>JAZFAU010000239.1:7500-607500 GCA_037178615.1 Dione vanillae | reverse complement strand
TAAAACTAATCACACTAAAATAAACTTAAGAAAATATATAAAAAAAAAACATACAATTGAAATAAAAAACCAAATAAGATACAATTTAAATTAGAGTAAGACTAAATAACAGAAATAATTATTTTCTTAAATTTCGGTAATGTATCGTGGAAGATGTCAACATCATTTGCAGGACCAATTTCATTATACGTATTTACTATACGGTTTATAGGTGAATGTTTGCCAACATTTGTTCTAACTCTTCTCATTGAAAATGGTTTGGAAATAGGGAAACGGGGGCTAATACGCGGCACAGATAGGCAAACTTCTGACAATATATCCGGTGCATCTAAAGATCCATGTAAGAGTTTATAAAGTAGCAATAAATCTAAATATTTACGACGACTTTCCAGTGATTTTAATTTAAAGTGAGATAGACATATTTCATAGCTAGCACGATATGGACATTCTCTATCCTTAAAAGCTAGAAAACGACAAAATTTGCGCTGTATTTTTTCCAATCTATTAACGTTTACTTTGTAACTGGGATTCCAAGCTGGGGTAGAATATTCAAGAAGACTCCGTATTAAAAAATTATAAACTGTTAAAATAGTTTGAGTATTTTTAAACTGTTTACAAGTGCGTTTTACGAAACCGAGCATTTTCCAGGATTTCTCAGATATACTATTTATATGTTTATTAAACGTTAGTTTACTATCCATAATAACTCCTAAATCTCGGACTTCGGAAACTTCGGTTAAAGATACACCATTTATTAAATAGATGGAAGAAATAGGATTTATTTTCTTAGTAAATTTTATATGGATACATTTATTCACATTTAAAATCATTTTATTATCTTTACACCAACTATTTACAGCGTCTAAATCACTTTGAAGTAGTTTAACATCATCAACATTTAATATTTGCTTATATATTTTCAAGTCATCAGCAAATATTAAACACTTGCTATGCAAAATTTTATCTGTAATATCATTTATGAATATTAGAAATAGAATAGGACCGAGATGGGAACCCTGCGGTACACCTGAACTGGCTACAAATGGACTAGAGCTAAAACCATTGACAATTACTTTTTGCACTCTATTATTAAGATAAGACTCAAACCATTTTAACAGAGTACCATGGATACCGTAACTTTGTAATTTTGATTTTAAAATAATGTGATCTACCCTATCAAATGCGTTACTAAAGTCTGTATATATAGCGTCTATTTGTGTCCCATCATCTACATATTTAGAGAGATCTGAAACATAACTAACAAGGTTGCTTACTGTCGACCTATTCCTACAGAATCCATGTTGTTTATTTGCTATCATTTTATTTACGAAGAGGGTGAGCTTGTCGCAGATAACTTGTTCAAATATTTTTGAAAAATGATTTAAAATGGAAATTGGGCGATAATTACCGACTAAATTCCTATCCCCCTTCTTATAAATTGGTACTACATGCGCCTGTTTCCATTCGGAAGGAAAAGTACCAGTAATTAGAGATCTATCAAAAATTTGTTTTAATGGTAAGGTTAGATATTTATAAACTTGTTTTATGAAATATGGGGGTATGCCGTCCGGACCCGCTCCTTTGCTTGCGTCAATAGATTTTAAGATCTTTGATAATGTACGTTCTGCAACCTGAATAGAACCCATTGAAAATTGAGGAAAAATATCATTTTTATTGAGCAAAGAAGGTGAGTGCACGGTATCATCTGTTGATTTTGTGAAAATAGATGAAAACCTATTAGCAAACAAACTACATACACCATCACCGGTATTAGATGTATTGTTATTATCATCAATCATTTCACTAGGAATTGTCGATGAACCTCCCCGCATAGTTTTTACATATGAAAAGAATTTTTTAGGATTGGATTTTACTGCAGTTTCAACCCCACTTATATAACGAGAATAACAAAATTTCATGACTCTATCTACACGATCATTTAAAATGTCCAATTCAATTGAGTCTCTAGGATTGTTATACTTTTTAAATCTACGTCTTATTTTCTCTTTCTCACTTATAATTTTGATTAAGGCTCGTGAAAACCATAAGGGATATTTTATATTTCTTTTGATACATTTTGGCACAGTAGAATCTATAATAGATCGAAGTGTGTGATAAAAAATTGAAACCATGATATTGACATCCCCTTTAGCCGACTTAAATTCTGACTGCCAGTCTACTTGGCTTAATTTAGAATTCACAGTGAAGTAATCTGCCTTTTTGTAATTATATGAGGCACAGAGATTAGTTTTAAGTGAAATAAATTTTTCAAAATTAACATGAATATCTAATGCAGGATGGTGAGGATCGAGTTTACTCAGTATATTAGAAGATTTTTTAACTGATATGTTTGAACAATTGCTGAGAACTAAATCTAATATTCTATTACTATTATTACTTATATTGTTAAATTGTATTAAGTTATTTAAAGACATAAAATCGACAAAAGAAACACCCAGATTAGTATTATAGTTTAACGGTATTAAGTGATTGTCCTTTTGAGAAAAATTCCAATCGATAAATCCTATATTAAAATCTCCTAAAATTATTGTATCTAAAGAGTTCGATTCCATAACAGTACTTATATTATTTAAAAGAAGATCAACAGCTTTACAGGTTACAGGTGGTGGCAAGTACAACACACAAAATACAATGTCCTTTGTCAAACCATTTTCCTTTACTTTCACTGACACCCACAAGTCCTCGAAAATACTTTCAAAGTGTTTGATTCGTTTAGACTGTATTTTATTTGACACAGCTATAAGAACTCCTCCGCCATTTTTACCAGACAGTGCAGTTGTACACCGATCTCTTCTGTATATTGTGTAGTCAGTAGTAAAAAGCTCGTTGTCATGAATAGAACCATCCAACCAGGTTTCAGTTGCTATTATTATATCAAAGTTATTTTTATAAGTCGCTAACTGGATATCATGCAACTTCGTCTTCATGCCGCGAAAATTTTGGTAGTATATATTGAATTTTTATGATAATATACGGACTAATATGTAACGGTGTTTTATGATGTTTCAGATATTTTCTAATGCTTCAATGTGACGTATTTGCTTCGCTGGAGATGTATCATTTTTGCGGACAAAGATACGCCCATTTCGGATCCACACATATGTAACACCTTTATCACGAGCTGCTTGTCTAGTACGGGCATATAAATATTTAAGTTGGGGTGATAAATGTTCCGAAACGTAGATAGGTGTTTTCTTGGTGCCAAAGCCGAGATGGCCAGTGTGCAATTTATTTTCCCGGTTTGATTTATTAAATTTGGAAACTGCGGCTATAACTTCATCTCTGGCTCTGGTACTAATAAGCTTAACATGTTAGTACATATATGTTTGACTAAGCTTCCCTCTGATTTGAAATCCCGTTTTGAGCGTTGTTATGGCGGTGACGCTGATGAATTACCTACCTTTAAAAATCTTACTACCTTTTTGGAAGACGAATGTCGTCACCATGACAACGTTGGCAACACCTCCCTTGTAGATTCTAACCTGACGAAATTTAAAAGTACTGTACCTAAACATACTTACTTTGCGGCTCCTCCCTCCCCTATATTAAACAATAGACAAAAAATGTTACCTGTAATAAATAATAGTAAAAAATGTTACCTGTGTGCTTCCTCTTCCCATTACCTCCGTGAATGCCCCAAATTTAGAGCTATGAATCCTAGAGATAGATCGGGATTTGTAAAACATTCCCGGTTATGTTATAGGTGTTTGGACAAACATTCAATTCTTATGTGCAAGCGGGACTACAAATGTTCAACCTGCGGTCGCTCATCCCATCATACTATGCTATGTTTTAATGATTCCCGTAACCCAATGTATCCCACCTCATCCAATCGCAATTATAATTATAATTCGAAGTTTGATAAACGCAATTATCCGCGTACCTGTCCTTCTTCTACCCGCGGTTCCCATATGGGCGGGGGCCAGCATAAGAAATATTCCCCTTCGCAACTCCAGCGCTCCCCCCAACGACATTCCCAGAGAGCTTCTCCCCCCAGAGAAAATGCTCCGCCCCAACCTAGACAGGTTGAAAATAATATAAGATATCGTGATAATTCCTATAATAGAGAAGATAGACCCACATAGCTAGATACTTGTATTACTCCCCCTTCCCCTTGCCTGAATATCTCACCCAATTCCCTTATATTATTGCCTACTGTTAAATTACACGTTAAAACTGCTAGTGGTTATTATATTGAAGCGCGTGCCCTATGTGATACCGGTGCCCAGGGTTGCCTCATTACAACCGATCTTGTTGTTAATTACCTCAATTTGACCATCTCCCCCTCCTGTGCCCCTGTACGTGGCATAGGTAATATTCCTTTAGTGGTTTCCCGTGGTTCTATTTCCCTGTGTTTTAAACCTTTGTATAATTCCTTCCCTGAGGTGTCAACCTCTGCTATGGTTATAGATGTGATTGCCGGTACGTATCCTGAGTTTGAGTTCCCTGAGTCTGTGTTTTTTCCTAGTAGTGATTTTTCCCTTGCTGACCCTACCTATAATAAGCCTGGCCCGATAGATATACTATTGGGTGCTGACGTGTTCGGCGTGCTTTTATTACAAGATAAAATATTTAACTTTAACGGCCTTACTGCTTTATCTACAATTTTTGGTTATATTGTTTGTGGTCCAGTCGCTGCCGATTATGGTGAATTGGAGCCCCCTATGACTGGAATATCCTTATCCCGTCTCATCGAGAGATTGTGGAAGGTCGAAGAGACCCCTCAACCCATGATTGCTTACCCCTTAGATAACGGTGGTGAGATTTATAAATAAAACCCGAAACTTACCCGTTGAGCTATCTGTATCCTTATCGCGTTAGCGCGTGGCGTTTCCTTGCGGTCTTCCCTAAGACGACTCTCACTCTTTCTTGACAAGGAAGGAATCATCAGAGTCGGTGGTCGTTTATGAAACTCCTTTAACATTCGAGGAATTAACTACAATTTTTGCTAAAATTGAAGCGGTATTAAATTCCCGGCCGTTATGTCCCTTATCTAATGACCCTAACGATCTAGAAGTTTTGACGCCTGGTCATTTTTTGATTGGCCAACCTCTTAGTGCTTTGCCGGAGTATTCCTATAACAATGTAAAAATTAATCGTTTAACCCGTTTTCAAGTAGTGCAACAGATAACTCAACATTTTTGGTCGCGGTGGCAGTTAGAGTACCTATACACTCTGCAGACTAGGCAGAAGTGGACTGATCCAGTGAATCCTCCAACAGTAGGCGAGCTAGTCCTCATAAAAGATGATAATTTACCCCCTTTACAGTAGCGACGTGGTCGCATTTCCCAAATTTATCCTGGTAAAGTTAGCGTTGTGCGTGTGGTCGATGTTAAGACATCGACAGGTATCCTAAAGAGAGCCTTAACCAAATTAGTTCGTCTACCTATTAGTTAGCTACTCCCATTTTCTCGTAAACATTAGATGTTTAGGGCGGGGGCTATGTTTGTTCATATATGGCAACCCCGACCAGTTTAGAGTCTTGTGCCAACTCCCGGCGCGAGCGGTCAGTAGTAGTTAGTAGTAGTTGTCGAGAAGTAGTAAAAGGGGCACGTGAGACGGCCGACGCGAGCGCACGTCCTTCCTGAATCTAATATTAATTAGCAGTGTGATTTTCCCTCAGCCTTATTTGATTTCCCTTTTGTGTATTCCCTCTTGATATTGAACCTGACAAAGACAAACCTACAAAAGATAATAGTGCAAGTAACCCTAAGTGAAGAAGACTAATGTGAAACATTCCATGGCGGCCGTGAACAATCAGTGTTTGTGTTGTGAATTATGAAGATAAGGTACTGTACAATTTCTATTATCCTAAAACCGACTATAAAGTAAATAATTAATAAATAACCTCCCCCTCAGCACGCTTCCACAAATGCGGCACACCCTACCCTCCACTATTCAATATACATTTTCTGGTAGCAGGGCGTGGTTCACTATATACTATATACAATGACATATGGATGACGTGATGATATAACATTGTTATCTATTTTTCGATAAATGGATACAAAATAATGTATTATTGTCAAACAAATATTTTAGCTTTCAGATCGATTAAAAAAAGGTTTTTAAGTATGCCTGTATATATTTATGGTAGTTGTTCGTAAAATAAAAATAAAATTTACTGCAGTTTTGTGGAATTTAAAGAATTTATTAACTGCTTTACAAAAATATACTAAAAATATGCACACGAATATGCATAAAGTAAATATATCAGAACATAGGGATCTTAGCGTTAAGACACTCTATTTCTTTATATCATTCAAAAAAAATTGCGTATAAAACATAGTATTAAAGGTACTGGAGGAAGGTCACGTTAAAAGCATGAGGACTCCCTGGAGACCAAGTATCAACTAGGCGAAAGAGGTATGCAGGGACCGCAGCGTTTGGCGCCCCGTTCTCTCTGACTACCCCGCTAGGGATAGAGCGTGAAGCTATTTGCGTATCAAGCTATTTGCGTCATAATGGTAAAACGAAAGTAACCGTCACGTTAACAACTTAAGCTTCATAAATACTTAAGTCAAACCAGTAATTTTATTTTCTACGAAATTAAACTAAGAAATCAATTTTCTATTTCCAACGCCATTAGCGCTACGGCTATAAAGCTTTGGAGCTTTAAAATGACTTAAATGGAATTTTCTTCAAGAAATTCTTATTATTTAGTGTTTATATGAAATGGTACAAATATTTTAATATTTATTCACGACAAAATCTTTAGGAAAAATAAAAGAAGTTTGACATATTAAATTAAATCATTTTTAAGTTTTATCCCGCATATTGCAGGACAGACAGAGGAAACTGCAGGAACTATATGAATCTAGTGTTAAGACACTCCCTTGCATACAGTCCCTGCTTTCTCTGTCCACCCTTTCCGCCCTTCTCGAGACTTTGCGTGTTGAGTGACGGAACTCAACGTCGCGTTTTGCCTAGTTTCCAGAGCGAAGAAAATGAAAATAGAAAAATCCATCTTCCCCGAGTGGTAATCGAACCCTCAAACGGTCGCGGCATTTTTTTGGAATATGAATGTGGGAATATAGTATCTAGTTTTTTGGAATATGAATGTGGGAATATAGTATATATTTAACAAATTCTAATAAGTTATAACAAATTTTCTTGTCCATTTTAGTGCCAATGTGTATAAAATTTACGTTTATGATGAAAGCTGTTATTTGTGATGTGCTATACAGGGTGTATCTGACACGACGGCCGTTATCAAAACTACTTATAGGGGAAAATATTTCAAGGCTATATACAAAAAACTGATTCACAATTATCAATAGCTTAGGCACAGGATAATTTTTCCCGTTTCACGATATATATACGTGCTGTGTAACGCGTGAGGTAGTCATAATTAAATACGAATGACCTCGTACTACAAAAATACTATCAAAAGTTGTCGATCTGTCACCTTGCATTCAAAAAAATAACCTAATGAGAAAGGGATATATCTCTTTCCCGCTCTCACAGGATAGTATACACCTGCATAATACTTGAAAAATGGCATGCAATTGGAACAATAATTTAATTATTTATTTTGTTCCAAAAATATATTTTTTTTATTTTTGAAATTTTCTTGTTTTATAATTTTATCAAGTTTATGAAGGCTAGATAGTACTATGCTTTAAATGACAGGTCGCGGTCCTCACCTGTATAATACCTACTAACAAAATTAAAATAATTATCATTACTTTTCCTCTTCTCTTATACATGTTTTAAAAATGTAATCTATTTCTTTATTATATATTTATTTCAGTTCAAATAATATATTTCACCTTATTCTTGTACATAAGTGAGTTGGTCACCTTCTTCCATCAAAATTGCCTTTCGACCTGTCCACCTTATATAAGCCAGTTGTTTAAATGGCATTTTAGCTTTAAATAAACCATATTTTAAAAGAGATATTGTTTGAATATCCTTAGTGTGATTTTACACTTTAAAAAATCATAAAATACTACTTGCATTAGATGGATATTCTTTAAGTCTACACTTTCGACGGATAATTACATATTTAGAGTTTACAACATTAACTTTAATCACTTACTGAATTAGTAAACTAATTTAAATAACTATTATTATAAGAAAATTCCTATTTCACTTCAAAGTTCGTTCGTTTCGTTCACTTTGTTGGTTGAAACGATGCTTAAAACGACCTATTATTACTTAGAATTAAATTTAATAATAAGTAGAAACGGTGCTATAAAGTATATATGAATAATTTTAAAATTAAAAACCGATATTAAAAAATGTCTTAAAGTATATTACTAGCTGAAATATTAATATAAAATAGCAAAATATAATTTAAAAAAGTATCTCTTGTAATTTTTCTAACGTTTTCACGCTTTTTCTAACATATATCAGATAGTATATATAGTTTTAGACTTAAATAAATTATTTAAAAAAAATCCATTTCGATAGTCAAGGTATATTTTATGGCGGTACTGAACGCTGCTTCGCGCACCAGAGCGAAGAAAATAAAAATAATTAATTATTTAAACAAAAATCAAATCCAAATTCGTCAATTTAAAGATAAATATTAAACATTAATATAAAACGAGCAAACAGAACTTAAAATGAAAAATTCTGACCCCGTCTATGAGTATTGTGGCTAAAATATGAAACCAAATTCAACATGATTAATGATCTACTCAATACAAAATAAAGAAATGGGTAATGATTAATGTTGTCCTTTTGTCTCTTTGTGCCTCTAACAGGGTATAATCGACCTTTAACGCTCAGTTTGATCTTACTGCCATATTTTCCGCTTATTGCAGGTGGGTTTTTCTTTTGTGAAAGTTTTTAATTAATTAGCTCCAAGTGTATTATTGTTAATTTTAAGATATTCTTATATTATATTAATCGTTACTTTGAATATAGGTGGCTGGTAACTTTTGTATTATGATTTAAGTGACACAGTATGTTATACCATGGTGAGTGCTGCTGCTGCTGAAATCGCACAGTGCAACACGAATGAAAACATCATCCCCACCACCTGGATTACCGGAATTTGACTACTCTGCAGTTCCGTAGAAACTTTTTACCTCGTGCAACAAAACTATGGAATAGCCTGGCTTACTTTAAGCTTACCTTCTTCTACTTACCACCATTTATCATCACGTGATCCAAACCCTCGTTTGCCTTGCCTTTCCCATAAAAAAGCAGTGTTTTACACTTATGGCTACAGACACAGTGAACAAATGTGGTCAAGTCAATCAAGTCTTCATTTGGAACAATCAATTATTTTTATTTACTGAAAATAAACCAACTTGCCACCTGAATTCGAGACAATGAAGTGGCAGAGAGCGAGCTGGGCTCTAAAGATACATTACTTACCTCGACTACAGATCTTTAAAGTCAGTCATTGTCCCAGTCAAATAGCCACAATAACATAAATAATACAAACATTCCACATTTCATACAGCAGACTCTACTTTTGAATGCTCATCGCCCACGTCACCCGCAAAACTGAAACCAATTTCGCCATGATTAATGATTCGATACAAAAAGAAACTGGAAATGATTAATATAGCCCCTTTATGTATTTAATGAGGTGGAAATCACGGTTGGTTACTCCTTGGAGGGCCGAGCTTGTAGCATCACATTGTTTTCTCTAGAATAGCAATTTAAAATCATCGTGACGATGTCAACTCTATTTAAGAGTCTACTTTAAATATTATAACGTAATTTTGCATGTTTTTTTTAATATTTTGTCTTAATAAACTGCAGTTGGCTTCTTGGCTTACAATATTGTAACATTTTCGATATTGTGTATATTTATGTAATAAATATATAGAGGTAATATGACTTTGACATTTACTTTGCTAAAGGTACTTTCAGGTAGTGCGTTACGTCGCCACTTTAATGATCAAGTCTCAAGCTTCGAGCTCAGCCTATTCTGTTTGCTTTTAGAATACCTCTTACTACTTGCCTGAAATATATAATGTGTAAAAATAAGATGAAGTTATATTATTTATTATACATCATAAATTATAGTTTTAATTATAAACGTGAATTTTATACACACATTAATAATTATAGTTTTTATTAAAATATGGTAGAGTTTTTATAAGGTAAAACCTTAAACCGTTTTAACCAGTAAAATAGCGTGGTAACATTTATTTATTTCCCGCCTTTAGGAAGTGTTGTCATCTTTGTGACTATTTATAATTTGTGATTATTTAAATCGACATTTCTAGTCATCACCTAAACCACTGTTTAAGTTTCATCGTTTTCCTTTTGAAGTTTTACTTGATGACTTATTACGTGGTAATATTTCGTTTCGGAATGTAAAATATACAGAAAATAAAATACAGTTCTTAAACTGGCTTCCTGCTGAGTCTGAAATGCGTGATAAAGCGTGAAAATAAAAACCTAACATCTAAGAAATAACGAAAGAATAGTAGTTTGTCACATACTATACGTGCCAAGGGAAACGTTAGTAGGGGACAATTTAGTATTATGGGAGGTTACGAAAGGTGTAGCGTGTAAATTACTTCAATCTATTTACGTGAGTGCAGAACAAGAGCTAACTGCCTCAGCGTATATTGAATGTACCCAACGTTTAACCAAATTAATTTACAGAAATATCACCCTTCATACCTTGAACTGAAAGATTAAATTGGAATATACATTTGTTTGAAGTAAAATCCTTAAACGCATATTCTGCTATGTCATCATATAAAATATCCTAGGCTTTGAGAGATGACATGCTGAGGCCCAATGAATATGTAAGACAGTATGAAATATACTCATAAACTTATCTGTCTGTTAAGTGAGAGAATTAATACTTAGGATAATATTATTGTGGAATGACAGAAATATATGGAGGGTCTTTGAAAATATTTAATGTTTCAACTTAGTAGGACTCGAGCACTTGTTATTTATTTTTTATAGATATTTATATAAAGAAAATTTCTAGGAATATATAAAATATCATCTTATATAAGGCTCAAGGGATATCTAATTTATTTGTATTGTTTTTTAAGTTGTGTTTCACTGAAAGAAAAATATTTGTGATTACAAAACCTAGCTTGGAGCGCAAGGTGTTTGGAAAACACGTAAATTTAAATATCACATTTGATTCCATATTCTCAATACAATTTAGAATTATTAATATGTTAGTAATAGTAATACGAAATTTTGAATTTTTATAATTTTTTTTTATTACAAAATAATAATTTTTCGTATCACTTTCAGGCAGAGGTATCCCAAAAAAAATTTACATTGATATCTTCAAAATCAAATATATATCTATATATATATATATATATATATATATATATATATATATATATATATATATATATATATATATATATATATATATATATATATATATATATATATATATATATATATATATATATATATATATATATATATATATATATATATATATATATATATATATATATATATATATATATATATATATATATATATATATATATATATATATATATATATATATATATATATATATATATATATATATATATATATATATATATATATATATATATATGTATATATATGTATATATATATATATATATATATATATATATATATATATATATATATATATATATATATATATATATATATATATATATATATATATATATATATATATATATATATATATATATATATATATATATATATATATATATATATATATATATATATATATATAAAATGTATTTATATACACAATTAATAGCTCAAATTTAGGCAATAGCTCGCATAATCCTTCACAATGACGAACGGATTACCGACATTATATGTCGATATAATCTAATGTCTAGAGTGCTGCCAAGCGGTCAGCACATTGCGGGTGACTGTTTAACAGTTTAGTTGCCAAGTTGGAGATACAGATAACCTCATGTAGCGATTTAGTTAAGTAAACTAGTTCTAGTAAACAATTTTTAGGATTTCGTTATAAAGCTGAATTGTTAGTTTGGTTTGAACGAGTTTTTCTCAGAAACTAGTGTTTGAATTGCAAAAATTATTTTTATTGTAGATGTTTCATTTATTGAGAAAGGTCATATAGTGATACATATAGTCTGTACACTATCATGTTTATCCTTTCAATATTATCCTCTGTTTTGGTTAGAACTAATACGTACCCTTTAGTTGTGCTAGAGTTTAATTTTGACATGTAAAAAATTTCCTATTAAAATTGTTTAGTACAGCCATACGACAGATCTCTTAGTCAAAAACTATGCCATCAGAACAAGTCTTAACCATTCAGTACATTTTCTTTCGAAACAGGATCTATCGTCGCGGCGGAAGAAATTTCATTAAGTAAAATATTAAGCTTTAATATCATTACTTACAACTGGGGTACAAAACCAGCCAACGGATATCCCTATGTTAGGTCTAATATCATTGGACCAAATGGACTACCTGGACCAGATGGACCAGTGAACAAATTTTGTGGGAGAATATTGAAGCCTTGCCTTGCTGTGGGCTTTGTACTGAAGAAGAAAACATCTTAAACTACAAATTAATTGATCTGTCACATGTCACAGTAATCCTATTAAGAAATAAAACGAGAAAATATATCCATTAGCGTCTCACGCTCACTCGGCTCGAGTCACTCAATGTCCGGTCCACTTTGTCTTTTCAGATTAATACCCTTTTTAAAGAGATTAGATTAGATTTGTACTTATTACTAAAAAAATCGATATATTTTTTAACAAATTCTAATTAATAGTGTATTTAATTTTAGAAATGGTTTTGTGAATAAAAAATTTTTTTAATGTTATTGACCACCGTTGTAGCGCAAAGGCGCAGAGTTTCCCTGTAAACGCGACAATTTGCGGGTTCAATTTACACCCGAGGATGATGGATATTTTCTCTTAAATTTTTTCGCTCTGGTAACTAAGTAAGCGCGGCGTTGAGTTTCGCCACTTAACACGCAGTACCTCGAAAAGACGGAAACCAGTGAATGGAGTATCTTAATACTTGGTTCCCAATGTTCCTGTGGTTCCCTCTGCGAACTTTGCTGTAAGTGGGATAAAGCGTGAAACCAATTTTAACCTCAAAATTTTTAGCCTCAAATAAAAAAACTTAAAATAAAACAAAAAAAACTAAAAAACGTACTATTATTTTAAAGATCATGCTAAGATTTTCTATTTATTTAAAGATTAGAAAGAAGCTAACACTAGCTTGCGTAACTTAACTCTGCACTTATTATAATACAACCCTTGGTTTAATTATACTTACGTATTATATTTTAAGCGAACTTATGTCATTTATGATCCTTCATACTGTGGCCTAGTTTCATAACTTATATTGATATTTTAATAAAATACATTTTTCCTGAAATCTAAACACACAATTTGAAGAAAATATTAATATTTATATCTAAATACTTGGAGCGCAATCCGAGACGTTCGAATTTAATATAAAAATTAATTCTTAAAATATACTACGCCTTCCCGATGGTGTTAGAATTTATAAGCGAAGGAGATGTTGAGTTAAGGCAAGTATCTAAACTTAACATGTAATTCTGTTAACATAAAAATATAAGTAATTAACAGGACTTAATTTCTTTTTAATTAAAATAACTTTATATTTAAACAAATGCACCGATTTTTACCGTCTTTAAAATAATAATAATCTTCGCTCCAGCTCTTATCTTTGTTTATAACTTTACACCTGATTGAGTTAACATTAACAGGAAGCTACAATATTATACAAGAGAAGGGTCAGTTATTTTGGTTCTTTTATGTGTAAAATTGTTTACTTATGGTTCTTTTATGTGTAAAATTGTTTACTTATAATAAACTTTAGAAAATATTCGTGTAACTCTTACTTTATTTTATAATTATCGACATAAACATTTCAGCGTTGAGATGTTTGATTCAACACGCGATAGTTTGTATTCATTTAAATTCTTAAGTTCTTCTTTTTTTAGTGGAAGAATGGAGAATATTAAAAAGAAACTTTACTAATTCTAAAGTTTAATTATTAAAAAAGAGTGTCTCATCACTGTTTTCATTCCACATATCTTCATAGACTTGATAGTGCGTGGAGAAGAAAATATATCTAAAATGTTAGAAAATAATTAAAATTTTGTTAGAGATTCCTTTTTCATTGTGCTTTGTAAATGATCCTAGACGAGAGTAAAGAAGCTTTAGTTCACTGTTACGTTCCTTTGTGCTATACAATTCAAACATGAGCTGAAAGTCTTAGTTATAAAATTCTATGACTGAAGAATTTCTACTGTTGTTCTTTTACTTTATATATAAATTGTACTTGCTCACGAGATCGTAATGTTAGTTAGACACAAAGGATGTATATACAAGGGATTTTAAGCAAATATTAAATGTATACAAATAGAGGTACAGTAGAAATAATAATGCCAATTCAACTATAATTGACGTTTGTAAGGGTGACAACTACTTTAAGAGTACGTAAAAATTAGTTCTACGCCGTTCTGTCTTGGGTTTTCATTCAATAAGTTGAGTTTAGAAAGCGCGATACTGAGTTCCGCATCTCAATATGTAATATTTCAAAAAATGGGCAGTAATTGGGAGATCCTTAACCCTATGTCACTTACTCTAAGGTTTAACTTTCATTGCAGAAAACATCGTGAAGCATAGTAAAAAAGAAACCGAACCGATATCAAAAATATAAATTATATATAAATATGAATAAAAATTATTTTTAAACAGTTCACAAGCGAGAAATTATTATTAAACAAATACTATCTGTTTACTTTTACAATTTACTGAATAGTATCCCGTGAGATAACAGTGAGTTTAGAATGTAAGGGCGTGCTTGCAGCTTGCGAGTGCTTAAACTGATTAATTAGATCGTGTTGTATTGCTATAGGGAGGTAGCTTTGTTTGATTTACATATCATATTTATATCGCACCTTCTTTGGTACCTTCCTAACGTTCTGTTTGGTTGTCTGTCACAAGGCTGTATGTCATAAACCACGACAGCTACAAAGCTGAAATTTTCATATATTATTTATTTCTGTTGCCATTATAAAGATAAATATTAAAAATAATATTAAACAATGTTGCCCATGATTGATTTGCATAAATGTAATAGATTTCTTCAATAAAACATTCAATACTGCATAATCTAGTGTGAAGAGATGTCGTTCTCCACATCCAGTCCGGATATGTGACTGTGTTGAGTGATTCAACACAGTGCTGCACGTCGTCTTTCTTCAGCAGGGCAGTAAAGTTAATGTTAGCTGTTATCAGACTATTACATTTCTTATAAAGCTTTAGCGCTTAATTGGCGTTAAAGACATTGTATTAAATATATTTATATTGATAATAAAGGCCTTATTATGCTAATTTTTAATATACTTGGGAAAAATAAAATAATATCGCGATAGTAAATGAAATCAAAAACATCAAACGTACAACACTCAGGTATCGCTTCCAATATGAGCGCTGCGGTTTGATCCGTGGTTTGTACAATCATAGCTAGCTGGTTTATTAATATCAATATTTAATTGAATATACGATTATTAGGGACATTTAATCTAAAGAGATCAGCTGTTTTTAAACCCAGCCTCGCTTCACTTTAGCTTCTCTTCCGTTATAGCGCTCAGACGTTCTTCTCTATAAGTGGTTAAATTATATAACAACTAAAATTTAAAATAAAAAAAAAAAACATTTTATTTATAGCGCTTTTAATTTAATATAATTTACCAAACAATATTCAAATATCATACTAAAATAAACTATTTTGATTTCGGTTCCACGTTCCGAGCTCAAACAAGAGAAAGTCAATATTAGGTACACACCGCAATGTTTGATACGAAGTTATCATGTCATGTTGTACATAACTATCTGTATCTCTACATATGTGTGTATATATCATTTGTTTGGAATATTTATTAATATTTTTGTCTGTATTAGGTTTCCTTTTTTTACAGTGTTTCTTAATATTTAGCAATCGTAACTATTTAAATGGGTTCAGAGATAAAAAAGTGATGTCAAATGTATGCAATATGCGGGATAAAGCGTGAAGCTATAAAAAAAATGTAATATACTCGTAACTTCGATAACATCGATCTAGCGTACAAGGCCAGGAACGGGTCGCTTGCTATTGTAATAAAGCAAACCAGGTGCCTTCTTCAGTTACGTTTATTAATACTGAGTACAAATCGGATATCAAAAGTTACAGCATGACTGCTTAATGTTCTCTTCAGAATGATCCTCCTAAGAATGGTCGATCAAATATTTATACTACGCTATTTATACACAGTTGACCACTTCCGATACAATCCATTCAAATAATTTAATGTTGTCAACTAAACTAATATAATTATTTTTTGAAACGCAATTCCATAATAAAATATATAATTAATAATACTAATTAATAAATTATTATAACATCGGATTTTACGTGTATTAAAATGAATTGATAGACAAATAACGAGTGACATTCAAGACAATATCTTTCTTTTTATACAAATAATAACGAAGTATTGATCATTTACAGTACAATTAAGTGATAAAATAACAAATCACAACACTATATAATATCTGACAGGCCGTTGTGCTCCTATGCTTCATATAGATGTAAATAGTCGTAATTGCTATTCGGTACTGAGTGCTGTTGGAGCTACAGTGATGATTATGATTAACCAGTGTAATATATATATATATATATATATATATATATATATATATATATATATATATATATATATATATATATATATATATATATATATTATATATATATATATATATATATATATATATATATATATATATATATATATATATATATATATATATATATATATATATATATATATATATATATATATATATAAAACGTTTATACAAATCAATCATGGGCAACATTGCTTAATATTATTTTTATATTTTTAATATTCATCGTTATAGTGGCAACAGAAATAAATAATATATGAAATTTCAGCTTTGTAGCTGTCATGATTTATGACATATAGTCTTGTAACAGTCAGACAAACAGAATATTAGAAAGGTAGGGAAGAAGGTGCGTAACTCTGAAATTGAATAAATATGATATGTAAATCAAACAAAGCTACCTCCCTGTAGCAATACAACACGATCTAGTATCAACAACGTGATCTAATTAATCAGTTTAAGCACTCGCAAGCTGCAAGCACGCCCTTACATTCTAAACTCACTGTTATCTCACCGGATACTATTCAATGAATTGTAAAAGTAAACAGATAGTGAATAGTGAATAGTGTAGGATGTTCCGCAATTGTGGAAGCGTGCTGAGGGGGGTTTTATATTAATTATTTACTTTATATAGTCGGTCGTAAGGATAATAAAAATGTACAGTACCTTATCTTCACAATTCACAACACAAACACTGATTGTTCATGGCGCCATGGAATGTTTCACATTAGTCCAATTCATTTCGGGTTACTTGCACTATTATTTTTTGTAGGTTTGTCTTTGTCAGGTTCAATATCAAGAGGGGAAAACACAAAAGGGAAATCAAATAAGGTTGAGGGATAATCACACCGCTGATTAATATATCGATTCAGGAAGGACGTGCGCTCGCACCGGCCGTCTCACGTGCACCCTGCTGAAAACTCGCAAAAGACTAAAAAACTAGTCGGGGTTGTCAGATATGAATACACAGATAGTATTTGAACTGTTTAAAACTATTTTTTATTCATATTTATTTATTATTTATATTTTTGATACTGGTTCGGTTTCTTATTTGTGATGCTTTTCAATGATTTCTGTAACGCAAAGTAGACGTTAAAATAAGTAGAAAAGATCTCCAATTTCTGCACTGTTTTTGACAATGGAACACGAACAACGAAAAAGGAATCTCTAAACAAATCTTAATTATTTTCTAACATTTTCTTTTTTCCTTAAAACGTAATTAAAAAATACTTAGGTATTAGTAAAATCTTTTTTGTGTCTACTCCATTGTGCCACTTAAGAAAATAAGAAATTAAAAATTTACATAGATACAAGCTATCGCGTGTTGATTCGCACACCTTACTGCTGAAATGTTTGTTCTGGTAATTATAATATAAAGTTCTTACTTTAAATGTCACATAAATATTCTCTAAAGCTTTTTTTAACTTTAAGTGAATAATGTTTCACTTAACAGGACCGAAATAAATGACCCTACTCTTATATAATACTGTAGGTAGCTGTTAATGTTAATTCAATTACGCGTAAAGTTATAAACAGAGTAGAGCAATAACAATTATTATATTAGTGATAGACAAGAAAGAGTGCCTTTGTTTAAATACAAAACTATTTAAATAAAAAATGTAATATTTTTAACTAATTATATTTACATGTTAACAGATTTACATGTAAAATTTAAGAAGTTATTCAAGCATAACACGTAATTCATTGCTTAAAAGTTCTGACACCGTCTGGAAGGTGTCGTAGTGTATTTTAAAAATTAATATTAAAAACGAAATATAGTAAGTATATAGATACAGATATTAACATAAATTTACATTGAATTCTGTGTTTGAATTCTAGGAAAATTATCTATTATTGAAATATCACCATATGTTATTAAAACTATCCACAATATGCCGGGCCATAAATGACGTGAGTTCGTATAAAATAAAATACGTGGGTGTTTAATTAACCCTTATCTTTAAAGTAATGTATATATTTTTTATTTTTCCCTTCATACATTTCTTTATTAATTTTACAGCTTCACGCTTCAACATTCATAGCAGGCAGGCATACTATCCATAGGAACCTTAGTGTTAAAATACTCCGTTCCCTGCTTTCCGCCTTTTCGAGGTATTGTGTGTTTAGTGGGGAAACTCAACTATGTGCTTGCCTAGTTACCGGAGTGAAGAAAATTATTATTTTTTTAATTTTTTTTTTGGCTTCACGCGTTTATCCGACACATGGCAGGGTAGGCAGAGACTATATAAACCTAATGTTAAGACACTTTGTTGCTTAGTCTTTGCTTTCTCCGTCCCAATACATTATTAATTAGAATTTGGTAAAAAAAACTGTCAATCGATTTTTTTAGTTAGAAGTACAAATCTAATCTCTTTAAAAAGGAATTAATCCGAAAGTCTTATTCCAAGAGCCATACAAAGTGGACCGGACATTGAGTGACTTGAGCCGAGTGAGCGTGAAACGCTAATGGACATCTTATTCCTTAATAGGATTACTGTGACATATTATTGGTCAATTGATTCTTCTTCTTCATTAGTATAATTGTGTGCACTGTAAGACGTATTCTCCTCCAATATTCTTCCACAAAATTCGTTCACTGGTCCATCTGGTCCAGGTCGTCCATGTGCTCGAACGACATTAGACCTACATCGGGATAACCGTCGGTTGGTTTTGTACCGGAGTTATAAGTAGTTGTATATATTATAGCTTATTATTTTACTTAATAGAATTTCTTCTGCCGTCAGGAGTAATCGCTAACTTGTGTGCGTTGCGGTGAAAATGTAGAGGTATAGTACTATAAGTTAAACTTGTTCTGTAGACATGATTTCCATCAAGATGGAGAAGAAGAGAAGAAGAAAAATAAGATCCGTCACGTGGCTATGCTAAAAAAACTTTAATAGGAAAATTTTTGTGACCTGCTGTGACGTGTTACGTGCATACGCAGTGTCGTAACACTGTGTACACCACTGTAGCTGCTCCTGAAAAAATGGGCCTTAAAAGTCAATAAAATTTAACTCTAGCACTACTAAAAGTGACATATTAGTAACAACAATAACAGAGTGTAACATTAATAAGATAAATATAATATTGCATAGACTTACTATAGGACTTTCTTTAATAAATAAAATATTTGCAACAAAAATAATACTGCAATTCAAACCCTTCTTGCTTAGGTAACATTCAAAACCAACAACATATTATACCACCAACATATAATATTATCTTAAGAATTGTTTACTGGAACTAGTCTACTTAACTAAATCGCTACATAAGGTTATCTGTATCTTAAACTTGGCAACTAAACTGTCATGGATACAGTCACTCGCAGTTAGCTGACCGCTTGGCAGCACTCTCAGACATTAGATTGATTCATATAATGACAGTAATCTGTTCGTTATTCTGAAGGATAATGCCAGCTGTTGCCTAAATTTCAGCTATTAATTGTATATATAAATACATTTTTTATATATATAATGTTTTTTGATCATCAAGATAGAATTTTTGATTTTGAGGATATCCATGTAAATTATTCCTGTTATTCCTGTGTTACCTTAATTCAAATTTAAAAGATTAATAATTTTAAATTCTATTAAAAAGATAACCATTCTTTCAAAACGTAAAAATCGCAGCTGTATATGAACCTACGTCTTTCTCAAATGTTTCAACTCCGTTAAAATTAAATATCGCATCGCATATATAAATTTCACTTATAAAATGAATAAATTTGTCAATATTTTATACATTTTTACAGGCTTTTCCTTATATAAAATTGCATAATAAACTAATCCTCGAGTCCTGCTAAGTTAGAATATTGAGACGTTTTTAAAAAAAAACCTCCATATATCTGTCATTCCACAAATAATGTTATCGCGAGTATCAATCCACTTACTTAATAACAGCAGACATGTTTATGAGTATATTTCATTCTGTCTTACATATTCATTGGGCCTCAGCATGTAATCTCTCAAAGCCTACGATATTTTATATGATGACATAGCAGAATATGCGTTTAAGGATTTTACTTCAAACAAATGTATATTCCAATTTAATCTTTCAGTTCAAGGTATGAAGGGTGATATTTCTGTAAATTAATTTGGTTAAACGTTGGGTACATTCAATATACGCTGAGGCAGTTAGCTCTTGTTCTGCACTCACGTAAATAGATTGAAGTAATTTACACGCTACACCTTTCGTAACCTCCCATAATACTAAATTGTCCCCTACTAACGTTTCCCTTGGCACGTATAACATGTGACAAACTACTATTCTTTCGTCATTTCTTAGATGTTAGCTTTTTATTTTCACGCTTTATCACGCAATGCAGACTCAGCAGAGAAGCCAGTTTAAGAACTTTATTTAACTTTCTGTACATTTTATATTTCGAATAGGAAAAGAAATATTAACACGTAATATCAAGTAAAACTTCAAACGGAAAACGATGGAACTTAAGCAGTGGTTTAGGTGATGACTAGAAATGTCGATTTAAATAATCATAAATTATAAATAGTCACAACGATGACAACACTTCCTAAAGGCGGGAAATAAATTAATGTTACCATGCAATTTTACTGGTTAAAACGATTTAAGGATTTACCTTCTAAAAACTCTACCATATTTAAAAAAATATATATAAATATCAATGTGTGTATAAAATTTACGTTTATAATGAAAGTTATAATTTGTGGTGTGTTTTGAGGAGAAAATCTTTTTCTTTGTTGCTTATACTATGTGTAATTGCAGTCTAAATAATACAATTTTATTTTATTTTTCCATATAGTATATTTCAGGCAAGTAGTAAGAGGTATTCTAAAAGCAAACAGAATAGGCTGAGCTCGAAGCTTGAGACTTGATCATTAAAGTGGCGACGTAACGCACTACCTGAAAGTACCTTTGGCAAAGTAAATGTCAAAGTCATATTACCTCTATATATTTATTACACAAATATACATGAAATCGAAAATATTACAATTTCTCAAGAAGTCAAGAGCGCTTAATAAAGAAGTAAGTATAAAAACATATAAAATTATATTACAATTTTTAAAAGCAAAGTCTTAAGTAGAGTTCCCGTCGTTATAATAATTTTAAATTAATATTCTAGAGAAAACAGTGTGATGCTACAAGCTCGGCCCTCCAAGAAGTAACCAACCGTGATTTCCACCTCATTAAATACATAAAGGGGCTATATTAATCATTTCCAGTTTCTTTTTGTATCGAATCATTAATCATGGAGAAATTGGTTTCAGTTTTGCGGGCGACGTGGTCGATGAGAAGTCAAAAGTAGAGCCTTGAGCTTTATGAAATGTGAAATGTTTGTATTATTTATGTAATTGTGACTGGGACAATGACTGACTTTAATTATATGTAGCCGAGGTGAATAATGTATCTTCAATGCCCAGCTCGCTCTCTGCCACTTCATTGTATTAATTCAGGTGGTAAGTTAGTTTATTTCCAGAAAGTAAAGATAATTGATTGTTCCAAATGACGACTTGAAACCACATTTACAGTGTTGTTTTCCACGTTCATTGTAGTGATAATCGTAAAAGTCTTTTTTTTTTATTGGTACGGCAAACGAGCGTTTGGATCACGCGACAGCAAGCGTGCGTTTCCGGCGTTGTCTTTAAAGTAAGCCAGTCTATTCCATAATTATATGGAACGCGGTAAAAAGTTCCTACGGAACCGCAGAGTAGTCTAGTCCAGGAATCCAGGTGGTAGGGATGATGTATTCATTAGTGTCGCACGGTGCGATTTCAGCAGCAGCACTACACTCACTATGGTATAAAACACTGCCACTGCGCCATAATAGCAATTATATTAATAATCTTGTATAATATTAAACAAAAGTTACTAGCCTTCTGTACTGTGTAAGTAACGATTACCTGTTAAAAATATCTTAAAATTAATAATAAATTACTTGAAGCTAATTAATTAAAAGTGTGCTTTTAATTAATTAGCTTCAAGTAATAACTAACAATAACAAAAGAAAAACCCACCTGCAACAAGCGGAAAATATGGCAGTAAGTTCATATTGAGCGTCAAAGGTCGATTATACCTCGTTAGAGGCAAAAAGACACAAAAGGACAACATTAATCATTAGCCAGTTTCTTTATTTTGTATTGAGTAGATCGTTAATCATGTTGAATTTGTAGAATACTCGAAGAATTTTTCATTTTAATTTCTTTTTATTCGTTTTAAATTTATGCTTAATATTTATTTGCCAATCGGCGGTTTAGGGTTAGATTTTTGTTTAAGTAATTTATAATTTTTCCTTTTCCTCCCTTTGGTCATGATAAAGCGCGGCGTTAAGTACTGCTATTTAGTGAAACAGTTTTTTTTATAATAGTGTACCTAAGACTGAGCCAATCCAGCAACTTGTTAAAAGAAAGGTGAAATCATAAGAATTTTGCGATTATTTATTTGACATTGATGTTACAGAATTGTATCTAAAAAAGCTTTTTAATATTGCATTTTAATTTCAAAACTATTCATATACATTTTATAGCACCGTTTCTAGTTATTTATTCAGTTGATTAAATTTAATTCTCAGTAATGGTAAGTCGTTTCAAGCGATGAGAAACGGTTTCTCATCGAACAAAGCGATCGAAGCGAACGAACTTTGAAGTGAAGTTGAAGTTTTCTTATAATAATAGTTATTTCAATTATTTTAATAACTCAGTGAGTAATTTAAGTTAATGTTATTCAACAGTAATCCGTCAAAAGGGTGGACTTGAAAAAGTATTGTTTCTTAAATGCGAGGCTTACTCGCGCGTCAAGGCTCCGCAGCAATTTTATGACTATAGTCATTAATTATGACAGACTTAGAATTGAGGACGTTTGGACATATGTTATATGAAATTTATACAATTTCCAGATTCCATATACTTATTTCTTATCTAGTAAGTTTCACTGTTCTGGAAGTAGAGTTATACAAATATAATAATATATATCGAAATCTTCTTAATTATTGATGATTTGAGACTACACTATATCTTATCTACGTACTAAAACACACGTTGAACATGAAATAAGAAATCGTCAGATTAAATAAAAAAAGCGTATAACGAGAGACCATAGAAAATGTTGTATAAGAGAATCTAGTCTACCTTAGTCAGAAGTCAAGAAAATTTTTAATGTAACAGAAACATACATATTTCTTGTAAGTGTTAGAAGAAGAAAAATATTTTATAATAAAGTCCTAAAATAAATTTTATTACTAAATTCATAGGTAGTGCCAAGCTTCAAGATGTTGTAATATTCTATATACTATCTCTTGTAGAATGTGGTTTATTTAAATGGCCATTCAAACAACTAACTGCTACAGGATGACCAGTATCATCGAAAGACTGGAAACAATAGCAAATTCCGACTACTTAATTATTCTTTATTGCATTAAATAAAAATAAAATAGACAGAAATACAGAAATATCAATGGCAAAGGTGGACTTATCTCTATAAGAGATTTCTTCCAGCCAACCTGTAAAAGTGGGTGAAAGCAGAATGTACGAGAAGACAGAAAAATGCAATATAAGGTTTAAAAAAAAATTATAAAAAAAAATCAATACATAAGGCATAGAAAATATACATACATACACACACAGAAGTAAATAGATATATACTTATATAAATACATACACATATATATATATATATATATATATATATATATATATATATATATATATATATATATATATATATATATATATATATATATATATATATATATATATATATATATATATATATATATATATATATATATATATATATATATATATATATATATATATATATATATATATATATATATATATATATATATATATATATATATATATATATATATATATATATATATATATATATATATATATATATATATATATATATATATATATATATATATATATATATATATATATATATATATATATATTTTTTGTGTATATACATATATACACAAAAATTTTTAATTTAACCCTATATGAGGCGTAGGAGAGCAAGAGTTCACATACTTTTCTAGGTCCTCGAACTTATATGAAATACGTAGGTCCATTACGTATTTGACATAATTTTTTTATTTATGAATAAATATAAATATGTGGTAAAGTAATAACATAAATTAACATACATAAGCGCACATACAAATAGACAAAAGCATTAATAAATATTCCAAACAAATTATATACTCTTCATACACCTACAGATATAGATAGGTATATACAACATGACATGAGAGCTTCGTAACAAACATTGCGGTGTGTACCTAATATTGACTTACTCTTGTTTGAGCTCGGAACGTGGAACCGAAATGAAAACAGTACATATTAGTGATATTTGAATATTGTTGGATAAATTAGATTAATTTTAAAGTATTATGAACATAATAAATGTTGTTTTTTTTTAATTGATAATGAATATGTTATTTCCATAGCTTATGGAGAAACACGTCCGAACGTTATAACGGAAGGGAAGCTAAAGTGAAGCGAGGCTGGGTTTAATAATAGATAGCTGATCTCTTTGGATTAAATGTCCCTAATATTCATATATCCAATTAAATACTGATATTAACGAAATAGCTAGCTATGATTGTACAAACCACGCATCACACCGCAGCGCTCATATTGGAAGCGATACCTGAGTGTTGTACGTTTGATGTTTTTGATTTTATTTACTATAGAGATATTATTTTATTTTTTCATAGAGATTGAAGAATGTATTTATTTAATCCTTGCAACACTATCGTTTAACATTACTTTATTTTAGCATTGATGGTTAGGTCAAAATTGTAACTGCTTCCACCACTGACTAATGTCAATGTGTTCTCACAGAACTTCTTAAAAAAATATGGTAGAAAATTACGGTTCACTTAGCCTTCTCAATACTATGAAGAATATAATGTGAAGCTGGAAAAAACATAATATATTGACATGTTCAAGTTGATAACCAATGCTTGGTTAGACATGTCAACTGACAACATCGATTGAAACGCGTTAAGTGACTAAAAAGTCAAAATGGATAGACAGCTTACTGATCGATTGAAGAACTAGGGAGATGAAAATACGAATTTAGTCGATTGATTATCCTTCGACTTGACTCTTGACAAGGAGCAAAGTAGTTCACACTAGTTTTATACAATTTCTACATAATAAGTATAAGGATTTTTATTGTCAATTGTTTTTTCAATATAATTATTTTTAATATAATATATGGTTGGATACTACGATAGCTCAGTGGATTATTTTAATATTTTATGTGTTACTTTAAAATCTCTTGGGCCCAACTTACCGCCACGGTATTGAAGATAGTTGAAAGTCCCGGGACGGTTGTAGGAGTTGTATTTTTCGTTATACAGTTCATTAAGAAACACAGATCACAATATCAACACACTTTAGCACTGTTCACAGCTTCTTGTTTTGAATTTTGCGTATATTCGCGGAGCTTACGGCGCGTGACACGCGGCTCTTGGCGTACGGGATGAGACTCTCATGTGCCGCCATGGCGGCGCGGCATTTTGGCGGATTTTTAGAATGAGCCCAAGATCCTACAATATTTTGAACGTCAATTAAGCGCTAAAGCTTTTTAAGAAATCTAATAATCTGATACAGTTTACATTAACTTTACGCTAGCATTTATCCTGCTGAAGAAAGCCATTGTGTTGCATCAATCAACACGCAGTCTCATATTCAGACTGGTTGTGTTGAACGACATCTCTACTACTCACACTAGATTATTTAGTCCTAAATGTGTTACTGAGAAAGTCTTATTACGTTTAAACAAATCAATTACGGGGAAAAATTGCTTATTTTTTTAATTATTTTTATTTAAAATAAGGTCCTGTTTTTAGCTTTTAGGTACGGTTGTTAATGTTAAATGAAAAAAATTCTAACTAACATTACGATCTCGTAAATTATTACAATTTATACATAAAGTAAAAGAACAACAGTAGCAATTCTTCAGTCATAGAATTATATAACTAAGAGTTTCAGCTTATGTTTGAAATGAATGGCACAAAGGAACGAAACAATGAACTAAAGCTTCTTTACTCAAGTTTAGGATCAACACAGCACAACGAGAAAGGAATCTCTAACCAAGTTTTAATTATTTTCTAACATTTTAAATATATTTTCTTCACCACGCACTATCAAGTCTATGAAGATATGTGGAATAAAAACAGTGATGAGATACTCTTTTTTAATAATTAAACTTAAGGATTAGCGAAGTTTATTTTATATGTTCTCCAACCTTCCACTAAAGAAAAGAAGAAGAACTTAAGAATTTAAATTAATACAAACTATCGCGTGTTGAATCACACATCTAACCGCTGAAAAGTCGTCTATTGGGCAAAGTCACTTGACAAAGCTAAAAACGGGGGATGGCAGTATAGCGTCGATAAAACCAGAGGTATTGAAGGAGGTCGAAAGGTTCTACGGACAGTTATACTCCTCAGTCGCTAGCCCTGTCGCAAGCTCGGTCAAAGACCCAAGAGCCAAGGTAACCCGACACTATACCGAAGGTTTTCCGGACATCAACCTATGTGAGATTAGGGTGGCCCTCAAACAATTCAAAAACAACAAGACGCCAGGTGAAGACGGATTCACATCAGAACTTCTGAAAGCGGGTGGAACACCGATACTTAAAGTCCTTCAGAGGCTCTTTAATTCCGTCATACACGAAGGCAAAACGCCAGAAACATGGAACAGGAGCGTGGTGGTCTTGTTCTTCAAAAAGGGCGACAAAACTTTATTGAAGAACTACCGACCCATCTCATCATCATCTGCTGAGCCATGTTTACAAGTTGTTTTCGAGGGTCATTACGAATCGTCTCAAAAGTAGGTTTGATGACTTCCAGCCTCCCGAAGCCGGTTTCCAAAAAGGCTTTTGTACCATAGATCACATTCACGCGCTGCGGCAGATTATACAGAAGACTGAATAATATAATCTGCCATTATGCTTAGCATTTGTGAACTATGAAAAGCCTTTGATTCGATCGAGACTTGGGCGGAGCTTAGATCTCTGCTACGATGCAATATTGATTATCGGTATATCGAGGTGCTGAAGTATTTGTAGTAGAACGCCACTATGTCGGTTCGAGTACAGGAGCAATGTACCAAGGCGATTCCATTGCAACGAGGTATGAGACAGGGAGACGTCATTTCTCCGAAACTGTTTACCACCGCAATGGAAGACGCTTTCAAACTCCTGGAATGGCAACGCGGCATCAATATTAACAGCGAGTACATCACTCACCTTCAGTTTGCCGACTGAATCGTTGGACGACCTAAGCACTATGCTCGAGGACCTCAGCCGAGTATCTTAATAGGTTGGGCTTAAGATGAATATGGACAAGAAGAAAATAATGTCGAATGTCCATGTTGTGCCCACCCTGCTTGCAGTTGGGAACTCGCAGCTCGAAGTTGTTGACGAGTACATCTACCTGGGTCATACGATCCAGTTAGGTAGGTCCATCTTTGAGAAGGAGGTCAATCGTCGAATTCAACTCGGCTGGGTAGCGTACGGAAAACTACGAAGTGTCCTCTCGTCCAAAATACTACTGCCTCAAGACAAAAGTCTATAATCAATGTGTGTTGCCAGTGATGACTTACGGCACAGAAACGTGGTCTCATGCTATGGGCCTCATAAAGAAGCTCAAGGTCGCTCAACCACCTATGGAGAGGGCTATGCTCGCAATTTCTTTGCGAGATCGTGTGCGCAACGAGGACATCCGCACAAAAGTAATCGACATAGCCCAACAAATTAGTAATTTGAAGTGGCAATGGGCAGGGCACATAGTACGGAGAACTGACGGCCGCTGGGGCAGAAAGGTTCTCGAATGGAGACCACGTACCTCCTACCAGGTGGACGGACGACTTGGTCCGGGTTGCAGACAGCCACTAAATGCGAATAGCATTAGACAGTGCGCACTGGAGGTCCGTGGGGGAGGCCTATGTTTAGCAGTGGACGTCTTACGGCTGATATGATCACGATGATGATGATGATAAACGAATATTTTGTAGTCTTTTTTTTAATTATAAGTCTACAATTTTACACGCAAAGGAACCAAAGTAACTGACCCTTCTCTAATATAATATTAATCTACATATGATTGAATTAACGTTGCTGTTGATGTTAATCACACGTGGAGATGTAAACAAAGTCAAGCTGGTAATAAAGCAAACGCTTACGTTGTTGAGCGATGATAATTATTATTCTAAAGGCAGTCAAGATGAAGTGCTTTCGTTCAAATATGAAATTATTTTTATTAAAAAGAAATGAGATCTTATCAACTAATTATATTTACATGTTACCAGAATTACATCTTAAGTTTAAGTACTCGCTTTAACTCAAACTTTAATTATTTGCTTAGAAATGTTGACACCGTAGTGAAGGCATCGTGGTGTTTTTTAAGAATTCATATTAAAAACGAACTTCCCAGATTAAGCTCTCCTATATAAATATAAATATTAATAACAATTTTCTCCAAACTGTGTGCTTGGATTCTAGGATAAATGTATTTTTTTAAAATATCAATATAAGTAATAAAACTAGGCCGCAATATGAAGGATCATAAATGTAAGTTCGCTTAAAATATAATACGTAAGTATAATTAAACCAAGGGTTGTATTATATTACGTGCAGAGTTAAGTTACGCAAGCCAGTGTTCTTGCTTATCTCTCATGTCTAAATGAATTGAAAGTCTTAACATAATCTCTGACATAACAGTCAATTTTTTAGTCCTTTTTTTATTTTAAGTTTTTTTTTTATTTGAAGAAGAAAATTGGCTTTACGCTTTATACTGCTTACAGAAAGGTTGGCAGAGGGAACCGTAGGAACTTGGGAACCCAGTGTTAAAATACTCCGTTCACTGCTTTTCACCTTTTCGAGGCATTGCGTGTTGAGTGGCGATACTCTTACACCGCGCTTGCCTAGTAACCAGAGCGAAGAAAATTAAATACGAAAAACTTCACCCCCGAGTGGAAATTGAACCCGCAAACGTCGTCGCGTTCATAGGCAGACTCTGAGCCTCTGCGCCAAGACAGCCACAGTAACATTACATAGTTTATTTTACAAGCAAAACCATTTCCAAAAAAAAATTATTATTAATAAGAATTTAGTAAAAAAAACAGTAAATTGATTTTTTAGTAATAAATACAAATCGAATCTAATCTCTTTAAAGAGGGAATTAATCTAAAAGGCTTTTTCCAAGAGCCATACAAAGTGGACCGGACATTGAGTGACTCGAGCTGAGTGAGCGAGAGACGCTAATGGATATATTTTTTCTTTATATTCTTTTAATAGAATTACTGTGACATGTTATTAGGTCAATCGTTTTGGAGTTGAAGATGTTTTCTTCTTCTTCTTCCAATGCAGGATGTAGGTAGGTAGGTATCTTAGACGTATGCAAAGTGTAGGACCTCTTCAATATTCTTCCACTAAATTCGTTCACTGGTTGTCTCGACGTGATGTCGTATGTCGTTGGACAATGTGGCTGGGAGTTTTTATTTTTTAACCTTTTATCTAAATGTTTACTTAAACTATTATTATTATCAATACAATTAAAGTTTGAATCATAAATAATTGTTAGAGAGCGATCTTTTTACTTACACCCTTAATTTCCCATAGCAGAATAAGTAAATGTATATTTATTAGACTTATCCCTTCTTTGCATGATTTTTGCTATTTTTTTAAAATAAATCAGGGTGATGTAATTAATGCTCTAGATTGAAGGAAAAATATAAAAAAAAATCCTGATGTAAATAAAAATATGTATTATGTAAAAAACAGTATGATGGAAATTTACATCATCATGCATTGTCACATATTTGGCTCAGTATTAAATAAATAAAAAATATTGTTTACTCAATCTTCTTTATTCTTTCTGATAATTTAAAAAACAATTATTATTTTTATTTAAGCACAAATTGACGCCACATTTACTACACGAAATTGTGGAATAGCCTTTACATTTGGGAAATTTGCACCGGAGTGACCCACCTACTGTTGGCCAATGTTCAGCACCATCTTTTCTTATGTCTTTTGGAGATGGTGGTGCTGGAGAACCTTTTCTTTTTTTTGTTAGTAATTCCTCTTCTAGCGAACTGGTACTAGGACGACCTCTTTTAGCGTCTTTGGTGGGTCCTCTGTTGCATAACACCAAGGCCAATTCATTTCTGAATTGGCCCATTGTAAGTAGACTCTTTTTGGGTTCACCTCTTTCTTGAGCATTTTTTTATATATAATCCAAGAATTTATAATAGCTAGATCTAATAAATGATAAAATAAACGCAAGTAAGTACCACTTTTTAGACCTTATTGTTATATGGTTTCTGCCCTAAAAGCTATCCATGAGATCTACTCCTCACATATGTTTATTGTACTCTTGGACAATAAATGGGCAAGTAATATCAATTTTTCCTTTTATTGTCCTGTCATATCTATTGACTTTAGTTAGAGGTAATGCTCCAGCATAAGAAGATAGCAGGGTTACTATTTTATTCCAAGCCATACAACTCAAATCTATACCATCATGCACAGACACTCTTTCCTCAAAACTACGTCTGGACTATGTTTTGATAAAATCTTCAGTGATAAAATAGTTAAAACATTGATATGGAGTTTCTAGGTGTGATAGACCACCTGAAGCAGTAGAAGTCCCCAAGAAAGTAATTTTATCTGTGTCATACACCAGATTCCTATTTTTCCAAATCAAGCTTCTTTTGTCAAATGGAAAACTGGATAAAGACTGCAAATTGGATGAAGTTGATGGGTGAGAGGGTTCTTGATCTTCTGTTTTTACAAGAGGAGGATTAATGTCAGCAGTTTCATCCACATCATCCCCATCATCATCATCATCGTCGTTCTCCTCCTGCAACACTCTTATAACTTCAACAGAATCACGGTTTTCATCATCGGAATCTTGGTCATCGAGGTCATCTTCTGAGAGCCAACCGCCTTGTAACTTACTAAGATAATCTTCAATATCTCTTTCATTCAAGTTTCTCTAAAAAACATCATAAACTAAACATTTACAAAAAAATGTTTGCCATACATTGCAAGTGAAATTACTGCATAGAGATGTAAATTTCCATCACATAGTTTTGAGCAATTTATTCACAGTATTTTGATATAAATTGTACATAAAACAACAAAAACATGAAAACAAACCTTATTTCCACTCATTTTCACTTTTACTGTATTTTATATACCCGTTTATTTCCAGAAAACCAACTAAAATCTCGCTCCTTTTTTCCAGTCACAAGAAACAGCGGAATGACAAGTTCTAGGCCTGGTAATTTACAGTGACGTTTGCTATTTTATAACAACTGCGTTTTGTTATACGCAATAGTCGCTTAAAATGTTCCCAGCAACAACAAATTTACAGTACAAGGGTTTTGAGTACCTTTTTTTATTGACTAAATACTATGATTGAAATTTCCCTCACCATGCAAAGAAGGGTTATTGCTTTTTTTATTTTTCTTTACGCCACCCTTTTTAAGGCATTGCTGAGGAAGTATTTTAAGTAAATAAACTCTGTAGTAAAGTTGGAGATTAAATTTGAACCTATAACCTATCTGTAGTCAGATGCTATTCGAATAAGCCAAATTAGCCTCAACAAAAAGCAACACTTTACTGTAAGACTGAATATGAATTGAATTATCTTTAATTTTTTACTAACATTCATAAAAACGTGAATAAATTTAAAAATATTTTAAAATGGGTTTAAAATATGAAAATAAATCGTTCCTTTAAAACGATTGCTATCGATTTCAATATGTCATTATTAATATAAAATCATATTTTATACAGAATCAAGTTACTTGTACATATATTGATAAATAAATTAAGTAATTAACTTGCACTGATTTAATTTTAATTTTAATGTCGAAACGTAGTGTCTCAGCGGTTGACTGTAAAGCGACGGTCGCAACTTCGTTTATCACTCGAGGTAAAAGTAAATTTCCATTGCTTTATTCTGGCAAGACAAAGACCTTTGCTGAGTTCCACCTAACACAACACTATTAATAGCATTGGATTCCATCTGACTCCCATAGCTTGCGGATGTTTTAGTTAATTAAATATGAGTATGTATTAAATCCTTTGACAAAGTTTTATATCATAAAAATTTTATGATAATTTAAAAAAATATATTTTTGCATTCTCAGAAAGTCCTTTTAGTTATTACTTATTATGTATATTAGATTCAAAGTATTATATTATAGAAGTATATTAAAATTAAACAGATATCTTTATATCTTATATGTCAATTTGCAAGATTCCACACAAATAAATATGTTAGTTTCTAATTAAGTTAAAGCTTTCAAATGGATATAAAAATAATTACACTTAATTATAGAAAAAGCTAAGTTATAAAATAACCATGTGGGGTAAAATCTCATTGAGTTTTGAATGTTGAGAGGAACGGAACGGAAATCTTAGGATCATTTTGCTGTTCGTTAGTTAAGACCCTTAAAAGACCTTAATAAGGAAAGAAGAGAACAGAAGAACCGTCGTGGCGCAGAAGCGTAAGTGTCTGCCTGTAAACGCCACGGTTTGAGGGTTCGATTCCCACTCGGAGAAGATGGATTTTTCTATTTCCATTTTCTTCGCTCTGGAAACTAGGTAAAGCGCGGCGCTGAGTTCCGTCACTCAACACGCAATGCCTCGAAAAGGCGGAAAGCAGGGACGGAGAAAGCAGGAACTAAGCAACTGAGTATCTTAACACTAGGTTCCACGGTTCCTGCAGTAACCTCTGCCTACCCTGCCGTGAGCGGGATAAAGCAAAAACAAAAGAGAACATAGAGGAGGGCCTCACAGGACACAGGAAAAAATTGAATGTCTCACCACTAAGTTCTAGGTTCTTCCTAGATACAAGACACAGGAAGTAAAGCGTAGAGATAAAAAAATTTACGGCATTTAGTATGTCGTTTTTAGTATGTCGCATATTTTACCATAAAAAAATAGAAAAAATGTAGCTTTACATTCATGAAGCTAAGTGAAAGAGAATATTTTATACTGAATAAAAGTATGCATTAGAATACTCATTATGCGCGGTATATTTTAAATTATTCTTATCACAGTTTTAAAAATTTTATAATGATATGTCACCAAAGTATAATTTTTAAATTTTGTTCCAGCCTTTATTTCGTTTATTGCTAGAGAAACGTCTCCTGTGAAAATTATTACGATACTTTTTGGTTCCCTATCTACTCGTTTACGGTAACAAGGTGCTTGCCTGTTAAAAATGGCCAGTTCGAGCTCACTACTCTAAATCCTCTCCTCAACAGATAGAGGTAAGTAAGTAAGTAATACTTTGAATGACACCGACTTTACCTACAGAATTTGTGTTGTATTACTGCAACTACCATATGAGAAAAGACCGCAAACGAAGATTAAAGCATGGCCTGTAACTAAAACATTCTCTTGCATTGTATACTATACTATAGCAAAATCAACGTTAAATTGAAAATTCAGCGTGATTTTAGACACGGCTTTGTTTACCCGCTTCATATTTGTGTTTAAAATAGGGGATTACACGCGTTCGTACCGCTTCATCAATATGTATAGTCGTGACAGCAATAATATCGGCTTTCATATGAGCTTACGGATGAAAAATTATTTAAAATTTATATTGATTGATATATTCATTATTGCTGATTTAATATTGAATAGATTTTGAGATAAAAAAACATTGTTGTGATAAAAGTTCTGAGGTAGAACAAGTTTTTCTACAAAAAATAAGATGTAGAAACACTTGATCATGAAGCTCAAAGCAAGTAAAGTGTAAAGTGAAGTCGGCAGGCTTACTTATAAAAGAGTAACAATAAATAATATTAATTACATGTAGGATAGACATAAACAAAGGACAGATGGTCCAAATTGGTGAAAATAGAAAACCCCTATGGAATTTCTATCGAAATACATATATATATATATATATATATATATATATATATATATATATATATATATATATATATATATATATATATATATATATATATATATATATATATATATATATATATATATATATATATATATATATATATATATATATATATATATATATATATATATATATATATATATATATATATATATAAAATAAAATAAAAATAATTAATTCTCCCCTAATCAAACCCACTCCACACAGTTGCCATGCCGCTGCGCTACGACGCCATGATACCATCTGCTAATGTTCTACATATTTTAATAATACAAATTTAGTAAGTTTGTGTTGTTCAACGTACCTTTGGAACTACTTTTTCTTCAGAAATGATATGTCAGAATGTCCAATTATTGAGAAAGACGATTGACTAAGATATAACGTTTATAATTTTCATATCATCAACTGTATGGCAACATGTATCACGCGTTACATGCAAAAAAAATTAACTTTCAATTATTCCATTTAAACACGAGCAAAGCCACAGATAAAAGTTAGTTACAAATAAAGATTAAACAAAACCCTCGGAATCTGGTCTAAAATCCCGTACACTGCATTTCATCGACGCGTCTAAACAGATTTGGTGTTTCAGCCATGCTTCAGTTGAATCGATTGGAGCTGTAATCCGCAATCAGGCCCGAAACTGTCGGACACAGCGAGATTGAAATTTCACTCATTTTGGACACCGATTTGTTTACCAACCTATTTGGGTATCAAATAATGGATTTTGATGATTTAGCTGCGACCCTCTGTTTTTATTTTTATCAATGCCTTAATTTGAAGATGTAAATTTGGTCGATTTGCATAGATGGGTTTGAATTTATAGTCTATTCTTTTAAAGTTAGATGATAGAATGTCTTCTAGAATCCCCGATAGGTAAAAGTAAAAAAAAATAACATTTTAATTTTTTTTTTTTATTTAAGTGGGGACGGAGTAAGCAGGGACTTAGTAACGGAGTGTCTCAACACTAGGTTCTTATGGTTCCTGCAGTTCCCTCTGCCTACCCTGCCATGTGCGGGATAAAGCGTGAAGCTAATTATTTTTTATAGGTTTCAAAAATGCCAGTTGAGACATTGCACAATATTATATTTATTAATAATATAACTATTAGCTCCTTTATAGTTCATATTGTTTTTAAGTTATAGTAATGACTTGCTTATTCATGAATTTTGAATTGAATAAATTTTGTTTCATATAACTTTGTTTCTAAAAATGTACAATGTATATATATATATATATATATATATATATATATATATATATATATATATATATATATATATATATATATATATATATATATATATATATACATATATATAATATATATATATATATACATATATATATATATATATATATATATATATATATATATATATATATATATATATATATATATATATATATATATATATATATATATATATATATATATATATATATATATATATATATATATATATATATATATATATATATATATATATATATATATATATATATATATATATATATATATATATATATATATATATATATATATATATATATATATATATATATATATATATATATATATATATATATATATATATATATATATATATATATATATATAATATCTGTTTGTGAGTTGTTATTTTACTATTAAGATATAAGGTCTTGAATTTCACTTGTTATTTTTCTATTAAGTATTTTTAAAAATATAGATCCGATATTGTAATAATTAATTAATTGTTATAATTAATTATGTATTTTACCATGGCATTGTATTTTGAAAAATTAAAGGTAATGATTTAGTTGGCAAAATAAATTATTGAAGTGGTCAACTGTGTGAGACCGACCATCGACCATTCTTAGGCGGATCATTCTGAAGAGAACATCAAGCAGTTGTTCTGCAGTTTTTGATATCCGATTTGTACACAGTACTAATAAATGTAATTAAAGAAGGAACGGAAGGAATGATACAAATTCATCATATTTATGTGACATAAAAATTATCATTTATAAGTCTTTATTCAAACTAATTAAGTCACAAAATATTGTCAAACTTTGATAGATGTCAAACAGTAATAAATATGGCAAAAAGCACAGAAGACGTTGCTAAATCTTCTGACGATGAGGAGAAAAGACGCAGCAGGAGTAGATCTACCCACGTACCCCTACATTTTACTGTGCACAAGCCTGGATGTCATATCGAGAGTTGCTGTGGAGTTTGTAATTTATTTCCTGGTGTACTACTGATTGCTTTCGCCCAAGTGCTTGTAGGGTGTGTGCTTTTGACCCTGATACTTACGCATGGGAAGCTTTATGATGATATACATCTCACATCAAATTCACAATGTAAGAGGCTTTTCTAACTCATGGTATAACATAATACAATTATCTAGCAACTGCGATACTAGTAAGGCTGTCATTGCTTACCTTTAGATTTTTGTAATATATCAACAATAATCAAATATTTGTCTCAATCACATTTTTTTATTTTTTTTTATTTTCAGTCATGAGTATGGCCACTGGTGCTGTACTAAGCGGCGTGACTGGAGCTGGTGTATTGCTGATCATTGTTGCTCTAACTGAAAATTGTAGGGCGATGTTGGTATGCTAATTGTCTTAATAAGAAACTATAGAATATATGGTATATAGAGACATATTTTCACGAGGTAAAGACGAAGAGTATAGCAAAAATAGAAGATGTCAGACAGAGGGAGCCTAGTGTAGAGACATTACATATTAGTTGTAATCATAGCCGCTGTATGTCTGCCAAAGCGGGGTATATAAATAATTTAATACCCCAAATTAGAATTGAACTTACTTAACTTAATGTTTATGTATCTTTATATGTATAGTTAGAAGTATTCCAATGCGCCACGAAGGCTTCATATTTAATTGCTTTTTGATATATTTATATTATATATAACAAATCTTGTTGTACATACCCTGGTCTTGTCATACATACTCAGATACATTAATTTGATGAACACGAATAATAATAGTCACTATATCTAAATATAAATTATGCATATATGCACATATATATGCATAATGCACATATGGACATTAGAATACTCTATGCAAGTATGTTTTATTATATAGTACGGCCCACGTTTAAATGCAATAAGGGCGGATTTATTTCCCAATTTCAATTCCTTTTAATTTTCAAGATTTTATTTTTTAAATCCTACAAAAATACTCTCAACTTGTATTAAATATATGTTAAAATATTGAAATAATGGTAACTGGGTTAATAGTAAAGCTAAATAGTGTTACACTGAACTCTCGAAGTGTTGATATTTCAAATTAATGCAAGAGTAACGAATCTGCGGTGCTTGTGCTTTTGAAATGCTGCATACGTTTGAGTATAAAATTATTTGTGCAGTGAATTTGTTTTATGTAATTTGTCTAAAAAAATAATGTTTTAATTATTTATATAACTGTCGTGAGACTTAGCGTCTACCTGTAAACGAGATGGTTTTGGGTTCGATCCCCAGTCCGGGAGAATGGATTATTTGATTTCCATTTTCTTCGCTATGGCAACTAGGCGCGGCGTTGGACTCCAACAATTAACACGTCTTGGAAGGCGGAAAGTAGGGAGCGGAGTGTATTAACACTAGGTTCCTTCAGTTTCCTCTGCCTATCCTTCTGTGTACAGGATAAAGCGTTTTAAATTCCGTAATCCTATAAGAGTTTGTATTATTACTTTGAGGTACAGAACACATAAATATTAAATTAATTAATTAATAGCGTGAAACTATTAATATATATACATATATATATATATATATATATATATATATATATATATATATATATATATATATATATATATATATATATATATATATATATATATATATATATATATATATATATATATATATATATATATATATATATATATATATATATATATATATATATCTATCTATCTATATATATATATATATATATATATATATATATATATATATATATATATATATATATATATATATATATATATATATATATATATATATATATATATATATATATATATATATATATATATATATATATATATATATATATATATATATATATATATATATATATATATATATATATATATATATATATATATATATTATATATATATATATATATATATATATATATATATATATATATATATATATATTGTTTTATATATTAAATAAAAAAAAAAGGTTTGCGTGTTTATCCAGGCATCTCTGGAAAATTAAACTGATTTTGATGGAACTTTCCGTAGATAATAGATGAAGTTGTTGAACAATACATCCAGGCACAATCTATACTTTCCGCTTGATCTCGATATATTGTGTATGCAATAAGTAGTAAATATTAATAATACAATCCTATATTAATAATTTCTACTCATAATTATAATTTATCGTTTCTAGGTTTACCTCATGGTGGCAATGTTCGTTTGGATTGCAATTATGTCCCTCGCTCTTACTAAAATAGGTAGAGCGTGTACTCGGTTTAAGGATGGTATGACTTTATTATTTTTTTCATTCTTTATCCCGCACATGGTAGGGTAGGCAGAGGGAACTGCAAGGACCGTGGGAACCTAGTGTTAAGACACTCCGTTGTTAAGCCCCTGCTTTCTCTGTCCCCGCTGAATAAAATGGTATGGTATGACTTTAGTATAACTTTATTAGTTATTTATTGATTTTGTCAGCAGAATAAACTTTAAACTGTGGTTTAAGTATATTAAATTATTTATATTCTTATCCTTCTTATATATTGTTTTATTATTATTATGTAGATTGTTCTGTACGTGTGTTTGTCACACTACAACTTCAAGACTAATGTGTAATACACATATAGTATAGCTAATTTATGTTTTTTTTATATGTTTTGTATTATTATATAATAACTCATTTTAGATGTTTTATATATTGTGTATATATTTATTTATATTACATTCTTCTTCTTCTCATGCATGTGTCAATAATTTCAATTATATAAAAGACGTGAATAAATATTCAATTGAAATAACAAAATTTTTAAATTTTCAACTATATATTCGTAAAATAATCGAATGTAGAGAAAGCTACAAAAAGTTAACACGTCGAGTGGCAACGAGCTCAATCCAATTTAGCCTATAAAAGCTCTTAATAAAATATACGCATTGACAATACAAACTAAAAATTGATTGCGACTGAGTCATTTTTATGTAAATATTTGTACGTTGACAATTGTTAAATTGATCGGCTATTCCCTTATTAAATGAGCTGTTATAACGCCATATTCGATTATATAATATTTATTATACAAAATTTCAAGGTAAATATACATATATATGTGAGAAAACAAATATAACATATAGATAAGATATGAGTTGAACTGGCTTCATAACATGATATAATTTGCTATCTAAGTAAGGTCATAAAGCTTTTGCGGTACAGTGTATTGTATATTTATTGGGATAATATTTTTTTTAGGTGCAAGAAAAAGAAAATTTATCCTAAGGTAAATTATGTAGGCAGAGGGAACTGCAGGAACCATACGAACCTAGTGTTAAGACACTCTGTTGCTTAGTCCCCGCTTTTTTCGAGGCATTGCGTGTTTAGTGGCGGAATTTAACGCCGCGCTTTGCCTAGTTTCCAGAGCGGAGAAAATGGAAATAGAAAAATCCGTTTTCCTCGAGTTGGAATCGAACCCTCAAACTGTCGCGTTTACAGTCAGACGCTTTCGCCTCGGCGCCACAACGGTCCTATGTCGGTATTTCGGTACTTTTCCATATATCTATATCTATTCTATATATTTTATTTTTCTAGCACCTAAAATAAAGGATGAACAACACAGGCTTGCGAATCTGGCGTGTGTAAGCGGACTGTTTACGTTTTTCGGCGGTGGTAAGTACAAATATAATAATAAAGCTATACTTAAAAGAATTCAATGGCATTGCATCAAATTGAATTGAATTTTGAATTTAATTGACCTACAAAGGTCAATTAAGAACAGTCTTAATGCATAAACTTATAAATTATAGTATATATAATTATTAAATAAAAATTCCATTACTGAAACAGAGAACATACACTCTAAACTATTGTACGTAGCTTATTGAGATTATAGGAGAGCACAAAAAGGGGATTTCCCGACAATTCTACAATAAGAAACTTTCACATAAAAGAAATAATGGACGCCAACTCGCTTAGTATATGAGAATGTGTTTCTATAGTAAAGTAGAAATCTACTGTACAAAATAAACGTAAATAGATGTTTTATACATCACTTTGAGCAAATGCATTTGTATGAAAAGTTCATTACTAGATTGAAAATGATCGAAATCGGATCGCCACGCATTAACTAATTAATGAATCGATTCCATCACTAGCCGTTTCAATGCAGATGTTATTGAACATCGATGTGCATAATTTTATATGTTATGAAATGTTCTATATATATAAAAATAATTGTTGTCTTCGTGTGTCTTCATTTTGAAACGATAATACGTGAGAAATAATATTTAATATTTTTTGTTTTGCTTTACCATTTATTTCGCATAGCAGGGTAGCTAGTATTTTCAGCCTCTCTGATACACGCTTTGCGAAAATCTTCGTACATTGCATGCTAAATGGCGGAAAAAATGGAAAATCATTTTTTTATAGTTTTACGCTTTATCCCTCACCTAGCAGGGTAGGCATAAGGAAACGCAGGAACCATAAGAACCTAGTGTTAAGACACTTTATACCGTGCTTTTGGCTTTTCCGAGGCATTGCGTATTGTGTGGCGGAACTTAACACTGCGCTTTGCCTAGTTGCCAGAGCGAAGAAAATGAAAAAATCCATCTTCCCCGAGTGGCAATCGAATCCACATAACGTGTTGAGGCAGACGACTCTGCACCACGACCACCACCACTCAATGGACATCACGAACCATGTTCTCATCACGAACCATGTTCTCGTACATACCAACATATGACATCATTTGCTTTTTGTTAGAAAGTATATCCTTTTTTATATTCTTATTCATCGTTGACGTTTATGCAATCAGACGTAGCCTTTTAAGATCAAATCAACCATAAAACATCAGCCTTGTGATATTTAAGATGTAAAAAGCCGTCTTGCCTTTGTTGAAATCGATGTAAGTCTTTGGAAACAAAAGTGAATAGAATATATTAAGTATATTAAATATGTATAAAGTAAAATATTCTTTATTTTCACACCAGTGACTACATATTCTATTACCTTGAGTAAATCTTTAAAATGATTTAAGTATTTATGTAACTGTCATTAAATTTACCTTTCTTTGGCAATTAAAAGCTTATTTTAATATTTTTAATTCGATCGATCCTCATTTGGTAGTTTGAATTATTTTCATTTTATAGTTCTCGTAATAGAAAGTAGGCTATAAAGTTCTACCAATTAATATGCTATTTTACGAATTTTGATCGGCAAATAGAAAGCGGAGAATGGAAAAAATATCTTTTTAGGTTCACTTTGTATCCATGTGGGATAGGCAGATGTACGGTACGGTAGGCAGATGAACCTAGTGTTAAGAATCCATATCCCATTAGCCTCTTTTCGAGACTTTATGTGGTGGAACGTAACGGTGCGCTTTGTCTTATTGTTAGTAGCATGGTAGGTACAGGAAACCACAGGAACTGTGGGAACCGAGCGCTTTCGAGCCGTTACGTGTTAAGATACGAAGCATAGCAAATGGAAATAAAATAGTCTTCCCCTAGTGAGAATCGAACTCACGTCGCGCTTACATTCAGATGCAGTACCGCTGTGTCACGATGGCTTCAAAAATATATCATATTACATCTTAGTAGTAAAACCAAGGTTCTTTAAAACATTGATTAATATATTTCAAATATTATTTCAGTGCTGTATTTCTTCTCATTCGTCGTGGTGTTTAGTTTCTACCACTTCCGGTACGTCCGGCGCGCCATATTGATGCACGAAGCTGAATGTGATTAAAATTTCGAAGCCTGTGATTATGATTATGCAATATTATATGTGGTTGTATGAAATTTTAGTAATTTAAATTTGTCTTACTTTAATAAAAATTTAATCCAATTGAGCAATCTTCTTATGCAACTATTATTTATATATATTTTTTATTTTGAAATGCTTCATGTAATCGTGAAAAATGCACTCATTTAGGGAGAAGTTTGAAGATCTTTGTAAGATCTTTAAAGGGTTATTTTTTTATATGCTCGTTTAAAATAAAATTATGTTTATATGTTTAATATAATTTTACATATATATATATATATATATATATATATATATATATATATATATATATATATATATATATATATATATATATATATATATATATATATATATATATATATATATATATATATATATATATATATATATATATATATATATATATATATATATATATATATATATATATATATATATATATATATATATATATATATATATATATATATGTATATATATATATATATATATATATATATATATATATATATATATATATATATATATATATATATATATATATATATATATATATATATATATATATATATATATATATATATATATTACATACTTTGTGTTTTGTAAAACGTAAATTTCATTACGGTCTTTTGAAAATTAAGTGTCCAATGCGGTGTACTCTGACCGAAGGTACACTAAAATGGACATTTTTTTACAAAATAAACCATCCAACATGTTTTTTTCTTTACTACAGTCAGTGGGAAGTGAGATTAGCACGTTCAACTATATAATATCTTTGTTAATATAAATTTATTTCAAAGTACTCTTTGGATGGTTTGATTTCCTTATCATATAAATATATAAAAATAACGAACAAACATGTTTTATATATTTTCCAAAAATAAATTTTAACTAAAAAAACTGAAAACTACAAAAAACTAAAAAATGTGAACGCCGATTCGAACCTTGGTCACACTAACTGTAATCGATTTCAGGATACCTCAACATATACCATAGCATATGAACCAAATCATTTAAAGCTATATGTAGCCATAGTATACATATGCATGCTATACTATGTTATATATGTTTTCTAGAAGAGGAAATAATGGTTTTTCTTATCAACAAGGAATGAGCCGTCACAAATCTTTATCGTGTGATTTATTTTAGTCCAAACTTTTACTCAGTATGAACTGACGGGAATATGTTTTTTGATTATTCTAACTTGAACTAAATTCTAACTTGAACTATTTGAACTAGATGCTAAACATTACTAAGCAATCTGTGTAACTGTTGTTGTTAGTGTGTAATTGTTTTTATGATATTAATAGTATGTATGGCACCATTAAGTATAAGATATGTATTAGAGGCCGACGGTAGTAGGCTCTTTTCCTTTTTGTGGAAGATATTCACTTTCTCGCTTTGCTAATAAGACATAGCGTAGCGTTAAGTTCGGCCATTGTCGATATAATTTCTCAAATTAGTGGACCAGAGTGTCTTAACACACACACACACAGGGCTACTTAATTGTAATGTCACATAGGGCTACTTAATGTTAATGTGTTATACCGCTTTCATTCTACAGTGAAATAATTTAGTATAACGACGCTCAATTCACCGCTGTCAATCCGTATTTGAGATACTAGGTATTGAGTGGCAAAACACAATATATTGACCGTTGCATCACAATATATCTTAGATAATTTATTGTATGTAGAGAAAAATACTAACGATTTTACCAAAATCGTTGATATACACAATATTATGCCAGAAATAGGCATAAAATTACCACAACTGTAACTAGATAACAAAGAATCCGTAATTATTTCATGGAACAGTTTATATGCTTCTACAATAGGATCTCAAAAAACGTCAGAGATTATTCTATGTCACGATTTAAAAAAATGTGAAACGTCGCTTGTGTGTTAAAGGTTATTACCATATTTGTGATTTCAAGAGTGTCATTGAATATTGAATTGTAAATTTTTAACAATTAAGAAAAGAAAGACGGCAAAAATAAAAAGAGCGGGGACGGAGGAAGCAGGGACTAAGCAAAATGGAGTGTCTTAACACTAGGTTCGTATAGTTCCTGCAGTTACCTCTGCCTACCCTGCAATATGCGAGATAAAGCGTGAAAAAAGACAATCTTTCTTCAAATTTATCAACACCGCATTTTGTTTTACCAGGATATAATATATTCCCTGAGAGAGTATCAAACCCACTTTCATCCAATCGATTAGTTATAGTAAACGTTTTTTCGTCTTTTTGGTAAGCTTAAAACACAATATCGAAATAGAAATTGAGCAGAAAATTGTGAGCGATTTGTTTTTATTACATATTTTCAATATATACTTGAAAGTATATTTTTCTTACATTTTGGGTTTATCCTTTATTTTCATTCTGTTAGAAAGACAGATAACAATAAAGCTTTTATTGTGCCAATATCAATATATTTTTAAAACAACAAATTTGGAAATATATATTGAAACTAAACATTATCGACTTAAATCAATGACTTGTAATACATTTTGGCTTTTAAAATAGAAACTAATTATATATTACAGTTGAATTCCTTTTCTAGGGTCCCATGCCTAAAATGGCAAAAATGGAACCTTTATAAGATCAAATTATTGTGCGTTTGGCTGTCAAGAACATTTTTCTTAAGAATTTATAGAATAAGAGTAGGTATCAAAGGAAATTACAAGGTATCACCATATAGGGGGTATACAGGTGGACTAGATATGTCATGGATTACGAAATTATACATAACATAATATATATTAGGAATTTATATCTGTAGGTTTATGTAAAATTACCTGTGAGTATTAAGACTTATAATCTTATGGGTAGAATATTCCCGGTACGCAGCGGAGTCGACTAGCATTTTATCATTTTGTTTATTATACAATGGTTTTTGAAAAAGTAAGTATTTTGAATAATTGGCAACAATGGAATCGAAAGACAACAACAAATTTATGTGTAAATTTCCTATAAATTATAGCGAAAACTTTGCAGGGAACAACCTAAACTATCGATATCTGCAGTACTTTTTATGTGGGCTTTAGATTAATGGGTTTTATGGTAATAAATATAGCTACTGCAGTGTTATGGCACGTAACGGCTTCTAGTTCTTAGAACTCTCATCTTCCCTTACAATTTCCAAGGTTAGAAGAAAATTGAAATATTCGTAAGTAATACTTTTCTAACAATATTATATTTAATAAATATTAAATTTACTTTTTCTCTATTTAATAAGTAATATTTCTCATATTAAGCTATAAACTTGAACAAAAAATTATCATCTGCCGTTAAAACTAATTCCAATAAGTCCAGCCATAAAATTTCGATAAAGCGGCGACGGTCAGGTTTATGAGTCATAAATATCACAAAATCCTCGACCAGATAGTAATTTTACTGAAACATTATTGTTTGGTCATAGAATTTGGTATCGAGAATGTAAAAATGTTCGAACTTTTAAGGCTAGAGCGTGTAAATGGCGTTAGTTATAAGATTTTCAGTTCAGTTCTAACCCAGGTTTTTTTGTACAAATAAAGCATATTTAAAATATTTTGGCTTCTAGAGTGTGGAAAAAATAAGTGGGGCTTGAATTCCTTATGTAATATGTAATGGATATTAATATAATGTCGTAGGTATTTTAGCTTCACGCTTTATTCCGATTATAAGCACCCTGCCAGAGAGAACCGCAGGACTCATGGGATGTTAAGACACCCTGTTCTCCGCTTTCCACCTTTACATAGCATTACGTGTTAATAGTGGAAATCAACGCCACACTTTTTGCCTAGTTGCCAGAACAATGGTAATGGAAATATTTAAAACCATCTTCCCCGAGTGGGATTCGAACCCACATAGCTTATTTTAATATATATATATATATATATATATATATATATATATATATATATATATATATATATATATATATATATATATATATATATATATATATATATATATATATATATATATATATATATATATATATATATATATATATATATATATATATATATATATATATATATATATATATATATATATATATATATATATATATATATATATATATATATATATATATATATATATATATATATATATAAAAACACATAAAATAGGAATATTCCTCTTTCTATATTTGATAAAAACAATAAACTTACTATTGTATAATTCATACACATTTTCTAGCAAATTTTAGGAAAGTTCTTCTCAAGTGAGAATTTAGCAATGGAATGTCTTCTACAATTATCTTATATTTTTTATTAAGATAGAACTTAATTCGTTTAAAAAAATGTATTCATAAAGAGAAATATGTGTAATTAGTTTGTAGTGTTTTACTTATTTGGAGAATCTTTTAAATCCTATCTAAGTATTGTTCTAATTCCAAATTATTTATTTAACAGAAGTGCTGTGACTTTAACAGAAGCCATTGAATTAATCCCAAAATACACGGTTACCCTACAAGGGTTGATCATATATCCTTCTCAGTAATTAAATGAATTTAGTGAGGCAGGTTTCAAGGTCAAATGAGTGCAGGTTGTTACTGTCTAGCTAAAGCCTAAAGAAAAGCGGAACTTTTAGTGTTTTTATTTTTTTTATTGAATATTGATCCTTTGAGATATTTTAAATATCCATTTAAATTGTAAGCAGATGTGCAAATTTTTTTTTTAACAAATAATAACATAACTCCATAAGTGTCAGCTTTTTATAGTAAATATACTTTTATTAATTATGGTAAATGAAAATTAAATTCAATGTAATCAAAGCAATTAAGGGACGCAGAGGAAGAAGATCCTTGATTTAAAATAATGTTCCGCGTTCCTTAATCAATTTTAGAGCAATTTATCAAGTAGATGTGACACTGAACTTAGTAGCTCACTTCTCCGTACTCCGTACTTAGTCCTGCCCGAAGAAAAACAAAATCTAATCTTTAGACATCCAGTCTTAAATCTAGTGGATGCAATTGTAGTTGTATCTAGAATCCCATTAAAATATATACATATAATTTTATTAAAGTCAGTTCAGCCTTTTGCAGAAGCAAAGTGTTTGAACGTATTTCCTTTACTTACTTACATATGACTTTGCCCAAGACATACGTTAATAAAAAATTTAAATATTCAAATCGTTTTATTCAAAATAATAATTCATGGTGTGAACGTCAAAAATATTACCAGTAACTGAGAAGAATCGGGGAGAAAAGAAGAAGAAAAAGAAGACACTCAGTGGAATTTATATGGTCATTAGAATTTTACATATACATAATAACTGTTATTATAATATCCGCTCACACCAACACCCTACAACGGATGCCGAGCATACTCGGTACGTGTACCTCACAACCATCGAGGTATCTCTAATTAGGTTGAAATAACGAGTTAATACTACGTCGTCGATACATGGCTTGTTAATTTTAATTAACTTAATTAATTGTCGCTACAAGTTGGAACATTTTGTAAAGGTTTATCGTATTTATGCGAATAATGTTAATTATTTCTTGATATACATGATGGCGTGTGTTACGTGAGATTGAATCAAAAAGGTGTAATTTAGGAAATTTTCTGGTATTTATAAAATTGCTCGGTTGAGGTTTTCTTTTTTAAATTTTATTACTAACTTACTATAAGCTGGATAAAAGGTTAAAAAATTAGGGTTTGTTAAATTATTTTTAATCTATAGTCACATATTTATGCAGAATATTAAAAGCTGCAAGTCTGTCAAATTAACAAATTTTTATGTTACTATTTATTTTAAATAAAATATTGAGCTAAATTTATCAAATATAATACATTTAATTTATTTTATATTAAAACATATGCAAGGTAAACCACATACTCGTATAATATAGGAAAAATAAATATATAATCCTATCACGGCATTTTTTCAATACATATAAGCTGGCTCGTTTGAAATTTTCTAGCGCCATTCAGCGTACAGTTCACAATTAGATTAGTTCATTTTCTCTAAGGCTAGTTTCAGATTGCCGATTTTGCTTATATCTCTTATTTTTTTAAAAATTACACAACCAAATAATGTTAAAAAGTTATTAAATTCTTACTAAAATAGCTTAAATATTGTAAGTGCTACATTTATCATCGAACTTTTATAATTGTAAAAGAGAAAGCAATTATGATTTTCTTTACATAAAATATATTTATTTCCACTTCCTTAAAATATATGTATTTTATCAAACTCAAATATAACATTAAACAATCACTATTTAAACAACAATATCCTAGTGTCGGACTTACATAAGGATTTTTTTGTACTTTTTTCACGTCTTCTTCGTTCTTCTGTTCTTTCGTGTACTCGGATATTTTCCAGAAAGAGCGAAGTTCTTTAATACTTGGTTCCTAGCTAGAATAGTATTTTCATAAATTAATTAATATTGTTTACGATTGGACTAACGAAGATATATTTGAACGTTATACATTATTTGTGGACGCGTTTTAATTGCGCACACTTAGATGGCGAGTGTTCGACAATTTTGGTACCGTTTTAAAGGAGGTGAAAAGGTAGATTGGTGAAAATATAGCCGATGTTCTAACTTGAACAGTTCAATTGATAATTGACTAAACAAAGTCTATACGTCAGGCAATTGAATTTGCTTGATAAACAATGGCGCGCACTTTTTGTCAGCCTCAATAATTCTGTCTTTTAACATAAGAGACTGCCTTCTTATTGATCACTTTCCCGAGTAAGATTTAAAAGAATAATTACTGCCCCAAAATAGCTTTTTGCGATCTTATTTTCTTAGTTAATATAATATTTATATGACGTGTAATTATAAACTTCGTTTTATTTTGATATACTCCGTATTTTTGTTTTATAAATGTCTTATAGGACATTTTTACCTTATTTTATACTCAGTTTCTCCGAGCAATTAATTAGCTTCCTTTGACAGTAGTTGGCTAGTTGCTAAGATTTTATTTTTATTTTGTAAGAAATGAGATCTATATAATTCTGTATTGGATTTAAAACAGTTTAAATTAATGTAGATATTCATTATAATTAATTATTACAGTAGGTTCAATAGAACTCAACATGATATCTGAAATTTGAACAGAAAGCGGCGGATAGAGTGTTTTGATACCAGGTTTTCTCCGGCGATGTCACTATACCAACTATTTTGGATAAACTGTAATATTTTAATAGATATTTAAATTATTTGTGTAATTGTATTAAACTTAATATTGAATTAGTTTATTTCCCTTTTAATTAATTATAATAGTTATTAATGAAGATAATTTTGTTTAATAATAAATGTAATGAGTAATGACACTAAATTCGTGTAAAATTTCAATAAGTTTTGTTAAGTTTCAGTAAAATTTCATGAAATGTAATGTAAATGATTTTTCAATTGGATTTTTATGAAACCTTCACACTTTAACCTGCACATAGCAAGGTAGGCAAAGGGAACCTCAGGAACTGTGTGAACTTAGTGTTAGGACACCCTATTCCTTGCTTTCTGCCTTCTTTGCATTGCATTGATTGTTGGAACTCAACATCGCGTGGAAAATGCATCAATTCTTCTCGGATGAGAAGAACCCAATAATCAGTCAGGTTTACAGACAGATGCTGCGCGTCCGTTCCAAGCAAAGTTAGCAATTTCTTGTAAAAAAAAGAGGCTTTTAAGCTGTAGCACGCAGGCTACGGCACCTATTGGAAGGAAACTAGTCTCAAATACGTAATAACGTATATCGTCGTCGTCTGCCTGTAAACGTGACGGCTTGTGGGTTCAGTTTTCACTCGGGAAAGATGGATTTTCATTTTTATCGTACTGGTACCTAGGCAAAGCGGGGGATTGAGTTCTGCTACTCAACACACAATGTCTCGAAAAGGGTAGAAGCAAGGAACGAAGTATCATAATACTAGGCGTCCATGGTTACTGAGGCTACCTCTGCCTATCCTGACACGTGCGGGATAAAGCGTAAAGGTAATAAAAAAATACTTATAAAAGAAATCATGATAGTAAAAATAATACTCTACCCTTTCAATTGCTCTTTCTATATAACTAAAGGAAAAGAAAAACATTCTGAAATAACAAAACCAACGCCAATATCATACCAATATTTATATATAATAAATTAGCGAAACCCTATCGAATAGTTCAATAATGTTCTGTATATTATTCGACCTCCTTGTTACAGCTGTTTCCCTGGTGACCGCTGCCAAAGTAACGAATATCGTCCAATTAACTTGGCAAGAAACGAACTGCGGTTGAACGACAATTTTTCTACGTGTTGTGTGAAAGTTATTTTTTTTTTATTTTTTTATGTACTTATTTTTAATTATTTGTTGTTTTTTTATATTAACTTTCCTCTTGTTTTTTTTAAGTGGCCATTTAATTTTTCCTTGAAATATAATTAACACTACAGACACTTGATCCTTTCACTTTTTATGTTCTCATCATAAATATTAATTATTCAAATTCAAATTCAAATTCAAATAATTTTATTCAAAATGAGAACACATGATTCATTTTTTGAACGTCAAAAACACTACCACCGGTTCGCTAAAGTTAATGCCTCAGACCTGAGAAGAACCGGCGCAAGAAACTACGCGGGACTTTTCTTTTTTTTTAAATGGTCAATAATTTTACATCGATTCATTTTGCTAATGACACATTTGAAACAGACTGGAGCGAGCATTTCATTCCCAAGGTATGTTGTCATTTAAAAAATCATTAATCAGGTAAATAACCTTTAACACACAAACGTCTTTTCACAATTTTTTCAAATTGTGATATAGAGCATTGTTGGACGTTTTCTGGGATCCTATTGTAAAAGAGTACACACTGCCCCATGAAAGAATTGCGGACTCGTTGCAATCTAGTTATAGTCGCTGTAAGTTTAAGCCTATTTCTAGTGTACATATTATGTGAATCACCGATTTTCTCAAAATCATTAATATTCTTTTTAACGTACATCACATTTACAAAGATATATTGAGATACAACAGTCAATATATTTATTTCTTTAAATTTTTGCCTTAAAGAATCTTTAGGTCCTAGATTATAGATTGCACGAATAGCTCGCTTCTGCAAAACAAAAATTGATTTAACACCGGCTGCATTACCCCATAGTATGATGCCGTAAGACATTATATCAATGTTAGTATGTAGTATACAGAAAGAACGTTAATGTTGAAGATATTTTATATAATTATACTTCTTACGTTATCTTTACGTTACCCTTACGTTAATACATAACCTAGTACGGTTAATATTATTCTCAACGTTCTTGGTGTTAACTCTTTTTGAAAGCACTCACCTAAATAATAAAGCTTTTATTACTTATGACATAGCTGTGTAACCAAAATACACTACAAGATAATCTAAACCGTGATACTAAATTAGTTTGTACCAGCCCCTCACTCCCCTACAGCCAAAGTCAAAAGTCAAACAACAAAGCACGGCTAAAAGATTAAATAAGTTTCCAATTCGACTTAAATTTCAATAAGAACTTCGTCATTTACTAAATTTAGTAAAACAAATTGGTTATAAATAGCAACTGGCCCAGACTTTGCTGTACACTATATTTATTTATATATAAAACTGTTACTTAGAAAGACTCCATAATATGTGTTACAATGAAAATAAAATTTGTCTACAGATTCCGTGGGATTTTTCCTGAGAAGGTACTTTTCGCGTGAGATATTTCCTCGGAAAACGGGAAAAATCGATTTTTCATACTCAATAATCCTCACAAGCGCTATTTTGTCTTACAAATAGTATAAATTTGTATAGAAATCTTTCTCTATTGAGTATCTGACGAATGACGCACAGTACAAGTGCAACATAGTAAATTTCAAAATAAAATAAATATCGGTTCCTTAGGGAGTGTGCGTTAGCATTAACAAGATTTGCCAACATTCCTATGGGAAGTTAAAAAATACAAGTGAAGAAGGGAACACATCTTAAAATTATATATAAAACATTTTATTTTGTGAAGTTTAATTAACGCTGCTTTTTAATATCGTCGAGTTATTTCAATGCCTTATAATTAACGTTTCCGTTTCGAAGTTTTAATGGGAGTGGCATTTATAAGCGTACAATTGTTTGATAATTTAAAACGATCTCACTAATCTTTTGACATAATTCAAGTAAATGCTCCTTAAAAAGTAAATAAGGAGTGTTATCAATATCTTAAATAAATTAAATAAATAAATATATTAGATTTATATACAGCTTCACGCTTTATCCCGCACATGGCTGATCTAGTGTTAAGACACTCCGTTGCTTTGTCCTTGTTTTCTTCGTCCCCGATTTCCGCCGTTTTTCGAGGCATTGCTTGTTCAGTAGCGAACTCAACGCCGCGCTTTGCCTAGTTTCCAGAGCGGAGATAATGGAAATAAGAGAATCGAACCTACAAACCGTCGCGTTTACAGGCAGACGCTACGCCTCTGCGCTACGAGGAATTTATATATACTTGACTAAGTGATAATCAAGGTCAAAATTTTACTCAGGGAAAAATCTTTTTAGATAAGATGTCAAATTTAAACTCAAATACGCAACAAAATGTTAATAATAAAGAAAACAAATATTTACCCTCAAAATCTAATAAGCAGTTAAACCGCCTTAATTTCTATTAAAATTAATAAATACAGAGCTTTTTAAATATAAAGGTACAAAGGAATTTAATCTACAAAATGAACGTCTGTTGTATTCAATCTCTGCCAATATCCTAATTGTACCAGATAAAGACAAATTGAAATGTCTCTACCGTATTGAATTGGCAATCGGCTGTTGAGTGGAACCCATACTAATTACTCCTTTCCTTTAAAATAGATAGAAATTGTTAACTGAAAACATAATATAAAATATAGAATAGCTACAAGAATTTATTTATATGCCTTTATTTATTGGTCATTCATTTTTTACATAGAAATAAATACCTATGCATAAATAAGATGCAAAAACAATATGATTTATTAAATTAAACAATAATTGTAATGTAGTAAAAAACCGTAATAAGAGGACTGACCTAGTAAAAAGGCGTAGCATCCGCTAGCGTACGACAGTTTGTGTGTGGGTTCGATTCCGGGGGAGATATCCCCTGAGTGGGAATTTCTATTTTCTTCGCTCTGGCAATTAGGCGAGGAGCGGTTCCGCCACTCAATATATATAACATCAAAAAAGGCGGAAAGCGTGGAACAGAGTGCCTTAACATTAGGTTCCTATGGTTTCTGCGTTCCACCCTGCCATGTGCTCGTGATATTTATATATATATATATATATATATATATATATATATATATATATATATATATATATATATATATATATATATATATATATATATATATATATATATATATATATATATATATATATATATACATATATATTTATAATTCAATCCATAGATCAATTTAAAACATTTTAATTTGGCTTCATGATTTGAGATTTAGACCACGTACAGGTGAACGTATGTTTGGTTCGTACGCTACAGTTACGTGCTACGTCGTAGAACTCCAATATATCTTAGGGTTGTGCAAATTATAGTTTCTTTAAAATCATATATTTTTAAATAACAATCCAAACAACAATTTAAACGTAAAATTGAAGCTTTCTTTTTAATATGCCATAACCATGTCTGTCATTTTTTGATCATCTTTATTAATATTACTATATTTTTAAATAGTCTGTCTTTACATACATCTTCATCCCACTTGTCAAATGGATATAAATAAAAATTTATTTGCCACGTGATATATTTTGCTGCATGAGGTTGTTCAGATTGCAACAACAGTAGGATACACACGAAACGACAAACTTCAAGTAATATAGCCCATAATCTTAGCTTAATATAGAAAGCTTAATATAGAAAATATTTGAGGTCCGTCGTGGTGCAGAGGCGCAACGTCTGCCTGTAACGTGACGGTTTCTGAGTTGGATCCCCAGACGGAGAAGATGGCTTTTTCTATTTCCATTTTCTTTGCTCTGGCAAACTAGGCAAAGGGCGGCGTTGAGTTCCGCCACTCAATACGCAATGCCTCGAAAAAGGCGGAAAGCGGGGACGGAGAAAGCAGGGACTAAGCAACGGAGCGTCTTAACACTAGGTTCCCACGGTCCCTGCAGTTCCCTCTGTCTACCTGCCATATGCGGGATAAAGCGTGAAGCTAAAAAAAAAATATAAAATATTTTTAATTTAAACCAGCTTCGAATCATTTTCAGAAATGACATCCCTGATGCACAGTAAACAGGATTGCCTAGGATTTCGTGGTTAAAGCTACGAGTGGTGTTTTCTTAAAGTATTAAGTAACACGCTTGAAAATAAAAGCTACTTTATGTATTGAAAGCTTGCAAAATAAATTATTCGTTAAAATAAATTACCTTCATAAGATAGAGCTTCTTTAGCACTTGTAGTTTAGAGAAAACTAAAATGTATAGGAAATCGTCTTGTAAAGAGGGACGATAGAATATGAAAAGACGGTGACAAGTCTGTAAAGGGACGGTTTATGATATGAGAGTGATAGTCTATAAATTGACATTATGCCGTCCATACATTAAAGATAATTTACGTTCGCTCACATTCACGGAGGTTCCCTTACCCCCCTAATGTGTACTATTTATTTTATTCTTTTGTTCAGCTTCACGCTGTATCCTGACCATAACAGGGTAAGCAGATGTAACCACAGGAATCCTGGGAACCGTGGTAACCTAGTTTTAACACTCCATTCTACGCTGTCCGCTTTTTCGAAGCATTGCGTGTTGAGTAGCGGATCTCAACGTCGCACTTGACTAGTTTCCAGAGCGAAGAAAATTCATATGAAGATGGATATCTTCCCTTAAGAATGGAACCTACAAACCGTCACGCTTAAAACTTGACTTACACAATTTAAATTTAAATTTGTTAGTGATATTTTTAACTCTATTATGAAAACAGTAGATTTAAGCAAAAATGTTAAACTTTAGTAGTATTTAACAGACGTAACATTCAGGGTTTCATGAAGATATATTGTTGTTTACAAACAGCCAGTGACCAATACATCACGTTGGTGCCCAATACTAGTTTACCCATTCGTACTTTAAAAAACGTAGCTGATCTTTCAAGCCTGGTCGATGCTCTACTTCTGTAATATAAATCTACATTTACACTATATTTAGTAATTACTTAACATCCTTTTATATGCCTATATAATTCTACTTATATAGTCTTTTGAAGTCAAATTTTAATAATGCAACGATAAGTGACATGGGACGCTTTTATAACATGATTGCCATCGGATTACCTTTTGTAAACCTTATAAATACATTAATGCATACTAAAATATAATAAATAGTAACAAAAATGTAAGAATTACATATATTTAATCTATAATTTATATAAATCTTGGTAAATCTTATTAATTTAAATGCTATCCTTCTGAATCTCGTAAATCGGAAGCTTGTAATTAATTTAGGTTTTAAAAGAAATTCATTACATATTTTTTTAAGTGAGCGCAATATATGCAAATATGCACATTTTACATATGTATAACAAATATATATAATTTTAATATTTTATGGCAAAAAAAAACTAGGTTATCACAAATATAGTAAAAATCTTTGAAAAAATTCAATTTCACTCGTCATATAAAAATGGCTCGCGGCGGATAACTGAAATCCATTAGATAGAAACGTGCTTCGCATGTAAATTAGCCACTTTCGAGATTCAACCATTATATTATAATAAACTAATTTTTCTCGTTCGCCGTCACCGTGATGATTTCCTGCTCACTTTAATATGACTTTACTTAGAGAGAATGCTTTGTATTATTGTAAGTAAGATAGCTAACTTTCATTCTATAATTTTTTAAATCGATGATCTAGCCTTCTTTATATTATTCAAGCACCAGGAAAGGATAGGCGTAGGAAGCCGTAAGAACGTAGTGTTAAGACACTCCTTCCCTTACTTTCCACCTCGAGGCAATGCGTATTAAGGGGCGGAACTCAACGTTGCACTTTTTACCTTGTTATTATAAATAAATATCATATCCACTTGGTTATATTGAACTATTAAAGTTATATAGTATTTCTCAAGAAATTAACTATATAAAATTAAAATTATTTTTTTCAATTCAAGGTATAATTGGTATACGAGGTATACGAGGTAGGTCACCTATTTCTTGTAACCTCGAAGAATGTCCCCGTTATCAAATTATTCAATACTTTATGAGTGGGTGTTCAATGATAGACATTAATACGTGATGTTGAGATGTCATTTTCTATAACTATATTGAACATTATTAGGACTTATTAAAAATATTTTAAGTGTATCTTAACTAGATATTGTTTTATTTCTTTCAAAAGTTAAAAAGACTTGTAATTTGACAAGAATTTACTTATACTGTAAATTTATGTCAAATTACAGGTCTTTTTAACTATAATATACTATAATAATAGAAGTGAAATTTGTAAATTGATGATTTATGTCTCAGATAAACCCTTAAAACTTTATTTATATTAATAGTACAAACTCACAAATTTATGCAGTGAGCTTCTCAGTTTGTGAATCTAATAAATGCTTTACAATGTTTTTCATACGCATCCACACAATTGAAGTGGAAATATTTATTATGGGTTACCGCGCTCATGCACTTTGTTTTATTTTCTTAGCACTTTTTAAGTATGGCGAAATTTTAATCATTTTTGTTGAAAGACCGAGGACCGTCAGTGGCGCAACGTCTGCCTGTAACGTGGGTTCGATTCCCAGTCGGGGAAGATGGATTTTTCTATTTCCATTTTCTTCGCTCTGGTAAACTAGACAAAGCGTGGCGTTGAGTTCCGCCACTCAACACGCAATGCCTCGAAAAAGGCGGAAAGCGGGGACGGAGAAAGCAGGGAATAAGCAATGGAGTGTTTTAACACTAGGTTCCCACGGTTCCTGCGGTTCCTTCTGCCTACTCTGCCATGTGCGGGATAAAGCGGGAAACTACAAAGTATTTTGAAACTAACCAATAATGCGCGCAAATTTCAAGTAAATCCAATTGGGTAACGTATAGAATTTGTTTAATCAACTATGAATTGTTCGTACATTGGCTATATTTTTTTACCAATCCGCCTCTTTGACATCGGTACCAAAAGTAAAATTGTAGGTCCAAACTCGCCTCTCTAAGTGTCCGCAATTAAGTGCTTCCAAATAATATCAAAGGATTAGCTATAACGAAGCCATTTTGAAGTAATAATCCCAGATGGCTAATAAGAATCTAATAACAAATTATGAATATGGTAAAATAAAATAATTTTAATGGCAAACTGTAATATCGTTCTCATTTAAACAGCATTCATTTTTAATTGAAAGCATTTTTCAGTGCGAAGTTAATAGCTTCGCAACGAGTGAAAAGGCAGCTTTTAATGACCTGATAGAAAGAACCCTAACTGTGTTTAACTTAATTTTAAAAGGGCAACTGAGTCCCTTACTACTGATTCTTTGAATATTTATATTTAATTTTTTTTTGTAGCTTCACGCTGTATCCTGCACATTGGCAGGGTAGGCAGAGGGAACTGCAGGAACCATACGAACCTAGTGTTAAGACTCTCCGTTGCTTAGTCCCTGCTTTTATCCGTCCCCGCTTTCCGCCATTTTCGAGGCATTGCGTGTTGAGTGGCGGAACTCAACGCCGCGCTTGGCCTAGTTTGCCAGAGCGAAGAAAATGGAAATAGAAAAATCCATCTTCTACGACTGGGGATCGAACCCTGAAACCGTCGCGTTACAGGCAGACGTTGCGCCTCTGCGCCACGACGGTCCTCGAAATTTAATAGTTAATATTATTTATTATATTAAGAAAATATGACAGACAGAAATATAGATATATCATAAGCAAAGCAAAGATGGACTTATATATAAGAGATTTATTCCAGCCAACCTGGAAAATATTATTACGTAATTCAGTTTTATGTAGCCAAATATTTAATTGTATACTATACTACTTAATTATATATTCAAGTGATCTGCCTCGTGAGGTTTGCCCTAAGCAATTTCTATATATTGAATGTTTATTTGTACAATTGTTACGATATCAACCTGTAAACTTCAACAAAAAAACCTTTGGAAACCTCCTAATAAACTATTACTTTTACTTAAACTACAAAAATAAGAACAATAATGAATTTGAGTGAATAATATTTTTTCTATGTTGCTATTTTGGCTATATATACATATTTGTGCATTTTTGTTTTTTTTTTAGCTTCACGCTTTATCCCGCACATGTCAGGGTAGGCAAAGGGAACTGCAGGAACCGTAGGAACCTAGTGTTAAGACACTTCGTTGCTTAGTCCCTGCTTACTTTTGTCCTCGCTTTGTGCATTTTTATTTAGTTAATTTAGTTTAAGAATAAAATGTTGTTACTATTACTATTTTTTTTATTTATATCTAATGTTATATATGTAAAATATTTCTTTGATATAAATGTATACAATATTAATTTGAATATCCACGTCCAAAAATCCATAAAACATAAAATAACAGTATTAATAATAAAAGCTTTGAAATGAGATAGTTTCCAATATTTACATTTTAAAGTTAAGTCAACGTGTGTAAAGACAAATATTAGCATATACCTAAACTAAACGTCATTCCCAAATGGGAATTGAGCCCACTGTCGCATTACATCACGAAGACGTTTAGTATTGTTAAAATTCATACATCAATAGTAGGGGGCGTAGTAACTAGAAGAGACTTCTGCAATTATACCACCGAGTTAATAGAAGAGCGCAAAGAGTTATTTTAAATGCAAATTTTAATAACATGTAAGTATTTTCATATACCTAGGCTCTAGTCTTCACATTTTTTCCCCGCATACTAAAATAAGCAGAGAGAACTAAATGTTTTGTACTTTTCTACATGTAAGGAACAATGTGTGTGTTATATCACCATGATATTGAACCTCATAATATTAAACGTCTTGGTTTAGTCACATGGTCTGTTATTAATAAAAAATACCTTAGGTCCAAGCGGTATTTCTTTGTAATGTTTTAATAGTGTCATAGTGGGGGTTACTCCTGCGTAATGCTATTTAAAGAGTTTACTTGTCATTCATTTAGCGTATGCCATCCACCAGCTACTGACGATACAGTCTTATTATATTTAAATTTATATACATATATTTATATACTGTCCACATTGATTTTCAGTTTTCTTATCTCAACATTTGGGTACTACGAAGAAATGCAAAAAGGCATAGTAATCACTGGCTCACGTGATGCTTTTCCTTTTTAAACCAATTACCATAACCGCTTACTGACCAGAGAAACCCGAAGATCTATGGATCAGCCTAGATCCTGCCTAGGCCTAATAGCTATACAAAGAAAAAAATATCCAAATTCTTTTAGTAGCTCAAAATATGTGCATTAACAAACATGTGATGTTTTCCACCTATAAATGCGAAAAGGATTTTTTTTATGACACACGCAATTATTGGGATAAGTTTAACATTCGGAATAAAGGACATGTGACATTAAAATATATTTTATTTTTATTTATTTATTTATGTACCACAGAAAATTACAGAAAATTATATAAATGAAAAATGTGTACAAAGGGATAACTTATCTCTAACAAGAGATCTCTTCCAGAACCCCTGGATCTAGTGGAGATTATTTGTAATAAATATTTTGGTGTAGGTACAATATCAATTAGTTTTATATTATAAAATTCAAGTAGACTTGACAATAAATGAATATGTTACACACTAAATATAAATAAATATACCATTATCCAATACATATATATATATATATATATACACATATACACACATACACACACATATATACATACACACATACATACATATATACATATACATACATATAAAATAAAATAAACTTAAGTGGAAAGAAAGTGTTGCTTAACTCTGATTTTAAACGATCTAATTGTAATATTATTATGGAAAATATTATCTGGAAGAGAATTCCATAGGCGAGCGGCAACAACGGAAAACGAATTACCATAAGAAGTAGTATTAAAAAATGGTACCTCAAGAGTTTTCGACGCCACACATGCGCGCACTGGTCTTTCACGAGCAGGACAAAATAGAAAACGCTCATGTAGGTAACCAGGGCTACCATGGTTTAATATATTAAAAAGACGCGATAATATGTGCAAGTTCCGGCGAAGTCGGATAGGAAGCCACTTTAACTGACGTCGATATTGAGAAATGTGATCAAATTTGCGCAGACCGTAAATGAAACGAATGCACAAATTTTGAAGTCTATCTAGTTTGTCAAGTAGCTCTTCATTCGCATCAAGATAGCAGACATCAGCGTAGTCTAGGATAGGAAGAAGAAGGAATTGTGCAAGTAAAATTTTTGTTTTGAAAGGAAGGAAATTCTGCAAACGTTTAAGAGAATGCAGAGAGAAATGGACACGTTTACTGACTTCGTTAATCTGAGCTCTCCATGATAAATTGCAATCTATGACTAACCCCAAATTAGTAGCATGGTCACTATATGCAATTTGAGTTCCATCATAGACAATTGATGGTACAATGTCCCAGTTAATTTTGCTACGTAACTGTCTGGTACCTATTATCATTGCCTTCGACTTCAAGGGATTAACAAGAAGCCCAAAAGATGCAGCCCAGTTCTTAATTTTTAAAAGATCATAATTGATATCATGTACGGTCGTACACAGATCCGATAAGGTGGCGTGTCTATAAAGCTGTAAATCGTCTGCATAGAGATGGTAGTGAGAAGAAATAACTTTGGTAATTTCATTAATGAAGATTGAAAACAGAAGTGGGGAAAGTACGCCGCCTTGCGGAACGCCAGCAGAAAGATCAGCCCAGTCCGAGGAAGCCTCAGCAGACTTAACCATCTGCCGACGACCACGAAGATAAGATTGGAACCAATCAATCACAGGCTGAGCAAAGTTAAGTGAGCGAAGGATACCAAGCAATACATCAAAGTCGACTGAATTAAAGGCGTTGCTAAAATCGAGCAAAATGAGAATAGTAAACTCTCTTTTGTCCATAGCAAAGCGAATGTCTTCAGTGACTTTAAGCAGTGCGGTGGAAGTGCTGTGACCGGAACGGAAACCGGATTGAAAAAGACTAAGGAGATGATTATGTGTTAGGAATTCTGACAGTTGCTTATGCACAACGTCTTCAAGGATTTTTGATAGGATAGGCAAAATAGAGATGGGACGAAATTGTGAAAAAGAAGAGGGATTTGATATTTTGGGTATAGGAATCACATGTGCTAACTTCCAGACTGTTGGAAAGGTATTGGATTCAAAGGAAAAGTTTATAATGTGGGTAATAACAGGGTTTAAAGAGTCAAGGACAGGTGTTAACATATCCCGACTAATGTTGTCAATACCAACCGCCTTGGAAGTGATAGACAGGATGCTTCTCTTGACTTCGCTCTCTGTGACTGTATGAAAATTAAAAGGAATACAATCAGTCGTGATGGCGTTCGCCATCTTTAACAATGTATCAGCCTTCGTAGAGGCTGAGATTGTTAAAGGGGGAGTAGAAAAATGTTTATTTAGAGAATTCAGATCAAATGAATGTTGAGAAGATTTTGAGGGATTACCCACGCCTAAAGATAATAAAAATCTCCACATCTGTGAACTAGTCAGTTTATCGATGGAGGAGTGGATGAAACGGCGTTTAGCATCTCTACACATCCTATTGCAGAGATTTCGCAGTTTTTTGTACGTCGCAATATTGAGGTCAGTAGGATTCCTTTTAGAGACTCTCTTCGCTTTGTCGCGTTTTGCCATAACATTTTTAATAGTTTGGGTAAGCCAAGGTGCAGGTAGATGTTTTACCTTAATTTTCCTAATTGGAGCATGCTTGTCATACAACTTTGTTAAAGATTCATTAAAAAAGGCCACCTTATCGTCAACATTCGTAAACGCATAAAAATTATTCCAGTCAATGCCATTGGCGTCATAACATAAATTGGCCATATTTATATTTTTCATATTGCGTCTTAAAATTATTTTAGTCTTGCGTTTTGAGAAGGAGAGTTTATAGCTAACGAAGAGTAAATCATGGAAGGAGAAAGGAGCTGTCAGCTGACCATGAGCTGACACACTGTGAGGGTTGGAGACAATAATGACATCAAGAAGAGATGGAGTACAATTTGGTGAAAAATGAGTTTCTGAGAGAGGAAGAATAGTAAAATTAAAAGAAGACATATCCAAATATGATATATCCAATTGTATGAAACAGAAAACACAAACGAAGTCGTCACGTTACTTTTTATTGCTTGTAACTTTTAATGAGCGGTTCCTTGAATGTGATGAGGTCAAGTTTTCGTAATTTTATTTGAATATTAGCCAATTAAATTAAAGGAAATAATCATTATTAAAATAAAAGTGTCAAAGTAAAGATTTTTAAAGTAAATTTATATGAAAGAATGATTTTTAGGAATGTGAGTATGCCACTATGCTTAATACAATATATATATATATATATATATATATATATATATATATATATATATATATATATATATATATATATATATATATATATATATATATATATATATATATATATATATATATATATATATATATATATACTTATAATTATTTATTAATACAGTTGATTAACGCAATTTATTTGTCAAGTAATATATTTGTATAGTAATATGAAAATGCTTATGATGTGTATGTTTTTTATAATATTAGATAGGTATCATTTATTTTAGAAAATATAGACTATATTATGTTATGTTTAAATTTTCTATGTAACATACTGCAAATGCCCATTTCCTATTACTTTTATCAAGGTAACAAAAAATATTAAAAATATTATTTGTGTTTCTTAGTTGCTTAGCTTTCTCCGACCCCGCTTTCCGCCTTTTTCGAGGTATCGAGTGGTGAACCTCAACAAAAATGGAAATAGAAAAATCCATCTTGCCCATGTGGGAATCGAACCCTCATACCGTCGCGTTTACAGGCGGACGCTTACGCCTCTGTGACACGACGGTATAATTTTAAACTTAGTATAATTTTAAACTCATATATAATTTTAAACTTAGTTCCAACATTATGTGGTCAATTGATTTCACATTACATATCGATATCTCGTTAACCCAATATAAATTATAACTAATTCAGCTAGCTTGTCAAACGTGAACTGAAACAGATGTCGCTGAAATTAATGGGAGAGTGGTAATTTCATGCGTTCGGCCATAGCCTCATGGCAGCTTCATCACATATATATAAAGTTTAAAAAAAATAAATAAAAAAACATGATGGTGGGTAGAAAGTGTTAGTAGAAAGTAATTCAGACGAATTTGTTATATTAAATTTTAATATTCGGTATTTCATTGGTAAGTAAAGAATCGATGCAATTTTTCAAAATTTAATGTCGGTCAATTGCAATTAGCCAGAGTGCTAGATTTAAAACAATATTATTATTCAAAATTTTATGCTATTTCTATGTTTCATAATTATTATATGACAGGAACTACTGTCTATTTTTTAATTTTGTGGTGACATTCACGCAAAAGAAAAAAAAATATGCATAAACGCTTTTTTTGATTGTGTTGAATTAGAAGTATAATCTGTGCCTCAAAATGTCGTCAACTTGATTTTTTTATATTATTTTTTGATGTTCTTGATGTAATTTTTTGCCATAACTAAAGAAAAGAAGAAGAATTTTTTGACGTGATTTTATAAGGATATCGTTATTGTTACGAAAACGAACGGTATGAAATCCTTAAGAAATTTCTAATTTTATATATATTTTCAACAGCATTTATCCTATCTGATATACATATTATATAAATCCACGAGTTAGGAAAATTTAAAAGTCAAAATATTCTTCAATTATTTAATATATAAGTCAATAACAGGCTTTTAGAGTCAATGTCCTTAACAAATTGCAAAATACAATAGATTCTTAACAAATATATGCCATGCACGCCACATACAAGTAAAAGCTAGAAGCGAGCAACTTTAAAAGAGGATTATATAGAACTTTTACAAAGAACTAACTGAACCAAACTTATGAAAGTGGTTGAGGAGTTTCTTGTGAACTTTAAAGGAATTTTATACTAAAGGTTTTGTTATCGACACCTACCATTATTTCTAATATTCATAGTTAATATTTAAATATATTGAACATAATAATTTATTATTATTTAATATATTTATATTTTTAATAATTAAATCTTGTTTTAATAAAAATAATATGTAAAAAAAAGTTAATGAACAGCTGCCTTTTTTACACATATCGATAGTATCAACTACATCCGGGTGTTCGTAAACTTTTAATGGAGTCTGTTAAGCTCGACTTAGTAAATCGAACATGAAAAGCTTTTAAAAATTAAGCTTACATATTACGTTCACTCTTTGTTTTTAAATAAACATAGGAAATCAAAGTAACAGAACTACTCTAGTAGTTTTATATTTTAAGTAGCTTATATATTAGTATTCAACTTTATATATTAGACAGAAGAACTCGTACAGTAGATATAGACAAGTTTAAGCAACTACACTTCTGTCGTAAACCCTAACAACAGTAAATGCAAAGTCTTATTTATTTTTATAAAACTAACTTAAATTGAAAATATCTATATGTATATATGATTTACAAAGTGTTACTCCACATCAAGATTAAAAAAAAAATACTTAAAGAAAATATATAGAAATTAGAAAGCAACGGGATTTGAACCCTCGCCCCATGCAACTACTAAGTCATGCGTACTTAACCTCGCCGCGTGATGTTTAAATTCTTATATGATTTATACAACACATTTAGTTGTCAAAATCTCTATAGGGAGTTTTTCACCTTTTTTTGCTATCCAAGGAACAATCGTTTGGCGAGAGACAATGCTACTATTTTAATTATATGGTTTCTTTAAATATACTAATATGTTAATATGTTTTATATATTAATATGTTTTCTGTAAAGGATGTATACATTTTACTTACCTTCGTATTCCTATTCTGACATGACACTGTCAAACTGCGCCATATTGATCGTTATTATAGTTTTATTTAAAATATTTATATATGAAAACTAAATTTACATGTATTACTTCAATAATAAATATGGTAGCAAGATAAAATACATTAATATTACAAAAAGATAAGAAATATCTTTTTGAAGTCTCAAATTCTCTTCTAAAATTACTTATAAACCACGAATTCAACATTTACCCGACAAACTATATTAACATAAATTTCGAATTTCGTTCACCGCAGTTTTAGAATCTCGCCAAACTTGATTTTAGGGGAAAATATTTTGGGGGGAATTCATATTTTTTATCATCATTGTTTTTGCTGAAAGATTATGAGATTATTATGCTCTAACATGCTATATATTATACTAATATATATATATTTTTTAGCTTTAGAGGGAACCGCAGGAACCATAAGAACTTAGTGTTAAGACACTCCGTTCTCCGTCTTCCGTCTTTTTCAAGGCAATTCGTGTTGAGTGGCGACACTCAACGCAGCGCTTTTGCTAATTTTCAGAGCGAAGAAAATGAAAATTGAAAATCCATCTTCTCTGAGTGGGAATCGAATCCACAAACCGTCGCATTTAGATACAGAGGCGATGCCTCTGCGCCACAACTGTCTGCTACTATAATATATAACACACAAATATTACTTATGTTCTACCAAGTCCACATTCTTTTTCACTTCTTTTAATGTAAACAACGCGCCATTAAGCCCTGTTACTTAGTACGAAACATCTTTAAAATAATAGAAAAAGTAAGGAACTGACTGTTTGAATTTGCAAATAAATTGATAATAAATATCACAAGAAGTCATTGAATAATTCTCATACATGTAGAAAGAACTAGGCATCTTATTCTTTTGTACTGTGTCATATTGAAAATAATTCAACATGTCTTTTTCTCTTTTTTTTTTTTTAGCTTCACGCTTTATCCCGACATACATTTACAGGGACCATAGGAACCTAGTGTTAAGACACTCCGTTGCTTAGTCCCTGCTTTCTCCGTCCCCGCTTTCCGCCTTTTTCGAGGCATTGCGTGTTGAGTGGCGGAACTCAACGCCGCGCTTTGCCTTAGATGCCAGAGCGAAGAAAATTGAAATATAAATAAATATGGTCTTTTTCTTAAGACAATAATCTAAAAAGTACAAAAAAAAATAATATTTAACAGCCATTTCTCAATCACGAGTACCTTTCTAAAACTCTGTTGTTTCTCACCGAGTAGTACAAAGTACCTAGCCGTATACAATTTCTGTAAATTTGCATCTATATTGGTTCAACGGTGCGATTGCGTTGATAACGTAAGACACTTTGATGTCACCCTTCAAAATACTATTATTGTTATTGATAAGGATTACCTGTAACGAGAAGCTAGAACGGTGGGTAATGTTGATCCCTTGCTACATTTTAATACCGTTTGATAAATGGAAAAGGAGGAACTTGGTATAATAAATATTTATAAGTTGTTTAAAGACCAATTGTTTCATCTGTGTAAGAAATACAGTTTATATATATTTCTTTTGACATTGTAGATATGAAATAAGATTATTACTTGTTGTACGTATATATTTTAAAACATTAATTGTATTTTTTTCAATTAAGAGGAGTCTCATTATACGAGTGTATAATGCCAATGGTCACGCTTATCTTTAGCTCCATGCGAGATGGACAGACCAGGTTGGTCGAGGTTGCTGACAGTTGAAGACTTGGGCTAGGTGGTGAGAGAAGACGGCAAAGGAAAGAAATGGTGATGATGATGAAAATAACGGTGAAGATAAAAAAATGATGAACTAAGATTTGAAAAAAAAAACAATTTTGATGCATTTATTATTTTTTATTTACAACACACAACATTCGTCGTAGATATGTTTTCACAATTTTTCGTAGTCTCATCGAATTATTATTTTTAAGTATTATTATTTCATATTCTATAAAACTATTCTATTATTTAACTGAGAACAAAATTAATAATTATAGTTATTTTTATTGTAACATAAAATATTTACAAATTTCTACAGCTATTTGGAACTGATATTTATATTAAAATGTTTTGGATGTGCTTGTAAAATTATCAATCATACTTATTTAAAAAAAAATACCATTTTCCCAACTATTCAACTAGTAAATATAAAATTGTATATATTTTTATCTTTACGAGAAATATATTCAGAGATAAATCCGCCTAAGAACATGTTAGGGTCTTTGAGCATATGAATTTGAGACCTAGGTGAAAAGTAAATCACGTTACATTAAGTTATGAGCCAAGTGCTTTATTAAAAAAAGACGAAAGTGTAAATTTCATGGAAAAAGTTTAACAGTATCGAGTTTTGAACCTTGGACCTATGCATAGAATATTCATTCAGGTCTTATAACACTGATATAAGCTACAATTAAAAGAATTTATTCGAAGAAAACTAAAATACTTATTTATCATTCATTTTTTCTCCTACAAAGTAATAAAATTAAAACAATATTATTCTACATATAAAGTGTGACTCCAGTAAAATAATTAAAACGTGAACAAACAGCATTTACAAAAAATCCGACCTATTTTTATTTCATTTTAACAAAGCTTTTAATTTTCACAATGCCTCGTGTTTCATATTTTTCGTTATATGATGTAATGATTTTTTTTTAAAGTTATTATAACTTTGTTTTTCTTGTTATTATTATTGTACATATACCAAAGATAGGCGGTTCAAATCCAAAATATCAAAATGACTATTTAAGATTTTTTGGCAAGAAAAATGAAATTTTCTATAACAAAAACGTTAAGAAAATTAATAAAATATTTAAGGTATTCAAATTTTTATTTTAGTTTCATCTAGCTTTTTGAATAGTAGGTCTGTATCCTATCCTGTCTATATAGATAGGAATTTGGTGTCCGTTTTTTACTACTCCGAGGATACTTAGGTACTGTTGCAACGTACAACTATATAGTGGTGTATCGTATATATTTTGGTATATTTAGGTGCTATGTCATACATATCGAAGCACCTAAATATACCAAAATATACACTATATTTATATATTTTGGCGCTTCGGTATGTATAAAAAAGTAAGCAAATTGATTTTAAGTGACATTCAGTCATATAAGCAAGTCAATGCAAAGAACTAGTATAAAGAGCTGTCAAAACACACCGTTACCCACATTGACAGTTTACGCGAAACTTAACGTTTTGTTTTGTTACTCTGGCTACTCTAGCTATGTATATTCGACGTTGATATACTACGCCGCTGCCGTTTAATTATCTTTTTCAGTGTACAACAATATACATAATAACCAAGTCATTGTGTTAATCAATTATGCTTTGTATATTTGGGAAGCGTTGAATGCATTCAAGTTGTGTTTGATTAAGCAATTAATTAATTAACTATTAACATGCGGTGATCTGTTGTGGATAAACATATGAGAAGTATATCTCATAATTACATTATATATATATATATATATATATATATATATATATATATATATATATATATATATATATATATATATATATATATATATATATATATATATATATATATATATATATATATATATATATATATATATATATATATATATATATATATATATATATATATATATATATATATATATATATATATATATATATATATATATATATATATATATATATATATATATATATATATATATATATATATATATATATATATATATATATATATATATATATATATATATATATATATATATATATATATATACATATATATATATATATATATATATATATATATATATATATACATAACTTGGTCTAAAAATGAATTATATTCTGGAAAATGATTTTCAATTTCAAAATCATGAATAAAGTGCATTTCAGCTATCCCACTATCTATATAAAAGTCATAAAGACACTAAGCACCTGCGCTTATGTCAGGGCATAATGATTCAATTAATCTGTTGTTTTTGATAATATTTTATGAAATACATTTCGAACAGCTTATACAAAAATGAAGTCTGGGTTAGAGCAGCAGTCGCTCCTTCTGTCGGGGTTTTCCTTAGCTCGAATCCACTTGCCGTGGCAGTGTGGTGCTACCAAAGCGTAGAAACGCGTGGCATGACCCGCCACGCCATGTCCTGCACACCGCCAGTTGAGATCACGTCTTAGGGCTGCTGTTTCACACATCACGCACACTGTACCACCTAAATGGAAAAAGAAATGTTTAATATTTTAACTTGCGAAGACATTTTTCTAAATATTAGTGATGTAATGAACTCTAAGAGAGTAATTTTTATTTTAATATTATTGTTACAATATATATACTGTGATATTCATATATGCACTTATAAGTTAATATTGAAAATTTTTAAATTCTATAAAAATATTGAAATATATTGTGAAGTATTTAAAATACACGAAATTTCTTTTATTTTTCTTAATATCATAATATTAATAGATACATGTAGGAAATTTAACTATAATATACTATTTTTTTTCAGCTTCACGCTTTATCCCGCACATGGCAGGGTAGGCAGAGGGAACTGCAGGGACCATGGGAACCTAAAAAAATCCATCTCCTCCGACTAAGGATCGAACCCAGAAACCGTCGCGTTACAGGCAGACGTTACGCCTCTGCGCCACAACGGTTTATTTTTTGTACTTAAAATCTAAATAATACTATAACAGTTGTGATAGCGCAGAGTTTCTAACAAAATCATTCTTAATCCCAATAAATCACATTGGATTTCAGAAAGGTTACCTTGAAAGGCACAAATACCAGCAAATTACGGCTAAGCCGTTCAAAATCTAGGTACCGTGAAATTTAAATTACCTTCCCGTAGAGCTTTATAATCCGAATCGGTGTGACACGCTTTTGACACTTTGGTCACCTTCGAATTGAACGCAATACCTGGTTAAAAGAAAAATATGTTATGAAGACTTTTTTTCTCTACTGCCTCATGAAGCAGAGTAGACTGAGAGAATAAAATGTTTTTACAATCGTAAAGTGTTGTTATAGATAGCTAAAAACAAAGACGTTTGATATACAGGAATGTGGGGTTCTAATTCACACCTATTGCCTGTAAAATCAAATACTGTTCCATGTCTCCACGCTTTATCCCGCACATGGCAGGGTGTGCAGAGGAAACTGCAGGAACCAGAAACCTAGTGTTAAGACACTCTCTGCTCCCTGCTTTCCGCCTGTTTCGAGGCATTGTGTGTTGAGTGGCGCAACTCAACGCCGCGCTTTGTCTAGTTTACAGAGCGAAGATAGTGGAAATAGAAAAATTCGTCTTCCCCGAGTAAGAATCGAACCCACCAACCGTCGCGTTTTGCAGGTAGACACTACGCTGCACCACGACGGTCCACTCCTGCTCCACAATCGTTTGAACATTTTGCTTTAGTGTGTACATAAGAATTAAATATTTAGTTTGGTGAAAAAAACCATTTCCATACTTACTCCCTATGAGAATTAGACTCAGGATCGTCAGGGTTACGCAGGCGCAGGTTCTTCCTAATATCGACAGTTTCGTTTGAATGACGGCTAACTGACAAACCGCCGGGTAGGATCATAGCAGACTCTTCTGTTGGGCAGGAAAATTTGAGAATAACTATTAATTCTAATAAATAAAATTAATAAATATATTGTTACTAATTTTGTTTTTATTTTTCAATTCTAAATATTTAGTTTCTTTATAAACAAGCATATTCAAAGTGACGAACTCAAAATCATCAGTGTTAATTAAAAAAAATCAAAAACTTTTAATAATAAATTATGAAGATTATCATAGAAAATTGACTATTAATATTAAATGTATAAGAGAGATGCTATTTGACGTAATATTTAAATAAGATCTTTGAGTTTCGCGATTTTATACATTATAAAATAATAATAATTTAGGCGGACTGCAGTAACAAGTGGTCATGAACAAAATGTTCAAAACATCCAAAAAAATTTCAATATACGCGATTAATATAGCAAATTGTTTTATTTAAAATGTACAAAATCATGAAAATCAAAAACATTATCAAATATTACGTTAAATAGCATTTCTGCATATAAAAATGACGTAAAATTTACCTCGTAAAGGCACATCACTATCAGAATTGCATCCATGGTGGGCTTGGCAGGCCCTACGTTGCACTAGTGAGGGGCAGTGACGGCCGCCATGAGCTGGTGCCTGTATAATACGCCGGCTTCGAACCATGCTACCTGAGCCGCATGTAGTGTCACATTCTGACCACTCATCCCAACCGGACACAACGCAATCCAATACTAGAACAAGAAAAATAGCAAGATTATATATTAAAATAACGTTTTAATATAACAAATATGTAAGTTCTGCTAAAACAGCAAGTATTTATGTGATTTTTCAATGATTCTTTTAAGGCAAGAGAAATATTTTAAGTAATTATTATAAATATTTATTTATTTTTATATTTTTTTGGAAACACCACTATGTGTATTAGGGTGTGTTAAGTTTTCATTGTTTTATTGAGTATGCACAAGCAATAATTTCTTGAGTAAAAAGAATATATGTATATTTCACATTGTTTTATTTTATAGTAGCCATCCATTTTTTATGATAAATGCGTCAAAAGGAATCACTTTTATTTTCGAAAATGGCGGCGAATGTCAAATCTGTTATAATATTTGTGGAGAGAGCCTTAGAATACAATTAATGAACAAGCCATTCTTGCGTAACAATTCGTCTATGGTATTTTTCAATTTTTCTGGGGTATTTTGAAGTTTTGTGTTTACGTGGACAAGATCGAGGCCCTGGAAGCTTTCAAAAACAAAATTTGACATTCGACACGAGTGCAAGAATCTGGCGCCCGAAGTTCTCTCCTAAGTGATGAAACTTGCATAACGCGAATCCGTATGGAAAAATTGACTCTTGTCATTTGACCAATAAAATTCTAAAGTTGTTCCAAATAACCACAATAACAAAAACCAAAATCATAATATGACTTCTTTTGGCAAAGCCTCTATTTTTCCAGAATTACTTGCGAACTATAAAAAACGTTCAATAATTCTTTACAAAATTTGTTTCATACTACATCTTGAATTAAAGAAAAAATAAGTATGAAGAAAGTCGTGGCGCAGTAGCACTGCGTATGCGTGTAAACGCTAGAGTTTGTGAGTTCAATTCCCACTGGGGGAAAATGAATTATTTTATTTCCACTTCCTTCACTCTGGCAACTAGGCAAAGTGCGCCGTTTAGTTCCGCCACTCAACACGCAATGCTTCAAAATTTACAATTTACTAAGTTACATGTGGAATAAAGCGTAAAGTTTAAAAAAATATCCTTAAAAACACACTAAAAATAAGAACGCATTTACATATATCTATTACGATATTTTTGAATATAACAGATGGTGTGGATTTTTACATTAACCAATAATTTATTCTAAGACGCTTCCATTATTATGTAAAGTGGCTGTGAGAATGCCTATATTAGCTTTTTATACAATGCCAGCATCTATTCAATTTTAAATATTGGAAATTACCTTTAAACGTCTTCATCTTTTATTGTTAAGCTCAGTTAAAAGTATAGGAGTTAAAAAAATAATCATAGTTATGTATGTTTTACTTACTGTTTAAATGCTATAATAATTTTTGAAAAATAAATACAAAAAAATTTACAAAAATTATCAAAAACACAATATAACATATTCCCTATGTACTATTTTTATGTATATATAAAACCATTTTTTTTATTTAGTAATTTTCTCGAACAACACATGTGCCAACAGTTTCTGCGTAGTTTTAAAAATGTAGTTACTTTCCTTAAAAATATCACCCTAATTATTTAGAACAAAAGTCTTGTAATGTAGGTACGACCAAATCCTGCAGTCGTATATAACATAATTATATTAATTTGTACTTTAACTACGGAAGTTCAACACAATAGGCGCTCCGTATAATAGATTCTAAAATCGTGAGTGGAATGACGTAGTTCTGCGGCAGTTCTATAATTCCCTTACTAACTTTTGCCTGTGATTCCATGTGTGTCATATATATATATATATATATATATATATATATATATATATATATATATATATATATATATATATATATATATATATATATATATATATATATATATATATATATATATATATATATATATATATATATATATATATATATATATATATATATATATATATATATATATATATATATATATATATATATATATATATATAACGTGATGGCCTGTGGGTTCGATTTCCATTCAGGGAAAATGGTTTTTTTTGCACTTCATTTTTTTTCGGCATGGCAAGTAGGCAAAACAAAGTCGAGTTACGCCACTCAACACGCAATGACTCCGAAAAGGCAAAAAACGGGGAACGGAATGTCTTAACACTAGGTTCCCACGGTTCCTTCGCCCTGTGTTGCATTCCTGTTTCCACTGCTTACGCTGCTCTGTGCGGGATAAAGCGTGAAGCTAAAAAAATGTATATACATTATTTTACACCACTTCTCTGTCACCTGTTACGTTTTGTATATAAAAATAAATTACTTTCATAACGAACCTCGCAATATTGCGCTATAAATAAATTGCCAAATTCGTTTGGACGAGTGAATGACATAAATTTTCAAAATAATATATTTTATATAGATAGCTTCCTATAGACTCAAGCTTGCCATTAAAATTCACAAAAATATGGAATGTGATCTAAGATTCATAAAAAAATTATAAAACCTACATATTTTATTTATTATTATCACGAAGAAAGTGAATCAAAAACATATTGTTAAATCTTAAAAAAAATACTTTTTATGGGCGGAACATAACACCGCGCGTTTATCATCTCATCACAGCAATAAATGGTAATAATTCACTAAATAAATGTATAAAAAATAAAGCATATAAATTAAATGAAAATAATACACTTTTTCAGGTAAGAATCCGAACTACTGTGACACCGTTGACAGTGACAGAGTTGACAGTGAGGTACTGTGTCATTACGTAAGAAAGAATTTAAAATGGATCTCTTTTAAACATGAATTCTTCTTTTGTGTAAATTCTCCTTTTTACCGTACATTCTCCATTGTGTGTTCTCCATTCAACGTGACATTGGCGAAGTGATTTGTGCTCAACTGGCACGCTCAAAACGCCATAAACAAAGAGAAGAAGAAGAACTACAGCTTCTTTGAGTATTTCTAGCATATGTTTATCTAGACGGATAATTCATTTTGGTAAGGTCTAAATATAAAAGTATGTAAGTTGTATGCCAAACAATTTCTAGAAACCAAATACTTACATGAAATTAAATTTTCAACAGAAGCGTAATTTTGGGATGACCTAATCCGTCATCACCCAATAACGTAGAATATTATTTTTTTTAGAAAGAAATATCTAATTACTTTTATTCAATACAAAAATTAAGTTTTACTAATTCAACAGGTTTCATTCGTTATGGAACTATAAAATACTCTCACACGCTATAAAGACGTCATAAACTGCTCTATAACTGCCTCGGTCTGACTAATGGCCTTTAAAACCTCCCATTCACGTTGACTTCGTGAGCTTATGCGTTATAATAAGTGGAATAAAAATATCGCACACACAGCTGTTTCGTATACCGTATGATTTATTTATGAAAGTTACAAGAAAAAATGATTCAATATACCAAAATATCGTTTTTCATTAAATTTAAAACTAATTAGAAAACTATTAGAAAATAGGGAATTTATCATAACTACTTTTTAAAATATTTACATGAAAATTCCTTTTAAGTCACTTTGTAGCGTCAAGGCTCAGTACCTGCCTGTAAACACGACGGTTTTTGTGTTCGATTTATACTGGGGAAAAATAGATTATTTTATTTCCATTTCCTTCGCTTTGGCAACAAGGCATCGCGGCGTTGAGTTCCGTCACTCAGTACGCAATGCCTGGAAAGACGAAAAGTAGAGACGGAATATTTTAATATTAGGTTGCCACAGATCCTAGAGTTGCCTCTGCCTACTCAGCTATATGCCGGGTAAAGCGTGACATACATTACTTAGAATCAAAATAAACTAGAGCAAGAAGTAGTGTTAAGTGTCGAGACTCGTGGCGTCTTTTCAGAGCGGGAACATAAAAAAAATCGATTCCCCTGACTTCTTAACCAACCCCAACTTTCAAATACCTAGTCTACCTACTACCATTTTATATCTTTTTATATTTTTTAACATATTTTAATAGCCTGTTATGAAATACAGCTCTAAGAATAATTTTTGAATTAGTTATAAAGATAAGGGAAACAAGAATAAAATGTATATCAAATTTGCATTTACAGCACAAGCGATAATAAGTTCACTTGCTGATAACAAGGACATCTTAAAATAAAATTTTACTTTTTATATATTTTATATGCATATATAATACAATTATAATATTTTTTTTAGCTTCACCCTGTCATGTGACTTTATCCCGAAAGATGGCAGAGGGAACTGCAGGAACCGTGGAACCTAGCGTTAAAACACTCTATTACTTAATTCCTGCTTTCTCCGTCCCCACTTTCCGCCTTTTTTCGAGTCATTGTATGTTGAGAGGCGGAACTCAACACCGCGCTTTGTCTAGTTTCCATAGCGAAGAAAATGGAAATAGAAAAATCCATCTTCCCCGAGTGGGAATCGAACTCTCAAACCGTCGCGCTTACAGGCAGACGCTTACGCCTCTGCGCCACGACGGTCGATTATAATATTGTATATATAAAAACATAATATTATGTCAGAGTACTCTCCTTACGCTTTCACCAAGTAAGTATATATTTTATTATCTGAGGTCGTATAATACAGATAATAAAATATTTGAACTCAAAATTTCATAGAATATATTAATAAAAACACATCAAATCTGCATTTCAGTAGCCTAAATATCGGCCTATTTAACTAAATTTAAAAAATAAAAACAAATATTACTCCTATAAATATTTCTTGCCATGAATAGCTAAACACCAACTGTGCCACAAAAGTTTCTACATATTTTTAATAATTTTCATATTTATATTCAAATTTTCTTATCACGCGTACTGGCTGGTTGCTTGGAGATTAGAAAAGAAAAGTTCCATTCTCAAACGTGTTTCTCTGTGACTGCGATTTTCCCGCCTTTATTGCGTTAGCAAAATGGCGGCCATGTGCGACGGTTTCAGGTGACGCTCCTTGCGGATTTTGTCTAGTTAAATTATTTTTTGAACTACATGACTAGCTATAGTTATTTATCTATTTTTTAAATATAATTATAAGTACGTTTAAAAAATATTAATGACCATAATTATTTTGTCGGTATGTTTCCGATGCAAAGCGGAGATTGAACACGTGCCTGGGTTCCGCCACTAATTAAGTGATAAAGCAATAACTAGAATAACTATAATAGATTAACTAGAATTATAGATCTTACGCGCTAAATGAAAGTAATGCATGTATTTGGAAGGACAAATTATCCACACGGAATGCCTCGAAAAGGCGAAAAGCGGGAAACGGAGTGTCTTAACAATAGGTTCACACAGATCCTGCCGTTCTCTCTCCTTACCCTGCTACATGGAGTAAACAGTGTGCAAAAGCAAAGCTAAAGCATAAAAACAGCTTAAAAAACGAATTATTTTCATTCCTTCATTGTGGTAAGATAAATTACGGCGTTAAATTCTGCCGCTTGTCATGTAATGAATCAAATTTGGGCTTAAGCGGAGATGTCATGACGATATTATGACATTAAAATAAGACTAACTTCCCCTTTTTATGTATCGCATCATCAGTGCGTGAACGCGATAGACGTGAGTTCGATTCCCAGTTACAGAAATTATTAATTAATTAAATATTATATTAAATTATTATTAATTATGAATTATACCCACTATGACAACAGTACAATAACTTATCACTAGGTTTCTCTGCTTACCCTCTGTAATACACAAAGCTATTTTTTTCTTTCTTTAATTTTTGTTGTTATTTAACTACGAATCAGCTCAAAACGAGATATATACAGTGTCGAAACAAGATGGAATATCTTTGCCAAATATTGAAGTATTAGAGTAAACTGTTCTAGTTTCAGTGCAATATCAAAGCAGTTACGGAATCTACTTATTGAGACTAACTATAATTTGAGTAGGGTTGCGTATTCTGTATAGTATTATACTATATTTATTTTACGTTAATTGTAGAATAGTCGACCTTAATAGATAAATAACAAGAAAAGATTGATGGTGTATGCATATTTAGTTCCTTAACGTAATTATTATAAGTATTCTTCTTTAGCTTCACGCTTTATCCCGCACATGGCAGGGTAGGCAGAGGGAACTGCAGGAACCATACGAACCTAGTGTTAAGACACTCCGTTACTTAGTCCCTGCTTACTCCGTCCCCGCCTTCCGCCGTTTTCGAGGCATTGCGTGTTGACTGGCGGAACTCAACGCCGCGCTTTGCCTTAGATGCCAGAGCGAAGAAAATGGAAATAGAAAAATCCATCTTCCGTGACTGAGAATCGAACCCAGTAACCGTTGCGTTACAGGCAGACGTTGCGCCTCTGCGCCACGACGGTCGCGACGACGGATATAAGTATTGTAAATGTAGAAAAAATATAAATATGTAAATAATAACAAAAACGATTGTGTAACTTAAAATTATGTAACTTAATGTCGGTTTATTAAAATAAAGCTACATTTACAAGGCATTAACATATATATACAACATACAAAACAAAATTTATAACATATAAATGCAGTCTTAAATCAAATAAATATGACTGTATGGTAGAATTATCTACTGTATTTTATTATTTTGTTATTATATTTTAGTAGGTTATATTGAAGAAATATTGGCCAGCCCTAATATCAAGATGTACTACAGTGACGGTTGCTTCACACTACTTTTACTAAGGAAAAGTTAAAGACATATAATAAACTATATATGTTGTTTCGAGATATCTGTATGTTTTTAAGGAGGAGGAAACCGCGGTGAACGAGATGAGAGAAGTATGTAGTATGAGGTAGCGTTTGGCGCTCCATTTCTCACTAACCTTCTTGTGATAAAGCGTGAAGATATGTTAGTATGTGTAGCTTCATGCTTTATCCCGCATATGGCAGGGTAGGCAGAGGAAACTGCAGGAACCATACGAACCTAGTGTTAAGACACTCCGTTGCTTAGTCCTTCCTTTTTTTTTCGTCCCCGCTTTCCGCATTTTTCGAGGCACTGCGTGTTGAGTAGCGGAACTCAACGCCGCGCTTTGCCTAGTTGCCAGAGCGAAGATAATAGAAATAGAAAAATCTATCTTCCTCGAGTGGGAATCGAACCCAGAAACGCTTACGCCTCTGCGCCACGACGGTCCTCTACGGACGGTTAGTATGTGTAGATATGTCAATATATATATTTTTAAGGATGAATGCAAACTCGTACATATAATACATATAAAACATACGTATATATGGGCGCAAATCAATATACATTTTATGATTTTATTATTAGAAAGTACTTAGTATTGAAATTCATGTTTGAAAAATCAGTAAAACCTATTTGTTGTAAATTAAAGTTCTTTATGATATTAATTTTAAATATTAAACAGAAATGTCAGCTTTTAAATAAATAAAAAGACTGAATTATGTATTGTCAATCTCTTCTGTATTCACTATTGTACGAGAACCAATTGCTACCACTATGTTATTTTATTATGAAAAATGGACTCTGAACAACGAAACCCTAGCCTAGCCGACATAAATATTGAAAGTTTGTAAAATATATTTTTAAAGCATAATCGAACATTGGATGATACTTTGTACTTATGATGTCCATAATCGGATCGCATGAATAAAAAAGGAATACACGACAGCAAAAATTGAAAAACAAACTAATTTATCAGTTTTTTTTTTCAACCTACCCCATAAAGCTAAAAGATAACCGAGACTGAAAATAAAATTCCAAAAAATTCAAAAAATGTAATTTTACAAAAACCACATAATAAATCAAAAATATTATCATTCAATCCGATCTAACGATTTATTAACATCTATCAGGCAAAGATAACACGGCGTTGAGTTCCGCAAAATCATAATCATATACTTAATAGTTTTCCTTAATGAATATTATATTTCTTTATAGAATATTCCGTCACCAAAACATCAGAATGTCTATGTAGTGTGATTGTGATGAATCACATCTGTCATAGCTTTAATTAAATGCCTCGCTATACCGAGATAGCGCTGCGAATACATTTTGCCAAACCATTAATTGTTACTTGTAAAATGTAAATATTCATTTATGTTGAATATTTGTTTTGCTGGGCGTATTTTTGGATGGGAAATAAACTTTCAAATAACTGCTGAGGCCGTCGTGGTATTGTGAGACAATTTTTTGATAGTAAGTTATTCGGTTCAGGGTTCAATGTTTACTTGGAGTGGTAAATTATTCTTGCAGAAGTCGAGGCTCCTTAATATGCAATGTTTAAATGAATGAATTTTAGTGTATGTCAACAATAACCTAGATTCTCTCTGCTTACGGTTGTCATATGCGAAAAAAATTTAATACGTTAGATTTTTTTATTTTTACTTTTTTTTAACTGTAACTTTTCTTAATTATTAATTATATTCGAAAATAATTAAAAAATTAACTGACTGACTGACTGACTGCAGGTAAAAGCTACGGTTTGAGGGTTCAATTCCCACTCGAGGGAGATGGACTTCTCTATTTCCATTTTCTTCGCACACTTCGAAAACTAGGCAAAGCGCAGCATTGAGTTCCGCCACTCAGCACGCAAAGCCTCGAAAATGGCGGAAAGTGGGGATGAAAAAAGGAGGACCTAAGCAACAGAGTGTCTTAACACTAGATTCATATGATTCCTGCAGTTCTCTCTGCCTACCCTGCAACATGCGGGATAAAGCGTGAAGCTAAAAATAAAATAAAAATATAAAACGCAACTTTGACATTTTGATCTATAATTCACACAATATACCTTCTGGTTGGTAGAACTATATATAATTAAAAAGGGCATTAGTATTCTTTAGGGCAAACTGTTTTTTCGAGTAATTAATTAAAGGACTTTCGGGGAGCCACAAGCCTCATTAAGGTTTAACGTGTTAATGTGTCTTCAAAAAGCTCGCTTTACGTGATAACAATTTATTTCCGGCCGTTGTTGTTATTAATGTTTATTATTAATACTGTTTTAGCTATAAATATTTGGATTTAATTCAGTGTTGAATTACATATATTTATGATATATATAGTATACTCAATGAAAGTATCTACCATCATATAAATTGTATGTTGGAGATCATATTTAATAATATATTATATTAAAAATATTAAGTTTATTGTTTAGCGGGCATTGCAGATATATTACTATCTAAAACAAAATTGCTGTGACGTGGATGGACTGCGTTTTACTTCAAAAGAAGTGGTTACGGGTTGAATCGAAATATGGAATGAATTATTATCACTTCTTCGGTGTGATAACAACAAGAAACGCGATGTTGAGTTCCGCCACTCAGTAAGTAAAATCTTGATTATGGATTACACTACGATTCTTTACCTTACTATATATAGTCAGCTAAAAAATAAGATTTTTATTTTTAATTTTTAATTTTTTTTTCATTAATAAGATTAAGAAAATATCATAATGAAATAAAAAGTACACAGAGAACTTAACATACATTATATTATATATTCAAGCATATTATATCAAATGCTGTTATATTTTTTTATCACCCTTGTATTTCAAAAGAACCACTTAACTTCTGAGTTTATGCCTCTGCAAGACTATTACAGCTTGTAATGCTATAAACAATGTGTTCTATGAAGCTTTGTGTACTTAGTACGTACACGTAGTACGATGCCGAGAGGTCGGGTCTTGGATATTTTTTTAGGATGTCGAATAATTTAGGAGCTTAAGGGGACTCACGAAAAAGAGTGTTTTTATAACGAAAATTATTTAATATATATTGTTTAAGGGAAAAATTATATTTAAATTCAAAATTAAATGTATTTATTAAAATGTTTACAGAAATTTCATTCGTATAAAAATATTTGTATTTTAGTAAATTATAACTTTATAACTTAGTACTAAGTCAGTGTTTGCTTTAACGTTATATTAATTTATTTATTATAGACATATACATAGAAAAAGATATTCTCAGTATCAAAAAATATACAATTTATTTTTAAAGTATTAGTGAACGTACAGTTGAAAATTCGATCAAAACACGCTCTATAAATATAGTATAAACTGGAAACTCGGATAAAAAATCTTTATGACGGCGTGGAAATCAATTTTTCTATAATTATGATGGTTATTTACAGTGATATAAAGATAAAATTTACATAAGTTATTTTACAATTGTCTAAACTGTAAAATTATTTAAAACTTGAACGAATCCAAAACTTCTGCTTTAAAATGTCAATTATCTTTTATTCTATCGTATTTTGGTTAAGTAAAGTTAAAAATTAAAAGATAGGTTTTTAGGGGGTTGTGAATCTACATGTTTAGCTTCGATAAGATAAGATTTGATGTTAAAAATGCAATACTACTCTTTCTTTCTTTGTTTTTTTTACAACAATTATTATGGCCACCCGCTCTAAGTTTGGTTAACATTGTATATTTAATATACATACGCTTAGCCATAGACTTTTTCACTTAGAAAAAGAAGGTCTTAAGAGCATTCTTTTTGATTTTAACTATTACAAAATACGAAACCCAAAAAAGACACAACTCTATGTAGTAACATATATTTTTTAATTCTTACTAATATTCTAGCATTTTATAATGATAATATCTCAATATTAAATTCTAGAATATTATAATGGATATCTTTTAGAGATGACTCATAGTGATAACGATAAATTTGTTTTATTTTTCGCTCGTATAAAATCATAGGCTTTGTGTACAATAAGGAATTAATGCTATACATGTACATATTGTTTTAGCTACACACTTTATCCTGGTCATAGTTCGGTACGCAGAGGGAACCTCAGAAACTAGGAACCCATTATATACTCCGCTTGATGAACGGCACAATTCAACACCTCGATTGCTTAATTGCCAGAACGGAGGAAATAATATATCCTCCCCGAATTGGAATCGAACCCATAAACTCTGCCTCAATCTGTACTCAATGTCTATATTGACGACATATAACAATTTAAATACACATATACAACTGTCCAAAACATATTAACAATACCTATAGCAATATTGGGATAGATTAATTGCCAAGCTAATCAACTAACACGATAAATACTGTACTGTAGTAATGTCATCACATGTGCAAGTATTAGTCTATCGATTATTGGCAAGGCATTGTACGTAAATTGTTTTGTTCCTAGTGTCTGTTTAATGCATGTGTATGTGTGTAAGTGAGTGTGTGTGTGTCATCACTATGCGAATTAGAGAAGCTGCATTAATGACATTGTTATACATATATATGTATATACTAACATAAAGCTGTAGAAAGTGTAAACGCGCTAATCTCAGAAACTATGAGCTCGAATTGAATAAAAACAAGAACCTATCGCTTAGTAGTCAGAGCAGGTAGACGGCTTATAAAGATCGTGGGTTCTGATCCTGTTTTATTTTTATATAAATATTGTCTAAAACTTAAAACCAAGACGTGTCAAATAGGTAAGCCGAAGTAAATCAATTATACTCAGATACATTTACGTGCTTAATAGAAAAATGTTGTTTTTTCTGAAACGAAAAGTGTGATTTAGTATTTTTAATTTAATCTTGTATCTAAGTTCTCTTAACTTCTTTCATTTTGTAAAGTAATTTCTTAACGTTTCAAAGTTCGTTTTTAAATCTGCACTAATTAATTTAAGGTTAAGTAAAGTTCGGTGAAGCGTTCCGGCTCTTTGTATGTAAGAGGCCAATTATGATAATATTGATTTCGAGTAAACTAACATTAAATATTTGTAATTCGGATATGACATAAAATAAACTAACTTATTTTCAACGTTTCCTTCGTTATTGTCACCATTTAAACCAACATGGCGAACTTCAGCTTAGTTTCTCTGAAGTAAAATATTTTTATAGAGTCGTCGTCATATACGATATGTCTCATAAGCTTAAAAAGTAGAATGTATCAGTTTACTTAACCAAGCAAAGCCACGAATGGGTCGCTAGTATATAGTGAATTAGGGATCCGCCCAAAGTTTCACCTGCTCGACTACTTTCATTTAATATTTTTATTTAAGGTTCTAATATACATATATTTACTGTGACTTAGTTTCTAATTGCAATATGCGTAGAATTTCTAGGATAGAACATTTTTAGGTTCAATTTTGAAGCTGTTAATATTTACAGTAACAATAACTTATTCAGAACTGTTTGAACATGATTTGTTTCCAATTTCACGCTTTATCTTACATATTGTGGAACCCAGTGTAAAGACACTCCATTCTCAACACTCTGTTTTAATAAATTAAGTGACAGGACAGCAAGTAAAATTGCGTATTGACTGGATATGATAATTATTAATTTTCTCTAGCGTGACGCCATAACTATGGCATTCACGTCAGACACTATCCCAAAAATGTAACCCCAAGTATAACTGACACAAGACATTTTTTGTATAACAACTATAAAATATAAAAAAATATAAATATTTTTATTTATAGAAATCTCTGTACTTACACAGTGAAGTGAGATGATTCTAATAAATATTAAATCTCACTGCCTCTATGTTTCGTATGTCACGCGTAGTCTAGTGCTCATCAAAATAAATGTTTGCCATCTACCCTCATAAAGAGGGTTGGAAGTATAAAGTAGTACCCATTCTCACCGGCCTTATGCTCAGTAACATACCGTAATATTATATTTATCTTAAATTTGTAAGCAAAGCTAGTATAAATTAGCTTTAGGTGTTAATAAGAACAGTTAACAGAGTATGGCTAGTGTCTCAAATGTGATTTTTTTTTATTTTATTTTTTTTTTTATATCTTCACGCTTTATCCCGCACAAGGCAGGGTAGGCAGAGGGAACTGCAGGAACCATAAGAACCTAGTGTTAAGACACTCCGTTACTTAGTCCCTGCTTACTCCGTCCCCACTTTCCGCCGTTTTCGAGGCATTGCGTGTTGAGTGGCGGAACTCAACGCCGCGCTTTGCCTTAGATGCCAGAGCGAAGAAAATGGAAATAGAAAAATCCATCTTCTCCGACTGGGGATCGAACCCAGTAACCGTCGCGTTATAGGCAGTCGTTGCGCCTCTGCGCCACGACGGTCCTCAAATGTGAATAAAACCTGAAATCTTCACGTCTACAATCACACAACCACTTCAGCCTAATAGATTTTTTTTATTTCTTTTTATGTCTTCACGCTTTGTCCCGCACATGGCAGTGTAAGCAGAGGGAGCCGCAGAACCACCAGAACCTAGTTTTAAGACACTTCGGTGCTGCTTTCTCTGTCCCTGCTTTCCGCCTTTTTCGAGGCATTGCAAGTTGAGTGGCAGAACTCAACGCCGCGCTTTTACCTAATTTCCAGAGCAAAGTTTTTATATCAATTCTTCAATAAGCGTTTTGATCGAATTTTTATCAGTTCAATTCAGTTTGCAAATGACAACTACACGTCGAGTACACACTGACCTACTCTTGTTCAAATGAATTTTCGAAATAGCAACTGTATACTTTAATCAGAAAGATGACCAGAAGAAATTAAATTATACAGTTTTTTCATATTTTTTTACGATTTAGATAAAATTGTAATTGCGATTCGTTTTTACTTTTTACTGCTAACACAGAATCTATATTATGTTAATAAGAATTATTTTTCTGGGTTCGATTCCCAGTCGGGAAAGATGGATTTTTCTATTTCCATTTTCAAAAGCGCGACATTGAGTTCCACCACTCAACACGCAATGCCACGAAACAGGCAGAAAGCGGGGACGGAGAAAGCAGGAAATAAGCAACGGAGCGTCTACACTAGATTGCTACGTTTCCTGCAGTTCCCTCTGCCTACCTTGTTGTGTGCGGGATAAAGCGTGTATATATGTGTGTTAGAGATATTAAATAAATTTCTCGTTTATTGTACAGATTTATATATACACACTCTACTCTCCGCGTTCCGCCTAATTTCGAATTTTAACGTATTATAGTAGAATAGAGAACATGCTCTGTCTTGCCATTGTAATAAAATAATACATTACTATGATTAAGTTAGTAAAATATAAGTTAAATTCTGTAATTAAAAAAATATTGAAAACTATATGATTTCGAACTGTTATCTTAGAAGACAATAAATATATATAAAGAGCTTAAATTATTCGATTATTTGTTTGGTTAATTGTAAATCTGTCAAAAAATTATTTACTGAGTGGCTTTTTTAAGCAATATTTTTAATTTAATTTTCTTACACAAAAGTTGCAGTTCTAGAACTCTTTTAATTTATTAGGTAATAAAGAGTTTTTCGTTAAGAAGCTACAGCTATATTTAAAACTACATTTAAGCTATATTTAAGGGGACGAAGTAAGCAGGGACTAAGTAACGGAGTGTCTTAACACTAGGTTCTTATGGTTCCTGCAGTTCCCTCTGCCTACCCTGCCATGTGCGGGATAAAAGCGTGAAGCTAAAAAAAAAAAAAAAAAGTGTAAAATTGCTCTCTCTCCCTTCTTATGGCTCGAGTAGAGATACAATTCTATGTATCGGCTAAATATAATTAATTTTATAAAATTAATATTAACGGTAATGTATGAAATATTTATGACAACAGACACGGACCAAGTGTCTGTAGGGTCAAATATGTTTTAATAAACAATATACAAACAACATAAACATTTAATATTACTTTAGTTTTATGGATATTCGGCAATAATTATAGAAAACTGATTAGAAAATGTGTAATGTCTCCGCTGTATTGACATATATGATGTAATTTTTTTATTGGAAATACAAGACAAACGAGTTTTGGGGTCACCTGATGGTAAGTGATTACCGATTTTTGAATGTACTAATATCACAGATTATTTTACCGTTGTGTGGTACGAACAACGCGGTAAAAAGTTCATACAGCATAGCACAGTAGTAGAGTACTAAGTTTTCAGGTGATGGGAATGATATTTTAATTTGTGTCGTACTGTGTGGTTGGCGAATAGGCGGCAGATATCAAGTCAAATAGTTCCTCATATCACTCTATATCGTATAAGCGATTGAGAATAAACAGCGAGCAAACGTCTCTACACAACTTCAATAAACTTCAGTAAACTTCAATTATAAATAAATATTATTCATGAACGCTAGTTTTGTTTACACGTAGATATATTACTAAAATACATACATATATGTTACAAGTGCTCTAACAACAAGTACTGTGCTACCTAAAAGCTTTTACGCTTGAAAATCTCAAAGGAAAATAAAAAAGTAATTTCGGTGATGTCCGACGACACTGCTTTTATCTAAAGTTTGATCTTTATAAAAGTAGTACTTTATTGTTACGAGTTTTTACTTTCAGAAGAACCTTAGGTTAACTTTTTCATTCTTAGAGGTATATTTAAGGTTTTTTTAATATATGACATAATAATTGAGCGAGTGAGGAGCGCAGCGACGAGCGAAGCTCTCTGTTAGTGGGGGTCTATGCATTCTTTGTTCGCTAACTCCTCCTAGACCACTGAACCGATTTTGATCGGATTTGTTTTAAACGATCACTGTGGTCATGAGGAGTGCCAACATATATAAAAAACTGTGATCGGACATGTCCTTGAGGAATAATAACATATAAGAGCTTCGCTTCAAAAAGTGTCTTTATTGTACCGCTTCCGCGCTCGCTCAATTAACAGGCCGGATGGGCTGAATACCTAGTATATTAATATGTTAATAACACCCCAGGTAATTTTTTATACATCCCCAGAGAATATACTTAAAGGAAGGGGTTCACGACAGTGTTCGAGAAATATGAGGCGGGAATCGCAGAGTTTCGTCCGTCTGGAAAATGATTCTATATAATTTCTCTTGGGCTCCATATAATTTGTATGGAGTATGTCTGTCCGCTTGGCAAGATCGTTATTGGAATGGAGGAAACAAAGTGAAATTAATACGAAATAGAAAATGTCTAAATCAACGTTGACATACAACCTGATAATTTAAGCTTAAATTTTGCCGCAAATTATATGAGTTCGCGGAGTATTCGTATCTTACTACTTAGATACTTTCTGATGACTAGGAATTATGAAATTTGTCAATAAAAACAGTACACTTATTATAGAAAACATTATTAACATTACATTTGAAAATATGTTACTGAAAATAACATATTTTCTTTTTTTTAGCTTCACACTTTATTCCACACATGGCAGGGTAGGCAGAGGAAACTGCAGGAACCGTGGAATCTAGTGTTAAGACAAGAGAGACGAAGTGTTGCTTAGGCTGTCTCCATCCCCGCCCTCTTTGCCGCCCTCAACGCCGCGCTTTGCCTAGTTTCCAGAGCGGAGAAAATGAAATGAGAAAAATCCATCTTCCCAGGTTGAACCCACAACATATTTTCAAAAATAATATTTACCATAATATTATATATCTTCTATAGCATCATAGGTATTATATTAAAAAAATATCATTAAAAAATATTTTTATGTTTTTTGTTATTCTAAAATTATAAATTTGGAAAATTTTATTGAAAAAGCCGGAGTCGGACTCTAACTTGACTAGTATATTTTTGTATAATATATAACTTCAAACCTTATACAATTTAGATACAGGAAGTTTACAGATGATCAAAAGGAAGCTGTGATTAAAGCTAAGTAAAGATTTTGGTTTAATCTTAACTAAATTTTGATCACAATTTATAAAAGTATATTAAAAATATATAAATTCCTAAGAAATATGTCTATTGATATTTGTTGTCCACGTGACAATCCACACACATCTTTTTTAGATTCTTCGGTCGTTCTTTGCTCAAGCAACTAGGCAAGTGGGGATTTCTACCTAACATTCTCGTTATGGATTTTGATGTGGATACACTCAAAGTACTCGATGTAACTCTTTCATAACATACGTATCATAATGGGTTACAAAAAAAAGCTTTATCACCAGAAACAGTTGTTTAATTTATTAATTTCACTATAGAAATATATCTTATTGAAGAGATGAATTACATCTAAGATTTAAAACAAAAATCAAAATTCAAACGACATGAATGTCGACGAATCAATTCAATTGTACGCTCGAAATTTCGCAGACTCGTTTTATAGGAGCTTCTGATAGAAAGTTTCGAGCGATACGGTATTGCTTTCTGAAACGTGAACTTACGCTTTAAAGCGTCTGGAACTATTTCTTTTAGCAACTTATTGATGCGAAACTTAATTAAGTACTAATAAGGGCGAAGTTAATAAATGAGTTATATATATATATATATATATATATATATATATATATATATATATATATATATATATATATATATATATATATATATATATATATATATATATATATATATATATATATATATATATATATATATATATATATATATATATATATATATATATATATATATATATATATATATATATATATATATATATATATATATATATATATATATATATATATATATATATATATATATATATATATATTATAATTCTTTCGTTATAATATATTAGCTATATGAGTTTGCACACTCATTTAATAGACAGAAGAGAAGTAGTGTTAAGACACTCCGTTTTCCGGTTACCACTTGTTTCCAGAGATTAAGGGCTGATTGGTGGAATTTGACCGTGCTTAGTGTGTTGAACAAAAATAATTTAATTATAATAATTCGGGAGTATCTTTGTGACGCAGGGATACTACCTGGAAACGTGATGATTAGTGGGTTCCATTCCGTTGGTAGCTAAAATAAATTGTTTTTTCTTTGCTTTGGCAACAATGCAAAGTGAAGTGTTGAGTTCCACCACTCAACACGATATGCCTCGAATAGCGGAAAGTGGAAAATGGAGTATAATGACACTTAGTTCCTGCTTACAGGTTCGTACTCTGCTTCGTACTGATCACGGAAGTTAAAAGAAAGAAAAAAAAGCGTGAAGCCAAAAGAAATAACAGTTAGTCTAACTTTCTCGATGCTTGAATTACAGCTATATCGTGTAGTTCTTTACTTCCATAAGAAAATTCCATATAAAAAATTAAATATTTTAGTTGGTGTTTCCTCTTAAACTTAAGTTATATTTAACAATCTTCATAAGAATATACTTAATTTTTATTTAAATTCTTAAAAACTGACAATAGAAGCTTTATACATCAATATACAAGCTTAAATCAAAATACATAGTATAAAGCGTTAAGTTATGTTTGTTTGCATTTAATTACCAAATACTTATAATATACGGAATATACGGAAACTATTTGAGATAATATTCGGTTCTATTCTCTTTATTTTCAGGTATGGAACCCTAATCCCTAAAAATACTACCACAGATGTATGTATATATAAGTATATGCTTTTGTATATGAATAGTTCATAGACTTGGCGTCTAATGAGACCGGCCTATTACGTATCGAGGTCGCACTGAAAGCCTGTAAGAGCTTGCGATTTCTTGAAGACAAAGCCCGTCTTAAACTACAAACCTAGATATAAAAGAATATTTGTTTATATCTACTTAAAATAGAGAAATTAAATGGTATCATTTTTTATATATAAGGATATTCATTATTTATAACATAGATCAGTTAAGTTAATGTTTTTCTAATAAAAAATCCTTGAAATCATAATCCAAAACCAATTCTCGTTTAGTGCTTTATCTCAAACTATTTCCAAAAAGAATTAATAATTAATAGAATAAATAATTAATATTAAATAGGTTGAGGACCGTCGTGGCGCAGAGGCGTAACGTCTGCCTGTAACGCGACGGTTTCTGGATTCGATCCCCAGTCGGAAAAGATGGATTTTTCTATTTCCATTTTCTTCGCTCTGGCAAACTAGGCAAAGAGCGGCGTTGAGTTCCGCCACTCAACACGCAATGCCTCGAAAAAGGCGAAAAACGGGGACGGAGAAAGCAGGGACTAAGTAACGGAGTGTCTTAACACTAGGTTCCCACGGTCCCTGCAGTTCCCTCTGCCTACCCTAAAAAAAAAAAAAAAATATTAAATAGAAGTGTAGATAGACATAAGCTAGAGTTAAGACACTTCTTACACGGCGAAACTCAACGCCGTCCTGTCTCGATATCAGGAAAAATAAATCAAAATTATTGACACCGAATCCTAAAACATCATTTCAACAGCCAAACTCTCTTGCACTGCGCCACTTGTTTTATTTAATGGCCTCAAAGTTAACAAGCAATTTAAGCTTTCGACGCTTTTGGAAAATCATAAAAGATTTATGATTTTAGGTAAATATATGCTCTGTTGTAAGCAAAAGTCATACATCTATAGCGTCTAATGAGAGCGGCCTATTACGTAACGGGGCCGTTCTAAAGACTCCTTGTGATTGCCTCAGACAAAGCCTTTCCTTTAACGGCGGGCTTGAAACATTACCCAGGTTTCATGTTTTTTTTTACATAAAAACCTTGGTTTCAGTTTTTTTTAATCTTGGAGTGCACGTATTTTTTAACGTTTTGTAAGTTAAAGATCCTTTTCTTGTCTATGGTTTTTCATTATAATTCTTAGTATTTTCTTTTTGATCATATAATATATGAGATGTCAAATAAACGTCAAAATGCTTAAAATATTAATTTCAAATACGATATCCAATTCTCATTCGAGTCAAGTTAGAGAGTTAATGATCGAAAGGGTGTTGCTGAGATATCTCAGATTAAGGATGAAGCGGAGAACGGAGTGTCTTTACATTAGGTTCTATATGTTATGTTTACGTACATGAGTATATCCTCGCTTAGTAGTAATAGTTTGCTAAAAACCTATTACAATTTTTTTTGTTTCAAAAATTATTTTCCGAATGGACAAAGAAGCAGATGACAAAGTGACTCTACAACAATTTTGTATTTCATACGATATCATCGGAATTGAAGCCACAACGCGTACCATACCATGTTGCCTACATCCTTCGGCTTTCGGAAATAGTTAAATATGAAAGTTTTCTTCGAATTGAAAGCTGATAACAATTGCAGCGAAAAATTACATTTTAATATTTAATGTACAAAAGGAAGCGGGTAAGGCAAACCAGGTAAGGTGATCCGTGTTACAACCTTCAATAAAATATTAAAATATTTTTATTACAATCTAAGGCATAAGGCAGAAATAAAGACTGCTAATTGCCATAAAAGGTTGTAAGAACGTTTTTGACTAAACATACGTTGGTTCGAAACTGTGACACAGACTCAGCGCGGCGTTAAGTTCCGCCACTTAACAATAACACTTAACTTAATAATAATATGTATTATGTTCTTTATTGCACATAAAAATTGCAAGCAACAAATATATAAAGAAAAATATCGTTGACAAAAGTGGGCTTACCTGTTTTCTACCAGACAAATTTCAATAAGCGGAAATGAGTATGTGGACAAGACAATGAAATTGAACTATGTCATATGAACTTTAAATAGAAAATCCTTTTACTTACTTTCAGTTAAAATAGAAAAAAATAACAAAGTTCCTCTTCTAAATAAACTAACCGCGACCTGAAAACACCACGACCACGAAAATACGCAATCGAGTCTACATTTTTGACAAAACGTTTTGTATAGTACAAATTGAATTTAGCTTTCCATTTAATACTAGGCTATGTATGAAGTGCCTAGTAACAAGTAACATATTTTGGCTTTCCACCTCGATTTAAGACATTACGTCTTGGGCAATGGAAACGTAGTCGGAAAACGAAAATAATAAATTACCACTACTGGGAATCGATCCTAATACCATCATATTTATAATCAGATACTGTCACGCTACTTATCAATGGGCTCAAGATAATTAATAATAAAAGAAATAATTTATAACTTATAACAATTTTAATATCTAAAAGAATTTGCAATTTTCTTCCCAAAAAAATTCCATTCGGTTTCCAAAGAGTGTATACGTTCAAAATATTTATTACATCAATAAATAACTGGCCCAAGAATCCTCTCGTATATCAAACATTCTTTGTAGGCTGATCCGGTTAATACAGAACGATTTTTATTTAGAGACAAAAATAAAATACAATATTTTTTGCCAAGTATGTGTGTCGTGAAAAGGGGATATACGGCATAGAGAAACTAGAGTTCCTAAACCACGTTCTGGATTAGCTTATTTTTCTTCTTCAATTATTTATTCTTCCCTCTCCAATAGTGACATATTTAAATTATTGATAAATCAGTACAATTATAATAAAGTATTGTGAGAATCGACGTGGCGCAGAGGCGTAGCGTTTACCTGTAAACGCGACGATTCGTGGGTTTGATTGTCACTCGGGGAAGATGGGTTTTTATTTTCATTTTCTTCGTTCTGGAAACTAGGTAAAGCGCGGCGTTGAGTTCCGCCATTCAACACGCAATGCCTTGAAAAAGGCGGATAACAGGAACGGAGAAAGCATGGACTAAGCAACGACGTGTCTTACATTAGATACCCACAATTCCTACACTTCCCTTTGCCTAACCTGCCATGTGCGGTATATAAAGCGTGAAGATATAAATAAAAACTATAAAGTTAAAACAAATTTGAACGACATTTACAAAAACAATAAAAGGGTGTTTAATTCAACAAAACATTTTAGGCAGTTTATTCACAGAATTAACTCTGCAAATCTTACGATAAGTGCTAAATACTGGACGAGATATTTATGTTGAAAAATCAAGATAAAGCTTCATTGCCACTCCATTTACAAAAGTGGCCAATTTGGTAGCAAAATATATTTCCCGCCTGCTATAGCCAACGCTCACTCATCTTTAATTTTTTTTTAAATGCAAATGTCACAGTATATAAGTATAAGTAAGATATAAGTATACCTAAGATATAAGTATACCTAATGACACTTTAATTTCGACTGTCACTTGAAAAATTTGAGAAACACTTGTTACATTTTTTATTTTTGAAAAAATAGCGGCTATTCAACAGTTTTATTGTCTATAATACACTGAAAAAATTAAAATTATTTAAATATAAATCATCTTTAAGTAAAATTTTACGTCGTCATATTTATCGTGCATAGAATAATTAAAATAAAAAAAAAAACACAGAACAAAAAACATATTCCCTTTTAAATAAAATAATGAATGACTGAACGAAGCATTGAGGTTAAGTAGTTATACGTTTGCTATAAAAGCTATATGTATACAGATATATGAAATAAAATGACGCGGCGTCCGTTCTAGACTTTGAATTTCACTTAGAATTGAATGACTACATTCATTTCAGAATTTAGGCCAAAAACCGAGAATGAAGTATCTCCATGACACTAGATTCCCTCTGCCTATCCTGCTTTATGCGGGATAAAGCGTGAAGCTAGTAAAATATAGGCGTATAGCGTGAAGCTAATAAAAAAAATAAAAACTTTTTACACGTTTTACAGTATGCATAACGTATGAAAGGGATGCGTAGACGGAAATTCTAATGAGGGCCATGTTTTATTCGAAAATAAATTTTAGCTTCAAGTTATATTGTGTTAATAGAAATTAATTTTCTGCCAATTAGCCCACATAAGTGTGTGGACTATTGTCTTTGTGAATATTCACGTACAAATGTAGGCTATATTAGCGCAGTTGGACTGTGTACAGTAGTCGTAATGATTGCCGGATTTATTATATTTTTCTCATTCTAATAAGAAAAAAATGTGGACGTGGTTAAACCACTTTATGGAGAACGTAAATAAAAGAAATCTGTTAAAAAATTATTTTACCTTCACGTTAATATTAGGGTAGGTAAACATAGTGTTGAGATTTTCCGCCTACCGAGATATTGCGTATTTAATCGTGGAAATCAACGCCGAGGTTAGCCTAGTTGCCAGAGCGAAGAAAGTGTAAATGCAAAAATCCGTCTTCTACGAGTGGGAATCGAACCCACAAATCGTTGTTTACAGGCTAACACTGTACCTCTACGCGACGACGGTCCTCAGATATTTTATTATTAAAGCAAACAATGAGTCACGCTCGAATCTAAACATGTCTTTGCACATAATGAACTTATTAAAACTTTGTTAACGACCCATTTCCCTAGAATAATTAAAATTCATCTTTGATGTGGGAGTTATACCTCAATTGTAATTACTTCAAAAATTATTTATATATTTTATTTATACTTTATACATTTACTATATACATATATGCTTATGTTTTGTACTTTAATACTTTTTCCCGCATGCGACAGTGAAGCGGAAGAACCTAATCTAATAGATACGTGTGCAACTATTTACTCGATATTTGCTGAGATATTGATTATTCCATGGAGGAAGTGTATAACTTGTATTATGTAACTAAATAGGGAAATAAATATAATTCGTACCCACCAGTTGGATTAGAACCCATATTTATCGCGTTTGCAGTCGCATCATGCGCCACGACAGATTTATGTTACATGAAATATACATATATATATATATATATATATATATATATATATATATATATATATATATATATATATATATATATATATATATATATATATATATATATATATATATATATATATATATATATATATATATATATATATATATATATATATATATATATATATATATATATATATAATATATATATATATATATATATATATATATATATACATATATATATATATATATATACATATATATATATATATACATATATATATATATATATATATATATATATATATATATATATATATATATATATATATATATATATATATATATATTATATATATATATATATATATATATATATATATATATATATATATATATATATATATATATATATATATATATATATATATATATATATATATATATATATATATATATATATACATATATAATGTATTTGCAATTTTAAAAATTTTTTTTTTATTTATATATGTTCTTTGTCTGTCTATTTTTATATTTTTCCGAGCTAATCTCTTGGATATCCCAGGCTCATTCAGGCAGATTATAGTTTAACAAAACTAGGGAAAAATATGTTTCCCGCGAACGAGTACATCGTCTGTACACAACAATTATTGCAAATAACATGATTTTTTTTAAATAAAAAGGTAAAATTTTAGTATAAAAATCCTCAAAAAACGTCGATCAAAAGCAAAATATTGATATAATTTTTTAAAAATATAATGTTGTCAACCAATTTGATACAATTTCCGGTTGCATGTAATAATGCGAATAGACGTCGGATTAAAATCATTTTTCACACAATAGTGTCTATTAACTTCTTTTATGTTCGAAAATGATTTTCAAAAAAAATATATATTATTCCTCTCGTAGCATAGCATGGTGGTGAGTGACCCCAGGAACCGTGGGATCCTATAATTCAGACACTTCGTTCCTCGCTTTCCTCCTTTCTGTATATACACTGCGTTTTGAGTGGTGGAACTCAACACCGCGGTTTGCTAAAGCGAACAGTTCTAAACCACATGGGCTTATAACCTTCCTCTGAAACATTTTTTTTTTTCAATAGAAACAAATAGTTCTCGACATTAGCGTCAACTCGTAGTATAAACTCTTTTGCTTTATAATATAAGTACACGTTCAAAATTAAATAATGTTAGTAAATTAAATATTGTTAATAAAGCTATAAATTTTCTTGGCATAAAATAGGTTGCTTCGACTCTGACTCTTTTGTAAAACGTGAATGACCCTATAATTAATTTTCAATATCCGATTGACAATAGACTGACGGTTAAGTGGCTCAAGGTGAATTAGCTAGTAATTTCCAGCCTATGGATATTTTGAATGATCAACACACAATGAATAATGCACGCCGCGCAATAATCTATAATCTCCGATTGGGAATCGAACCCACAAACCATTTTGACAGGCAGAGTTTGCGCCTCTGTGCCATACGATCCTAACATTAATATTTGTACTGTCGAATAAAAATAATGTACCACAAAAAGTTAAATACATACATACATAGCACTTAAATTGTCGGTGTTAAGACACTCCTTTCTCCTTTTTCGGTGAAAATTTGATGCATTACATTTTGAGTGACAGAACTCGACTTCGTTTTTTGATTTACCAAATTTGAGTAATGGATAAAATATATTCTTCCGCGGGAATAAATAGACGCTGTACCACCACTAGGCCACAAGAGCATCAACGATTGACTAAGCCTTATTGTATTTTGCAGAAAACCAAATGAAAAGGAACAAAGGCATTTAAAACGAGATAATACTATTATTCTCGTTATAATTTCATACTTGTTCTTTAGAAATGCATATAATATGATCTTATTAAAAATTACGCGAGCTTGCAAAGTTAAAGCGGCCTTTCAACTTTGCATATTTGCAACATCTCCTCATATAAATCATTTTTTAAAAATATATCCATTAAAACTACATTTTATATTAAAAAATATTAAATTTCTTGCAAAAAAAAATTAAAATTATGATTATTTTACTTTTTCTAGTTCGTTCTAAAGTAGTTATAGCAGTAGAGAAGGATTCACGATCTTGCTTACTTTTACTTCTTTTTAGCTTCACGCTTTATCCCGTATATTGCAGGGTAAGCAGAGGGAACTGCATGAACCATACGAACCTAATGTTAAGACAATCCGTTGCTTAGTTCCTGCTTTCTTCGTCTCCGTTTCTTCATATTCTATGAATATTTTTATTCAATTTCGACAACTTATGAGATTAGCGTGCTCAAACGAACAAACAAAATTTCCAACTTTATAACATTGCTATAGATAATGGATAACAACAACACAAAATCATATACAACAATATTATGATAATAGCATCGAACGTAAGGGAAACATTGTGAAGGAACGAGCCCGGCATTATGTGAGGATTAGCCACATTTATACCGCGGTATGTGAATTTTTACGACACATGTACCTACACGTATAAGATTTGATTTAATTTTACGTGCCCCCGTATAATACGTTGTAACGGTAGAATTTCTTCAAGATAGCAATTTTCTCTGATATATGAAGCTAAATGTAAAATTTAAGAATTTGTGCCGTAATCATTTGATATTTTACGAGGAATAGCAAAATTTGAAGGAAAATTCGTTAATTGTATATCTTGCTTGATAAAAAATATATAGAAAATGAATATAAGATATTCTTTTCTTATTGATTTTTAGATGGCATTCACAAGCAACCTCTTTGTTTACAGACGAAATTCAATATATAGTTCAAAAAAGTATTTAAAGTAAAATTATTCCCCCTATATAGAATCAAACCTATAACCCTTAGGTTAAGAATCATACGCTGTTCACAAATCACGATAACGTCAAAACCTGTAATAAAGCACTCACAATTATAGGATGTGGGTCAACAGTTTTTAATATCGAGCGTAAGCAAATACGAAATATTAATATTTAATAAAATATTACATTTTTCATACTTTAAGTACAGATGCAATATTAAATTAAGGGCCACGGAGCTCCCTGAGGTACACCCGTCATAATCCAGCGATTACGTTCCGAGAAATTATTTAATAACACGCCTGTCGTGAACGGAACATGGCCTACACAAAGATTTATATTGAATTTTCAAATTAAAGTTTTCTTTTCTATACTTTTTTTAGAGGTACTGATTTAAAAAATAATACGTTTAGGTGTTTCAATTTGTAACGATATAGAGTTGTTTTGACAAAATTAAGTTATTCTAAAAACTCGTCATTATTATTATAAATATATGTAAGTAGTATATTTATATAATATATTTGCTAAAAAAAATATAATTATTCCTTTTTTTATAATTTTTCTTCAAAAGAAATCAGTCTAACTTAAACCTATATTTAAATAAAATTTTAATCTACAACAACGTCAGTATTTATATTTATTTTTTTATTTTTATTGATAGGTTCGCTAGCGATTTTTACACAAATGTATATTTAAATAATTTTACATACAAAATTATAAACGTGCATTAACTGTGTAAAATCAGTTAAAAGCAAACACTGCATGCAAACATAATTCTTTCTTTTAAGTATTGTTTAATAAAATTAAATATAAATCTAAAAAAAAAGATGAATGGCAGCAATTGACATTATATATTAATTAAAATAAAGTTAAAATAAGTTCATCAATATTTCCAAAAATTAGATACAATCATAATGCGGTTTCAGATGCAAAACAGTTATGATAAACGTTATACAATATCACATTAATTAATTGTAAATACAAAGTGACTTAAATAAATAATAATCTATATATATTTCTGATATATAGTATATATCAGAAATATTAACTGAACCAAAATATGTATTTAAAACTAAAATATCTAGGTAAATTTACCAAAATCCATACAAACCTCCACACGTCTCCCTGAAGTCCGGACAGCAGTCGCCCAATTTCAGGCAAGCATGGTCACAATAGCACGGTTTATCCGTTAAATCCTCTATTATCGCGTTTTGGTGAGCTTTCTGCACCACACAGGAGCTATCTCGTCCGGGACAGCATAAATTTGCATCTCTACAGTAATTCGCATTGCATAGACCAAAGCTGAACGCACAGACGACGTATAGCCAAAACTTCATGTTTATTGATGAATTTTCTCGTATTTTCCAAGGAGTTTTGGGATTTCACACTAATTTAGTGTTTTGTTTCTGTTATCTGTAACAAATACATACGTTCAAATTCAACAATACTGCCCTAATTGTTAGAATTGGTTAGTATATTTTATTAGATTCTAATTTTATATAGGAAGGAAGAATGTTCTTAGGTTTCCTCTCATATTCAAGTATGATATTTAGTTGCGGAGCTCAACGCCGCGCTTTGTCTTGTCATGTGAGAAATCGAAAACAATTCATTCTCCATGTAAGTATCGAGATGAACTAAAAAAATTTGTCATTTTCACAATTCCACATCCATTCATTTTATACTTTGACCAAGTAGGTCAAAGTAAAAAGGCACAAAAATAAAAAAAATGGCAACAAGCTTCAAAAATTATAAAAATATGATATAAATGGAGTGTATAAAAAATAAGGAAAGAAAACTCTTTGCCTCCTGTGAGGTTTGAACTCACGACCCCTGGTTTACGAGACCAGTGCTCTACCACTGAGCTAAAGAGGCTTGTAGAGTAGTAGTTGAAATTATCGTACTAACTCAAGTATAACTTAAGTTACAAAAAAAAATATTTTTGTTTTTTTTAGCTTTTTTCATTTACCAGTTAAGCATAAGTTTACTAGCCGAAAGCAAGTGTTGTGACACTCTGCTTTTTTTATAATTTTTTTTATAACATAATCAATTAACATTTGTTGATTATATTTGTAATATGTACCTAATTTTTTATATATATATATATGTATATATATATATATATATATATATATATATATATATATATATATATATATATATATATATATATATATATATATATATATATATATATATATATATATATATATATATATATATATATATATATATATATATATCTAGAATAATAGATAGATGTGAAGACGTTCAGGTGAAATTACATAGAAATTTCACGTTTCCGATGTTTCCCGACAATTTAACGGATTCAGGAAAAAACTGTACTTAATGTCATATACTCCATGCAAATTAAATCAATAAAATATTTAAAAAGTACCTTCGCTTTACTGAAATGATATCTTACTATGACAACATAAAACATGTTTAAAGTAACAATAAAAGATAATAGCTAATTTACTTTTCCTTCTATTTAATACGTTTCATATAAATTGCTGTAATTTTTAATTAAAAAAAAATATATGATAAAACATATTGGTGAATTCCGAGTGGTACCCGCGCACTGAAGGTTATATACCAATTTCCTGTTTGTAAGAAAATATTACGTGTATATGGGACAAAGTTAAATTTGATATAAATTGCATTCGTTTTACATATAATCATGTAATCGTTTTTTTTTATTGTTAGACTTATAAATGATCAATTTTGAAGAATTCTCTCAATTCACGTCAAATTCTATAAGTCTCAATAAAAGAATGTAATTTTGCTTGAAATTAATCTTCTCACACTACCTCTATTCTTCTACTATCACTATTCAATGGTCATTAAGCTGATGTCATTATTGTATAGAACATTATAGAACATTAGTGTGAAATAAGTGACAAAGTACTGTAATCCATTTTTTTCTATAGCTTCACGCTTTATCCCGCACGTGGCAGAGGGAACCGCAGGGACCATATAAACCTAGTGTTAAGACACTCCGTTGCTTTAGTCCCTGCTTTCTGCGTCCCCGCTTTCCGCCATTTTTTAAGGCATTGCGTGTTAAGTGGAGAAAATCGATGCCGCGCTTTTGCCTAGTTTCCATCTTCCTCGAGTGGGAATCGAACCCTCAAATCAGTCGCGTTCACAGGCAGACGCTTACGCCTCTGCGCCACGATGGTCGTTAGTATCTATTCATTCTACAAATTGATTACGCAACTATTTTATTACACAATGCAAAAAAATTAAAATTAGGCATGAACGCTAATTATAGTTGCATTGGCTTAGAAGTTTGTTTGTTTTTTGCTTCAAGAAATTATCGATATTTGGTATTAATTTAAGCTTGATACCTTTATGTGATTTAAAAATAATGATCCATATAAAAATTGCCTTTTTTTCAACGCAAAAATCATCAGTGCAGGTGCTATAAAGTTACGGTAAATAGATGGATAAGTACGTATAGCTTACATATACACAATATTACAATGGTTAAATGGATTTTAAGAAGTCCAGTCCAAATTTAGTCCATATATTTTATGTAATTTTGTATATATATAATAGCATGTTGACAAAAATAAAAAAACCTTCGTCAACAGTTTCGGGAAATCCCCATAAAAAAATTTTCCAAAACTTCTCATAACAACTATGGAGAATACTATATTAATTAAGGTGGTATATTAAAAGAACTCTACTTGTACGCTATTTATAACTACTTGCCTTCGGATTCCAAAAAAAAATTAACAATAGAAAATCGTATATTTTAAGTAACACGAACAAGTTGAAATATATTGGAGGCAACAATTTGTAAGTCAAGCAAGTATTGTCTGCATGAATATTAAGTATGTGGGGTTTTGAATAAACCCTGCGGCATTGTTCCGATAGTCTACACTTTGACAACGAATTCTTACATTCTCAATACCTCTAAACTTATGTACTATTGCTTTAATATATCGATTTTATTACGAGGAATACGTTTAATGCTTAATTTTAGCGTAATAATGTGCAATACGTTTATAGAGACAGTTGCTTATAATAATAATACTGTGGATAAACTATATTAATATTATAAATATAACATAAGAGGTATGCTATGGCCAATATTCTCAAAACAATTGTCATTAGTCGAAGTGAGAAAGATATCCGTGTCCCGAAACCTCGGGAATGATTGTTTCTGATAATAAAACATATGTTACGTTATCTAAGCTTAAAAAAACATATATCCGATTGCCTCTGATGTGCAAACTTATTATACTAGTGCCGCATCCAAAGTATTCAAGAAATGAATTAACGATAGTTCTAGACAAGCTGAGAACGTTGCAGAAAGCAAAAAGTTAGACTATGAATCAAATTTACTGTGAAAATTATAAAATTATTAACTATATTAAATATATATATACTATATAAATAATATAATAAATGGGTATTTTCTATTTTTTCCAAGTGAGCTTTATAGTAAAAACGAAATAGTACTGCCCATACCTTTGTATCAATATTTATTTCAAAGTACTCTTGATTACAAAAAGGGTGTATAACGAAAGGAATCGAGGGGAGCAAAAAATATGCAAAGGTAAGTCAAAATCGAAATCGACAATTGAAAAGGGTAACGATAATAGATGTCTTAAATCACTATTTTTTGTTGCTTCACGTTTTATCTCTAGCAGAGTATGGTTAGCTGAGAGAGTCTAGTGTGAAGACATTATTTTCATCTACACGTACAAATTTGAGTCACTAAACCTATATCGAGATATTTTAATGGCTTACATAAGTTTTTGCTACAAGAAATTACAAAAATAAGAGATAGCGTAAGACCTTAACCAATTATAATGCATCGTTGCGCAGCAGCATAGCACGTTACTGTAAACACGACGGGTGTGGTTCGAGTTCCATGAAGGTGAATTAGTTATTTTCATTTCAAACTCTGCCATTTTACTCGCAATATCTAATACTAGGTGTGAACTGTTTACACTTCTGTATACATTATACAGTGTTAAGCTAAAAATAAGTAATTTGATAACTAAATTATATCGATTAAATATCGATTTATTTATGACCACGAATCCTTAACTGCCAGTAGAAGATGTTTAATAAAATAAATTAAGTACGTAGATTTATATAATAAAAAAAAAACAATATTTTAACTATAACAATTCTTTCCTCACACTTCATATTGAACATGTAAGTTCTCATTGAAATAGTGTAACCACATTTCCTTCATCACAACACGTACATACGTATGCGATAGCTTTGAAACCCTACCGAAGTTGCACAAAAGGAAATTTTCAAAGTCTTTTCTGCGTTTGTTAGAATTTTATGAAAGTTATGTAAAGATTGCAAAATAGTAAAAGCTGTAGTGTAATTTAGAAAGATTCTTTGTGTAAGTGCTTAAAGTAATTATATATATATATATATATATATATATATATATATATATATATATATATATATATATATATATATATATATATATATATATATATATATATATATATATATATATATATATATATATATATATATATATATATATATATATATATATATATATATATATATATATATATATATATATATATATATATATATATATATATATATATATATATATATATATATATATATATATATATATATATATATATATATATATATATATATATATATATATATATATATATATATATATATATATATATATATATATATATATATATATATATATATATATATATATATATATATATATAAACTATTTAAATATGAATAGAATCTATATTGTTCTACAAGAAGTATTTAATATGCGGAACCAGTTTGACTCGTAATCTATTGTTGCTAAGGGTCCGTCCTTATAACATAATAGCATTGTCATTCAAAAACGATTTACATTTCGATAATGCTCTTTGAATACCATTATTTATGCTTCAAATTATATACTTTTTTATTTTTTCAAAAGACGTTTGTTTTCTTGTTAAGTAGTAACTTGTTTCGGCTTTGTGTTTAGAAATGTCGTTTATGCCTTAGTCAACTTAGTTAGGTGTACAGAGAACGTAGTGTTATAACACTCCACTTTCCACTTCCTAAAGGAATTCGAGACTTTATCTAACAAGAGAGAAAAGAAAGAAAGAAATTATATGATTAACGTTTATTTTCGTATATTATTTCACTTTGAAACACATTAAAGGATAAAGGGATTATATTATCACAGCCCCGAAATAGCCATACAATATTCCGAGAATAAGTATGAGGGTTAATCTCACCGATCACGAATATGGTTTCAGATAATATTATTTATATATAGTTAAAGGTTGATAGTTTAAACAGGTCTTTAACTTATACCTATTTCTATCTGTATTTCTATCTTTTTTTTTGTCTTCACGCTCTCCCGCACATGGCAAAGTAGGCAGAGGGAACTGCAGGAGCCGTAGGATCCTAGTGTTTAGACACTCCGTTATTTAGATCTATGAAATCAAAATTTATTATTTATCTAACATAACTAGCATATCTTCTATTTAGGACTTTATCAGCATGTAGTGAAACCAGCCCTTAACATTTCATATCGATTTTATTTTTATTTTTTAAATAAATGACTCGATTCGTCCAAGTCATGCGTAGAAAGGCAAAATTACCGAGTTTATAATTTCATTATGAATGATTTGTATAAAATCATAACATGAAACTACTTTGAGGGTATTTATTTAAAGTGGTAGAGAGCGAGGGATATGAAGTGTGGTATAGTTCATTAAACAATAACCAACTTTACCGTGCTCGAGCGTTTAAAATTAATTTTACATACCAACGAACTAGTTTTATTCGAAAAGTAACTATTTACTTTGTGTAATCGTTGAAAAGTTCGTCTTTCATCATCAGAAACTCGATAATATGACTAGTTTTTTTATACGACATATGATAGAATAGGGAGAAAGAGCTTAGTGTTAAGACACTCCGTTTCCGCGTTTCGAGATATTTTGTGTGGAGTTGTGGAACACAACGCCATGCTTTATTTTGGTGGTTACAGGTGAGTTGCTGGCATTTAAAGTGGAAGTATGTAGGTGCTATTCAATCTACAAGATCCACATTTTTTTATACTTTTAAATCATCATATAGTATTTGTAAAAGCGTTTTTTAATCGCTGACTTTTGAAATCCAGCACAGTTATTGTTTTCTTTCAAAAACTCTTTTATCAGTTACATTTGCTTTAAGATTTGACATTAGCGCGTTTTTTGTCGGAATTACAAAATTCTGTATTTTAACTAATAAAGATTTCTTACTTCACCATCCCTAAAAAGTGTTAAGTTAATAAAACGAAGCGCATGTGCTCGAGGAACCCACTAGTATATAATAACATAAAAATATTTCAACTTGGACGATTTCCTAGAGTCGCAGGTTCAAATCTGGTTGCGCTCAAATTTTATGTGTTTTATTTAAGTATTTTTCTACTCCTAGTGTTAATTAAACACTTTAAAACCCTTATAAAACAATTTGCTAGACCCGCCTCTTATCGAAGAAAACGATAAAATGCAAACTTTACGGAATAATAGACCTTATTCGTATAAGTTAAGGTTCAAATCTAATATTACAAACAAAATTATAAATCTCCAAAAATCCTCAAAGTTAACACACACTCTAATTTGCATATTAATTAAGTGAACTTTAATTCGTCGAAGTTTTACGTAGAGTTAACGAAATTTCCTTATTGAAGTTGTTCAAAACTTTTTGAACTTTAGTTTGAATAAATAACTCGAGTGGGTCGCTCGATTGGAACCAAAAATATAGTAATCTATAGAGAAATGAATTAAAAAATATCATAAATATTATTTACTGACGATGATTTCAAAGATATGCTAAAGTAAACGCTAGAATTTTTTATTTTGTATAAAAATAGCTTTCGCAATTGCGCTTAGCAGCAATTGTGTTTGCGTAGATTTGTTGATCCTTAAAAATGGCATTTTTAAAGTTTGTTACTTATTAACTAAAACTAGTACATACACAATTTTTTTTAGCTTCACGCTTTATCCCGCATATTGCAAGGTAAGCAGAAGGGACTGCAGGAACCATATGAACATAGTGTTAAGACACTCCGTTGCTTAGTCCCTGCTTTTCTCCGTCTTTTATGAGCCATTGCGAGTAGAATGGTGGAACTCAACGCAGCGCTTTGTACATACATAGTACAATACGCATATGACGTGAAAACTTATTACCTTATAAACTTCTCTGTACAAATTGTTTGAACAAATTTCCTCTACAAAGCACGATCATTTCACAAATGTAATATTATCCCTTGTGTGGATTAATACGTTACAAGTACCAAAAATATTTGAAGTTGAAGTTTTTCCATTAATTTTAAAGATGTGAATATAAAAACATAAAATATTGTAGCTTACCGACCGATATAATTAAAAATATCTAGATTACTGACGTATTGCTACTATTTTACTATAGCATATCTAGATAATAGATTTTAAAAGATATGTACAAATATAACGTTACAAATTGTACGCTAGGGCGATGAAATAAATAGAAATTCCTTTGACAATTGTTTTTCAACGTCGCACGTGATCTGGAGGAAAACCAATTTAAAGTTCTGTCACTGAAATTCAAGCTTCCAAGACCTAAATTGATAGTATGACACGAAATACATCACAAATTACGTAGTTTTAAGTGCATAATATTTATTTTATATATTCTTTTTGGATTTCGTATTAAAAATAGTGTCATATAAGGTACAGCCAAAATTATAGTATGACAAGTCCTTGTAGAGTGAAGCACTAAAAGAAGTTTTCGCGAAGTGCAAAAGAAATTTTATGTTTTATCGTTCACGTATATGAATAAAAATAATCGATGGAAATTGCGTTTCTTCAGTATTAGTAATTTATAGCAGACCTACTCTTCTTTATTTATCACTTTTTTCTTTACTTATGATTTTTTTGAGTTGTGCTTACTACAATCTTTGGTAATGCGTATCTTTTCGTTCACTTTACTTGTTTTTTTTTACATTATGAAGTTATTATGTTCACAGTACACTTAAGTATAATAGAATTACGTCATATAGGTATAAGTTGTATCAGATTTTACAATAAACATACTATTTTGTCAGTGTATATAACACTGGTATATATCTATTAGTACTCAAATATTTACGAGAACAACCAACAAAACTTCCGGTAGTAGCAAATTTGTATATAAATTTTTATACTTGTTTTTACCAAATTTCTTTTTAGCTTTTCGCGCTGTATCCCGCAACGATATGGGCAAGGATAACCTAGTGTCAACACTCGACTTTATGTTTCATCTGAATTCAAAACATAGCATATATTATGGCGGAGTTTAACACTGCAATGAAGACTTTTTCTTCGGCAACCGTTGCCTATCCAGAAGCCTAACACAAAAAAATAAAAGCCAAAAGAAGAAGACCAGTAAATCAAAATACCAACCTACATCAATGATTAAAAAAACTAGAGAATACCAAAAGTCTGAAGTCACACATAAAAAAAAATAAACAAAAAAAACATTTCAACAAATGGAAATCGAACTCCCGACCACTTCTTACTGTGAGACGCTGTTCCATTGCGCCACGATAGCCTGTTTAACGTCCTTTGCTATGACGAAAAAACAAAATAAGATCAAATCAAATGAAGCAAAAAATACAAGGTTTTTGCGAAGCTGGCTTGTACGTATGTTATATATAATACACGGTACCTTATTATAATATTTTTAGTTCTTTTTTGTTCTTCTAATATGTTTACAGACAATATGTATGATAAACAGCGTTGTCAATACTAATTTGTGCATTTTTAGTATTTTATTAAGTATGTACTTAAATGTGAAGCAAAAAGGATTAAGACCCAGAAACTTAAAATATTACCTGCAATTAAAATAGTTAACTATTTCTTTTTTGGTTTTAAGCAGAGAAAATCTAGTGTTAAGATATCTTTCTCTCTACTTGCTAATCGGATTTAAGTCACTGAAGGTTATCGCGAAAAATTAAGCTTTTACCTTTTAAAAAATCTATTATAATGTATCAAGTAATAAGTAAGTAAGTAAGTAAGTACTTACAGCATGTCAACAAATATTAGTATACTTATTTATTCAATTTGAGGCCTTCATGATCACCACAGCGTTTGACTGTAAGCAACGTCTCTGGGTTTGATTCCTACTCGGGATTTTTTATATCAGTCTGGTAACAAGACAAAGTGCTTCGCAAAGTTTGATAAAAAATAAAAATACACCTTGGATGAAAAATGGAGAGCGCAGTGTCTAAGCCTTCTGTATACATAATTATATGTGAGAAATAACGAGAAGCTATTTTTTATTAATACTAACCATTTTGTATATATAAAAAATATTCATCACAACTCATATTTCAACAATGTATCTCTGTAATGAGATTAATATGAGTCCTAATTATTAATAAGCCTAACAGAATAGCAACCGATTAAATAACAAAATACTAACAACAAAGCTGTTTTTCTCATTTAAGTTGTGGTTAAAACAAAAATAAAATCCAATATCGCGGCCTGTCAAGAAACTGACGCCTGATATGGCTGTTATTCTGCCTAAGTTCATTTGGTTGGTTTATAAAATATTAGCTGTGGTATTTTTAGGAAGTTGTTTATAAGAACCTTATAACTTCAAAGTATCCTCCTTAGATATGTACATATATTAATATTTTAATTATTTTTCGAAGTTTTTGAGGCCTGTATGTTTACCATTTATTTCATTCGAGTCTCTATATATAAAATAAGGCTTCTATAGAATATATATTATTACATATATAAGTTTGTATATAAACCTAGGCCTTTGTCATCGACTTCACTCTCTGTCATATTATATAAATAAAAATTATTATAAGCACACGACTCATTTGAAAGGCCCAAGGTAACTCTGAAATCTAAATGGAATTGAAGTTACTAACTTTGATTATAGGTAGGTAGGTAGGAGAAACATTATTTTATATATAGAGGCATTCCACTCCCTACTTTCTGCATTTCGAGACATGCACATTAATTTGTAGATATTAGTAGCGGAACACAACAGCGCGTTTGGTCTTATTGCGAGGACACGAATCCACAGCCGTTGCGTTGAAGTCAACCACTGTGTCACTTTGAACAACGTTAAATATTTTAATGTATAAACATAGTTTATGTATAAATTAAAAAAAAAAAAAAAAACAAAGAAAAAAAATATATTTTTTCCAAGAAATGCAACAGCGGAGAGCTTAGAGTCTAATCACTAAATTAATTTTGCCTCGACTAATTTTATTGTAACCTGCCTAGTTACTAGTAAGTTAAATAAAATAATGATAATAATATATATTTAACTATAACAGACACTAATTTCTGAGTAAATCAGAAGACGTGTAAAGATATTTCTTTCTTATCGTTATCGAATTAGGCCTTTGAACCATAGTCTATAATGCAATAGTGATGTACATCGTAAAACTGCCTCTAAATCAAAGACCAATCCGATAGAACGCCACATAAAAGGCAATAAAAAAAAGTGATATCAATAAAAATGGCCTCTCACAGTACAAATAAGTCACTAATGATATAGAGCGTTTGTTTTATATATTTTTTTATAGTTTCACGCTTTGAAAACTTAGTGTTAGACACTCCTTTCTCCGCTTTTCGCCATTGTGTGTTGAGTGGCAGAAATCAACGCCGTGCTTGTCTAGTTGCCAGAGCGAACAAGGTGGAAATACAACTAGTTAAATTTAGATACAGACGCAGCGTCTGTATAACGCTGCAATAAAATGATGAAATATACATTATTTTTGTACCCACCATAAAAAAGTCAAATTCAAGATGGCCGCCACAACAAAATGACAGATTACATATTTTCTATCACTTAGTTTTATTAGTAATTAAATATCAAGAAAAACTATAAAAATAAATATCAACGTTAATTTATTATAGAAATACACTTTTAATAACACAATAAGGTAATATTATCTTTACCAATTAAGTGATGAGCTTTATATTATACTATAGTGTGGCATTAAATCAAGCACCAGGCTGTTTTATTGAGGGTATAAAGCGAAGGGCCGCGTAGAGTGTTATCAATATACGTTGTTCAAATGACACAGGCGCGCCTTGTAAATGGTCTATGATTAAGGAAGAAAGGACGTGTATGGAAATGTAAAATGGTTGTAGTTAATACTAATTCATTAATAACAGTTGTAAGATCAAATAGACCTTAATATATGTGTATAATATTAACTTGAACACATTACAGGTATGGCAAAATTAGAAATATTTTTTTTTGTTAAGAGACAAAATTTTTCATCCCTGGGGACGGAGAAAGCAGGGACTAAGCAATAATTATAATTATTCCTGCAGTTCCCTCTGCCTACCCTGCCACGTGCGGGATAAACCGTGAAGCTAAAAAAAATTTTTCGAAACTGGTAAAAGGCGGCTGGTAAAACAAATAATTTTCAAGTAAATCCAATTGGCTAACGTACAGAATTTGTTTAAACAATTATCAAATGAACTGTTCAAGTTCAATCATCGGCGCTATATTTCTCCAATCCGCCTTTTTGAGATCTTTAAAACGGTACTAAAAGTAAAATTGTAAGTTAAAAATTCGCATTTCTAAGTGTCCGCAATTAAATCGCTTCCACAAATCATTTAAAAACGAAAATTACCACAAGCAGCCTACTCAAGTACTATCGAGCTCCGTACTAAGAAATATCCATTAAATTCGAGTGGTACTCGAGAACTAAGTTCCATACTTATTTCTTTATTATAGAACAATGAAAATACAAAGTGGACTAAGTTTCCAAAGTTGACAAACTTTAGCTTGCGGTCGTATGCCATCACATTGTATATACTTACAGATTATGTTTATTAAGAACTGTTTTCACTTATATTCTTATAGAAATTCAAAATTTTCATATGTTGGCCCTTGTTTGTACTATAAATTATTAGTTATTTATTATTATCAAATATGTATAGCTATATGTGCTTCTAAGTTAAGGGAAAGTTCCACATAGGTTTTGATAGAGCTTTAAATTTCATTTAAATGCGGCAAAAATGGACCATAAACGCTTGTATCCTTTAATTGTTCCTGTCGCTCAAGAAACCATAGTCCTGTTTATTTGGCAGACAAAGACTGACAGCAAAGTCATTTTTTGAGGGTTAAGTTTTTTCTTTTAGTTTACAGAACTCTAAAAATTACCTAAGTAAATTACATCGGCCATCAAACCTGTAACCTCAGTTTAACTAACTATAGCACGAGCTATATATAAACCGGCACATCATTAGCGTTTCCACCTACGCACCCTTTTACTGGTACATTCATACTGTATTCATACTTCACAGGGCAGAACAATTTACTGCGCAATTTTTCTTCAGACGCTTAAAAGCTTGCCTACATAAAGGGAACGTGGAACGTGAAACAAATTTTTAAAGTAAACGAACAGGAACAAAAAATAGATTACATATATATATATATATATATATATATATATATATATATATATATATATATATATATATATATATATATATATATATATATATATATATATATATATATATATATATATATATATATATATATATATATATATATATATATATATATATATATATATATATATATATATATATATATATATATATATATATATATATATATATATATATATATATATATATATATATATATATATATATATATATATATATATATATATATATATATATATATATATATATATATATATATATATATATATATAATATATATATATATATAATATATATATATATATATATATATATATATATATATATATATATATATATATATATATATATATATATATATATATATATATATATAAAAAACACTATCTATATATTATATTTTTATAATGTAGTGTACATTATAAAAATACACTCTTTGCTCTTTTTGTAACTTCGTATTTTCTGTTGTTTAGAAGACTTGTTATGAATGCACTATTTTCATTCAGGTTCAAAGTTCAAAGGTTCATTTAGAACCTCAATGATGATGATAGTGAACCCCGTTTCAATTATTTTACCACACATTTAGTAACACGCACTAACACGTGAACACGTTAATATAATTAAACATCCAGAATCGAGTGAAATAAATAGCGAAGTAAAACTACACTTCAAACAGCAACCTAAACGAAATCAAATAGATTGGAGTATATAATCAAAAATATTACTATTATAAGCTATTTCTGTCCTAATGAATGGCACAAAACGATTACGCTCTATCGGCGGTTAAAGGTTGTCCATTGACACAGTCACTTCTGTGTAAAATATGATTTGTAGCTATCGATTGCTAGCGAACGATTATATATTTATATATATAAATGGTTTAATTTTTTTTTCATATTCTTCTTATGTTCCAGTGCAAAGACACTATGTTCTTCGATTTTCATAGAATTAACAAGATATTATCGTACTGAGAAAATCAAGATAATTCTTTCGAACAAGTGAGAATCGATTAAAAACGTTTCGTTTAATTTAAAATAGAAAACTGTACCAACACGCCTGGATGAGCTTTTTTTTTATTTATTTACATTTTTTAGAAAATAGAAAATATATGTATGTCCCGTAAATATTGAACACGAACATCTCGTTCGTATTGTTGAAACACACGGTACAAATTCGTAGCCTAGTAGAGTCAATAACTTAGTTTGTATACAAAATGTTTAACTCAACGCCATGCTTTGTCTCGTTGCCAGAGGGAAGAAAATTGAACTGAAAAAATCCTATTTCTTTAAGTGGAAATCAAACCCACAAACCTTTAACGGTTACAGATAAACGCTATGCTTCTGCGCTACAGGGGTTCACTTTACAATTAAGATATTATATAAGGTAAGATCTTAAAATAGCAAGTATTTACCCTCGTCTTTTATTCAAAAAATTATTTTCTTGATCGACTATGCCGTAGGGAAATTATTCTTATTGTTATGAGCGTGTAATTGACCGCCAGTGGTGTTACATTACAAGTTACATTGTAAATTGGTTTTGGATTAGTAGTATATTAAATTTTTAATGGAAAATTATTTCTTAAAAGGCAAAATTTGTTGTGACATAATTTTTTAAAAATATATTTTTTCATCTGTATTACTTAAATAAATTTGCCTATTGATCTTATACCGGTAGTTAATTTAAAAAATTTTTAGTAACTGTATTATGCTCATAGAGCAAAGGCAGAGGGATCCGCATAAACGGTGAACCTAGTGTTAAGACACTCTATTCCCCGCTTTCCGCCTTTGTGAGAAATTAAAGAATATAAAAAATATTACTAGAACTAGACTAAACTAGACTAGAACTAATGAGTCATGAAATGGTCTCAATAATTAAATATATAAAAAAGAAACGGTCACAAAATAACTTTTAACCAAAAGTTGAAATTTAGTAGCGTTTTAGATTATTTAATCACTTAAAAGTTTATTGAACTCCCCGTCTACTTATCATCGGAAGTATATTCTATATCTAAACACTTTGTTTATAAAATAAAACAAAACAACTGTGACTAAGATAAGAGGTTAAAAACGTTGAAGTAATTATATTATATTTCTTTTTTCGGGGTTTCGATCTTTAAAAACAACGAAACCTAAGATAAATAGATAAGATCGGTTCGTCGTCGGTATGTCATTATATATTAAGATAGTTCAAGATAATTATATGAAGTTATCAAGTTTATTAATATTGAATACATAGTATAATCTTTGGAAAACAGAAAAAAGTCAAAGTAAAGTGGTAAAAAAAGATATTTAAAGAATTCAAAAATATTGCATTGTACTACTAAACTATGTAATATGGCGAGGAATTCGAAAATATAACACAAATTGAAAGTAAGATGGAAAATTGGATTAAGTATAGGTCAATCACAGACGAACCTAATACAAAAATAATCTATTTCACACAAAATTAGTGATTTTTTATCTATTTCATAGGTTCTACTTTACACTAGCTTACAATATTGAAATTGACATATAACCTATCTAATATCAAAATACTCGGTACTCTCCATTTTGTCTTAGTTAGTGACGATTTTTCCAAGAAAATGTACGGCGTAATAATAATATATATGTACTTAAGTGAGAATCGAATCTACAAACATCGATATCCTTATCGATTACAGCATTTTTTCCTTGAAGCTTCACTTTTAATTTTTTTATTTGTCCATCCATCACATTGATGTTACAAAACTATGATTATCATATCATACTTAGACGTATTACAAAAATATTTATGAGATGAGAAAAAATAATATTTTATTTTTACAGTCCATACTCCTGAAATTCAACAAAATATTTAGAGATAGAGACAAAAATATTTTCTTTGAACTAGAAATATATATAAAACAGTTTATTTGCTCGCATCTAACGACATTTACAAAAGACTTATCCTTCGATAGCCGTTACACTACTTTCATATTTCTAAAAGAGTCTCTATTTGTACAAATAAACCAATGCGAAGTCAACCAGTGTTGTGTGTGTATATATATATATATATATATATATATATATATATATATATATATATATATATATATATATATATATATATATATATATATATATATATATATATATATATATATATATATATATATATATATATATATATATATATATATATATATATATATATATATATATATATATATATATATATATATATATATATATATATATATATATATATATATATATATATATATATATATATATATATATATATATATATATATATATATATATATATATATATATATATATATATATATATATATATATATATATATATATATATATATATATATATATATATATATATATATATATATATATATATATATATATATATATATATATATATATATATATATATATATATATATATATATATATATATATATATATATATATATATATATATATATATATATTACAATGATTATATGATCGCTGTTCGTCGAGGATTATTATTTAGAATATATCATTTTCTACCTCTAGTTCAAACTAGAGGTAGAAAATGAAAATGGTAGTGGTCAACCACTTAAGTTGTCATGCCTCGATACGACTTCAAAATGGACGGTGGAATATATAATATATAATATTTAACAGAGTTTGTGAAAGAAGGTTCTGTTAAAAAATACACGCAAAAACCTTTCTCAATATTAGATCCAATCCCTGATTGGACTCTTTTGATGGACACGTATGAGAAACAGTATAAAATCCCTGAGGACATTGGTGTTTCGTCATCCAGACCTGATATTTTTCTTTATTCTCGAAACCTAAAACGCGTAGTACTGGTAGAACTAATAGTTCCGTGGGAGACAAATATCCCTAAAAGTCATAGCTTCAAACTTAATAAATATTTCGAGCTTACTAACGAACTGACCAGGAATAGGTTTAGAGTAAATTCATACGCGGTGGAAGTAGGAGCGAGAGGTATAACAGCGAAATCTCTCTTTAGTTTGCTAAAAGATCTCGGCCTGTCTAGAACTATTACTAATACATTTCTAGAACGTACTTCAAAGGCGGCATTAGCGGAATCATTTCGAATTTGGTTAGGTAGTGGGAGGAGCTCGAACAGTGAAGGTGAGCGTTAATGCATTTTAAAAAGGCCCCCTTAAACCTACACTTGGGTCGCAAGTCCCAAGTGCTGATCGGAGTTCCTTTTCCTCCTTCCTCGGGCCCGGCACCCGCACGGTGAATCCATGGAATGCTAAGCAGTTTCTTCTCACACTAGATTTGGTCTAACTTACCATATGTCACCTTTTTATTTTTGTTATATGATACTGTTTTCAACAAGAAGAACATTAAAGATACTACTCCGGTACAATGCCAGCGGACCCTTGCTGCAGACTGTAAAGTCATACATAGAGATCACACAGCCTATGTGTGAATGTGAGGACCTCATGTCACCTTGGTTTGACAGGGTTGCGCCATGTCGGCTTGGCCGTTCAATTTTTATTGGATAGCTGTCTCCGAGTAGTAAAAGAAAGCGACATGGTAATAAAACTGACATGGTAATAATGGTGTGACTTAAAGGTAAATGCAGACGATGCAGTGCTTATTATACCATCAGAATGCGAGCTGCAGGCATTGGTCAACATTCTGAAAGAGATGTGTAACAGTGATGAAAAAATGGTAAAATGATATATGAAGCAAAAGTGGATGGTAAGAGAGGTAAGACGAGACCTCGGTTGACTTTTGACAACACAGTATCAAAGATAAAAGTAAAACGTATGAGGGCACTCTGGAAAGCATGTATGTAGAGGTTAATGACAGTGGACGAGGCGAATGAGGTATGCTGAAACCACAGCGTTCTGTTCTTTCTGACTACCCAGCTAGGGATAAAACTGGAAGTTATGTAATGTTACGTTACATTACATAACTTTGAGCTATACTGGACTATAAAGAAAAAAAACTTAGCCCAATTTATTAGAAAATAGTAAAGTAGTAAAAGTATAGTAAAAGTAAAAAATCGAAACTAGTCTGAAGTAAAGGCTTAAAAAATCTATAAACTATACAGATATACTGTGATTAAATAAATACAAAATAAATCGCATTATATAAATTTGAATAATTATGAGATGAATTATTAATTAAAAATAACTGAATTTTTAATATAAAGACAATCCTACATTATTTAATTTTATTAAAATGTGCCTCCAATTTACAAGGAAAATGTTCATGCGTGCCCTAGAGATATGCCGACCTCATTTGTTTATTACGTCCATTTCGACACAAATGAATTACAAAATCTCACAATTCGTTTTAACAGAGATCTCTCTTGATTATGTTATTAATAAAGATCTAATAATTATTAACTTAAAACGATTTAATAATAAGTTGTTAATAGTATATCTTTTCTCCCTCCCTAAACTCTGTAAAGTCTTCAGCATGATTAAAGCTATGATTGTGATCATGTCCCTCCAATATTCTACTGACGTTAGCATGTTTTCTAAGAATTTAATAATAAAAAAATATAAATGAATAACCTTTTTATTATTAAAGGTTGCGTTTGACCAAACAAGGAAAACAGCTCTTAAAAATATTAATTTCTTATACGAGTAAAGATATTTTTAATTAAAATACTTTAACTTCTTCTTCTATTACCTCTTATTATTTTTTTTTCAGCTTCACGTTCTAATCCGCTCAAAGTAGATTAAGCCGCAGAAACTGTAGGAATAGTGTTAAGACACTCTGTCTCCCGCATTTAACTTTTTTCAGGCTTTGCGAGTTGAGTGAAGGAACTAAACGCCAAACTTGCCTAGTTGCCAGCGAGAAAAAATGGAAATTAAAAATCCATCTTCTCCGAGTAGTTTTAAGGAATAACAAAAATATTTCTAATCTGAAATAATACGTTAACATGTCAAAAGTAACGAAGAACGTAAAAATAAATATCAAGGAAAAATTGCTTTTAGTTTTGTATTAAAAATAAAATATTATATATCGTATCATGTTTCTAGCAGACTGCTCTGTGGTCAGCCAACTGTACTCGGGGTAAGCTGGCATTACAATGCTCCATATATATGTATATATAAACTTATATAGACTTTGTTAGCCATAATGGCTTTAAAAAGATACAATGACGTGAAATTATAAGTAATTTATATTAGTAAAAGTTTTAAAGTTAGTAAAACTTTTTACCTAGTTTAGTGCAAATCTCAGCGTTAAGCACTCTACTGTCTATATATTAACAGAAGCATTAACGTTGAAAATAAAATAAAAAAATATATATATATTTATAGATTATTTTCGCAAAAGAGTTTGTTGATGGAATAGAATTTTTGATTGACAACATTTATAAAAAAAATCAGTGAAATTTGAATGAGGAAAATGATAAAATTCAACATGAACCATTAAAAAACCCATTAATACAGCCGTCTGTCCGTACGAACCAATTACCTAAGCCGCCTGTTTGTCGAGTGCTTACTTTGGCAAAAGTAATACAGAAGCAATTTTATTGGCCAAATATTTTGATATTCGCATGACGTTGATTACTTATTTATATCATTTTAAAAAATCCTGCAACAATTGTTATATACTAACTTAAACCTCAGCTTGAATATCTATGCAAGTATAACCCTAAATTGAATTGTATCAGCTTGAATCTTTATGAAATAATTGTAAATTGAATTAAATCATATTTTTACGATTTTAAAGTGTTAATTCACACTGAGGATGGAGAATATACTTAAATAAAACATATAAAAATTTGAACGCAGCGGGATTTGAATCCGTTGAATTTATATATATATATATATATATATATATATATATATATATATATATATATATATATATATATATATATATATATATATATATATATATATATATATATATATATATATATATATATATATATATATATATATATATATATATATATATAATTCTTTATTTAAGTAACAGAGACTCATTATAGTTAGTAACTTATACGTTCTCTTTGACTATTCTTTAAACATAAATTAAATAATTTTGAATCTCTATGAAATTGTTAGAAGTTGAATAAAAACCGGTTGCGCCAAGATATTTAATAGGATTTAGGTGATTTTTTTTATTCGATCCGATATAGAGGCCATTTGGACGCAAAAAAATTTAATTTAATTTAGTCCAATAACTTTTATTTTTTAATCTACGTACATATATATGAAGGTTGTAAAACTAAATAGCGTTGAATTACCTTGCATGTAAATTTTTCAGTCGTAGCCTTTTTTCCAATGGCAGCTTCTTTACACTGTATTTTACAAAATCTCAAGATAAGTGTCTAATTTTTAAACCAATGTATAACTTTAACACCATAAAGCTTATTAAGGTACCTACTAGTTGGGGTTTTTTTTTATTTCACTTGGTAAAATAATTTTGCCTTGACCACGTTGCTCTTGTTCACTTAAGTCTTGTTATATATATATATATATATATATATATATATATATATATATATATATATATATATATATATATATATATATATATATATATATATATATATATATATATATATATATATATATATATATATATATATATATATATATATATATATATATATATATATATATATATATAATATATATATAATATCATTCATAAAAATATAATAATATAACTTATTAAAAATTAGAAATAAATAAAAATATATATTCATGTTAAATTAATTAGGTTTTATTTATTTGTCATTTTTTATATCGTCTATACAAATTAACACTAGCCCCACGAAAAAGTTATTGCAGGTTCAAATCCAACGGCGGACTTCAATCCTTACAAATTTTAAAAGCTATATTACATATATTAAGATTGCGGAGAAAATATGACTAAGTAAGTCGGTAATCAGCTTTCATGACGAAATTCAACTCACCCTAATTTCACTTCAAGCTCACCTATCGTACTTACAATCAGTTCTATATTTCCAAAGAAGAAATTTAAATCAAACAACTAGTATAGAAGTTGTAAAAGTGGGTGGTCTTTTTGTGACAATGCCAGTCCACAAAATAGAACAAAAGATTAAAATTCATTTGTCATGCTTTAAAAGCTTTTTACCTTTGCATTGTCTCAGACTGTTACTTAAGTTATAAATAAGAATATTTCTCAGGTATAATAAATATAATAACATTAGTCACAACCGTCGCTATTTGACACGTTACTATTACAGTTGCGTCATATAATCCTTTTACATATCTAACCTTATTGCTGTCATTGACATCCCGATAGTGTAATCCCTAAAGTGTCTTTGTAAACAAATAACTTGCTTGTAATAAATTAAATTTTTCATATATATATATATAAATATATATATATATATATATATATATATATATATATATATATATATATATATATATATATATATATATATATATATATATATATATATATATATATATATATATACATATATATATATATATATACATATATATACATATATATATATATATATATATATATATATATATATATATATATATATATATATATATATGTGTATATATATATATATATATATATATATATATATATATATATATATATATATATATATATATATATATATATATATATATATATATATATATATATATATATATATATATATATATATATATATATATATATATATATATATATATATATATATATATATATATATATATATGTATATATATGTATATATATATATATATGTATATATATATATATATATATATATATATATATATATATATATATATATATATATATATATATATATATATATATATATATATATATATATATATATATATATATATATATATATATATATATATATATATCTCTCGAAATCTTGAACACTGGAGAGGGATTGTAACACTACGTTTTGTTCTTGGTAAAATGAAAACAATTTATACCTCGGGTGGGAATCGAATCTACAACCGTCGCGTTGACAGTCACTAGCTCACTTCTGGTAAAGCTAAGCTATTCCAACAGCAGTAGCTCAAAAGTCAAAAGACTCGAACCCGGTAATTACCAGAATACCGTCGTGAAACAGTTGCATATTAATTGCTCTGTGCTTCGTTAGGTGAATGAGAGTTCCGAAACCCCATAAAAGAGGACTAGTGCCCAGGGGAGGATGGCCCTTCTGTTCTTTTATCATATTATAATATAAAAAAACATACATGCATATATAACTGTCGTGGCGCAGAGACGTAAGCGTCTGCCTGTAAACGCGACGGTTTAAGCATTCGATTCCCACTCGGGGAAGATGGATTTTCTATTTCCATTTTCGCTCTGGAAACTAGGCAAAGTGCGGCGTTGAGTTCCGCCACTTAGCACGCAATGCCTCGGAAAACGGCGGAAAGCGGGGACGGAGAAAGACAGGGACTAAGCAACGGAGTGTCTTAGTATGGTTCCTGCAGTTCCCTCTGCCTACTCTGCTATGTGCGGGATAAAGCGTGAAGCTAAAATAAAACAATAAAATAAATTATATAAATATACAATAACTTGTCCTCTATCAACTTCTCTAGTTTTTAAGCATGACCTACTGTGACATTTAACTACATTAAATACTTAAATAATTAAATGAGAATACTGTACATCATATTTTATTGAACTAAACTTAGCTAAAGTTACTATTTGATAAAATTAGATGGATGATTAGCCACAGAAATAGACATAGCTCACGCGAGTGCTAATGCGTTGTAAAAGCCTGTGAAGTGCCCCATACTCCACTTATTTAAAATCTTTACGCACGTGCCTTTTTACATTATTAAAATACAGGAGTTAGAAGCATAGAATACTTTAACTTTTGCTGAGCAGACAGAGAGAACCGTAGGCAGCAGGAACTTAGTGTTAAGACACTCTTTTTTCTACCTTTCAAGAGAATGTGTATTGAGTGGCGGAACTCGACACCGATTATTCATTCACCCTGAGAATCGAACCCACAAACTGTAACACATGAACTATTAATAAATGTTACTATAAATAGGTTTATATAAGCAATATTATCTACAAATACCATATAATTTGTGAAACTAAAATTAATTGATTGATGTAACGCTGTACGCGTACCGAGTTAATTACCTGTCAATCCCAAATCTTATCCGTTACCATGATAAAGAGCGCACCCTTCCTCTAAAGTCTTGAGTTACAAACAAAAGACATTTAAAATTGCTTCGGACTAAGATACCCATTCTTGTAAATAGTTTACATTTAAATTTATATTTACTATGGCTTAGATGTTTTTTAATATTGTTTTCTTTTTAGTTAAAATTGAATTTAGCTCATTTAATGTATTATCTTTTACCTGTTGCTTTACCTATGTTGTCGAATAGAAACATTTTAGTTTTTTTTACAAATGTTTAATTTGTAATTTTTTACTAGGGGCCCAATACAACTGTGACCGTACGTATAGTAGTTCAGAAAGAACAATCTTAAGAAATACTCATATAGTTAGCATTTCTTAATAAATGGAGTATCGCATAAATATTTTAATAATACTTAATGTCAATAATTTGACTCAGAAATGAAATTTCGATAATGACTTTTGATAAAAACTATGTTGTAATCACTAACGTCTACCTCCAACGTCTACGTCTAACCTCTTTCTGATTTATTTTAAATAATTCCTAAAATTATATATATATATATATATATATATATATATATATATATATATATATATATATATATATATATATATATATATATATATATATATATATATATATATATATATATATATATATATATATATATATATATATATATATATATATATATATATATATATATATATATATATATATATATATATATATATATAGTCTTTTAATATAAATTGTTCAGGAATTTTCTTTTTAAAATCTAAGGCTTGTAACATTTGAAATGAATCTTTAAGAGACAAGCTTGTTAGTCCACTCAAATAATGTTGCGGGCAACGACTTATGTTGAATATTTATATACACTTATATATATTTTTATACATTTATATAAATTTATATACATTTATACACATTTAATACATTTATTTACATTTATTTCTATGAAATTGAAGGGTACTGTAAAGTAAAATAGGCTGTAATTATACTACTAAGTTCTCCCTGTCTAATTAAAATACGGGACACACTTTTAATTCCATTAACTTCTAAGCTTTAGTCTAATGCAAAAGTTTGAAAGTGCTGTAATTTTATTTTCTTATTGTTTTCATAAATTTTATGTTTTGATACTCAAAGTTTTTGAATTTATTATCATATTAAAAAACTCTATAATATATCTATAATAAGCAATCTCTTGTAAAGATGGTTCTTTAGATCATAAGGAAAATCGATGAATTTATATCAATCAGGGCGGTAACATGCAGGCAACGGTCTGTATTGTAAGAGTAATACTGAAATATTGTTATTAACCGATTTATGACATTTCCTACACTTACGCAGAATACACTCGAAACATATGATCTACGTGCGATTCACATTACTTTTGCACTCTCTCTCTCACACATATATATATATATATATATATATATATATATATATATATATATATATATATATATATATATATATATATATATATATATATATATATATATATATATATATATATATATATATATATATATATATATATATATATATATATATATATATATATATATATATATATATATATATATATATATATATATATATATATATATATATATATATATATGTGTGAGAGAGAGAGTGCAAAAGTAATGTGAATCGCACGTAGATCATATGTTTCGAGTGTATTCTGCGTAAGTGTAGGAAATGTCATAAATCGGTTAATAACAATATTTCAGTATTACTCTTACAATACAGACCGTTGCCTGCATGTTACCGCCCTGATTGATATAAATTCATCGATTTTCCTTATGATCTAAAGAACCATCTTTACAAGAGATTGCTTATTATAGATATATTATAGAGTTTTTTAATATGATAATAAATTCAAAAACTTTGAGTATCAAAACATCAAATTTATGAAAACAATAAGAAAATAAAATTACAGCACTTTCAAACTTTTGCATTAGACTAAAGCTTAGAAGTTAATGGAATTAAAAGTGTGTCCCGTATTTTAATTAGACAGGGAGAACTTAGTAGTATAATTACAGCCTATTTTACTTTACAGTACCCTTCAATTTCATAGAAATAAATGTAAATAAATGTATTAAATGTGTATAAATGTATATAAATTTATATAAATGTATATAAATATATATAAGTGTATATAAATATTCAACATAAGTCGTTGCCCGCAACTTTATTTGAGTGGACTAACAAGCTTGTCTCTTAAAGATTCATTTCAAATGTTACAAGCCTTAGTTTTAATAAGAAAATCCCTCTTCCTGAACAATTTATATTAAAAGACTATATATATATATATATATATATATATATATATATATATATATATATATATATGTATATATATATATATATATATATATATATATATATATATATATATATATATATATATATATATATATATATATATATATATATATATATATATATATATATATATATATATATATATATATATATATATATATATATATATATATATATATATATATATATATATATATATATATATATATATATTTTAACAGATCAATTCCTTCCTTTCAATTTTAGAGATTTGCGTGTTTATAATTTTTAATATTACTTGACCGATACTCCTCGGCTTAGATTCGCACAACAACAGTATATAAAATTTTTAATCAAAAACTTTTTATGCAAAAGTTCGTGATTTTTTGTTAAAGGCCCTTTTGGCCTTTGTCTTAATATTAAATTAAACAAAATTTCACATCAAAGAAATGTACTAAATAGCTACTGTTGTAATTAATAAACACGCAAAAAGTATGGTCGTAGAGATTGGATTATATTTTTATCCAGCTTCACGCCTTATCCTATATTTAGCAGAGTAGACAGAGACACTGACCAAAGCAAGTAATTCAAACTAATTAGGCCTTTAAAAAAATACAAAAATGATCTGTACATAGTTCATATGTAATAAACTAAAGTTGGGTTAAAGTAAAAATATCAAATAATAAAAAAAGTTTTATCTGACTCGACTTTTGGAACATCTCGATATCCTTGTTAATATAAAAGTTACTTAAGTATATTGCTTAGTTACAAACCTATTTATGGTTTCTATTTTTATCTTGGAAATATTATAAAAGGCAAATAGGCAAAGACAATCTAGTTTCAAAAGATTTTTACCTAGCTTAATTCGGGACACTATATGAGACGGCACTAAACTACGTACTATATTTTTTCAGGGGTAACTTAAATCATTATATTTATATATTATAGTTAATATTAAAATAACGTGTATTATTTAAAAAAAATCACTTAATAAGCTTATGTTTCTTTTAGATATTTTTTCACGTTATGATATCGCAATATCCAAAAAATTTTCAGGAGCTTTTAGTAACACTTTAAAGAGCTTGAATATATTTTACAATTATATTATAATAGTAAAACAACTTACGTGTGATCACAATCGTGTTCCCACTTCCTATACCTTGTATAGAACTTTTAAGAGTGCGAGCCGCGACAAGCGACACGCTTCGCGGCCGACTGCTGACTAAACAGGCTGTGGAATCGGGAATGCTTTCCCGCTTTATTTAAGGATAGCTTTCAAACTTGATGCTTTGTGTTTGACATTATGTATAAAAATTTATATTTTTATATATAAATAACTTAGTTTTAGTGCTTTTGCCACTTAGTTAATTATTTGTTTCTAAAAACATTTATTTTTAAATATATATTATTTAAATGAAATTTTATTTTTAAAATATGAAAATTTGAAATTATTATTAAAAATTAATACATTTCTGAATATCATGAGCGAAGGAAGAGGGCGCCGGGCGGTCCGTGCCTATCTCACAACAGTATGGTGCCGACGCACATTCTTTTTCATATTTATTTTAAATCATATTATTAATTTCCAGCTATTTAATTTTGTTACAAATCAATCATAATAGATAAATCAATACAAAGAGGCTACGATGTATATGCGTGCCTTATACGTAAAGTCACAGATAGCCAACATCTAGTGTTATTTCATGACATTATAAGATAGCCATAGATATAAATTGATATCATTAACAAAGCGAAAACTACATCACTAGATTTAAAGACGTGATCTCTAAAGCCCCACTTAACTGTAGTTGATTTCTGCTTACAAAATTACTTTTGTTTATTTTCATTTTAAAAGTGTTGATAATAGAAAAAATGTTTGAAGAAAACATATGAAAATTTGAACACCGTGCTTTTTGAAAACCGTCTAATGAACTATTTCTACAATTAAGTGGATCCCTTAGTTTTGTAAGACACATTAGGAAATTTTGTATTTATTATAGTTTTTTTTTTGTCGTATGTTGTAGTTTTAATGTTAATAATGATTCTGTTAGATTTAAAAATATTAATTAGTGGTTAAATGTAACCACTCCCTATTACATTTTTAAACACTTAATAATTTCGGTACTTTTTTAACCGTAATGCCAATAACATATGTTTTTTTGTATAAAACTATAGGCGATAGGATATAAATATATTTCTTTTTTAATCATAATATTGAATGTAACTTCTCGACATAAAAGTCGCCATTAAAAAATAATTAAAAAGCCTATAATACTTTTTATATAGAATTACTTTAAATTTATTATAAATGTTGTATGTAAACCGCCTACACAGTAAACTTAAGTCGGAGAGGTGAACGCCTTGCCTCTTCTTCAGATAAGGTGACACAAATAATAAGTGATTACTGCTAGTGATTTGTTCGCCTCATCTAACTCATTGTTTAAGTTGTTGTTTTTCTTATTTAAAGTGTCAGTTAACTTTAAATAACCTTCTTTGTCAATTTTTATTTATATTTATTTATAAAAGCTTCTTTTATTACTTTGTAAAGTGATTGTTGAACTTCTAGGGATAAATATATCGTCTATCTCGCAACCGCGCTATGCCACTGCCCCAAGAAGTCCACAAACTGAAGTCCTCAACTGGGCTTTAAAATACCAATTAGCTTTTTGCCCGCGACTTTGTCCGCGTGGTAAGTATATTTTCAACACAGTTGTAAAGTAAAATAAACATTAGCGCACGGCTCGTTTTCATAAAAACATTGACAACTGTGTTGAAAAACCTCGAATGACACTCGTGTACATTGCAAATAGTGCACATCTCATGCATAATTCTCTGAATTTAAAAAAAAGTTTCTTTTTCAACGCCTTGGATAACTTGACACCTGCGATTTGCCTCAATGTTTTCATTCCCCTTAAGGTAGACCTGTAGAAATTTATGCTATCGATTGTCGATCTCATACAACATTAAAGTTTTGAGAGGTTCGATTGGCTCACCTAATAATAGAAGAGATATTTTTCCATACCATAACATACTTGCTTGCCGGGTAACTGACGGTGGGAAACAAGGATTACCTTGGATACTTGGCAAAGTTTTGGAAAATATAAACTTTGCTGGTGATCTGGGTCTGCTCGCAGATTCACGGAAAAATCTGCAGTTCAAAACTAATGATCTCGGTCCTGCCGCCAATAAAGAAGGCCTCCATATCAATTGTGCAAAGACGAAATATATGCGTCTAAACACGCAGTGCCCATATTCGTGAAAAGAGATGTTAAACAAGTTAAACAGTTCACGTATTTGGGCAACGTTGTAACTGGAATAAACAAAGCTGTATCTCTACTGTTATCACGCGGCGCAGAAAGGTGAGAATTTTTAACTCTAACGTTAAGTCGGTCCTCCTGGTCCTCCTGAGTGCGAGACGTGGCTCGTTAAGAAAGAAGTGACCAACAGGCTGCAGGTTTTAATAAATGCTTATGCTCCATACTGGAGATTTACAAGCCACAAACCATCTCCAACGTGAGGAGTTAGAGGACTATGGGAGTTAGCTTATCAAGAACCTGTCTACAAAAAGATACTTGTAAGGAAATGGCGATGGATTGGGCATGTACTGCGTAGGCCAAGACAGTCACATAGCAAAGCAAGGCCTCAAATGGCAAGCGCGAGGCACAAAAATACCTGGCCGCCCTTGTCTTACTTGGAGGCGTTTAGCTGAGAAAGAAGTTGCGTCAATTCACCTCGATTGGGGCAAACTGGAGATTGCTGCACAAGATCACTGGAAATGGAAATCCCTTCTTTGATCTTAAGTCACAGGATCACATCTAAAATAATTTCTATTTCTTAAAAAAATAATCTGAACAAAATATGAGATCAACCTAGGAAGGAGGATCGTCGTGGCGCAGAGGCGCAACGTCTGCCTGTAACGCGACGGTTTCTGGGTTCGGTCCTCAGTCGGGGAAGATGGATCTTTCTATGTCCATTTTCTTCACTCTGGCAGACTAGGCAAAGCGCGGCGTTGAGTTCCGCCACTCAACACGCAATGCTTCGAAAAAGGCGGAAATCGACGACAGGGAAAGCAGGGACTAAATAACGGAGTGTCTTAACACTAGGTTCGTGTGGTTCCTGCAGTTCCCTCTGCCTGCCCTGCCATGTGCGGGATAAAGCGTGAAGCTATAAAAAATATATAACTCTTTGACCTAAGATACTCATAACAACATACTACTTATACTATTACGAAAAGGCGTGATGTTTGAAATGTCACATGTGACACCACGTTGAAATATATTTTTTTAAAGAAATATCGTTTTTAATATTGTTACGTCAAAGTTTTGTATAAAAAAATATATAATTTTCATTAAGTTTGTTGTTTGAAATAACAATAAATATAATGAAATTTATATTTTTTTGTAAATTGTATAATTGTTTGGCTTAGTGTAGTAATCGTTTATGTTTTAATTATAAAATGATATTTTTTATAGGTTATCAAAACATTTCACACAAATCTCTAATTTTAATTACCCTCAAAAGTAATGAACTCTGAAGATTTCATATCTTCATCGCTTGAGGACCACTTCGAACGAGGTGGTACATTGTCCCACCTCATTTCTTAAAATGAGGAACTCATACAAACTCTTCACGTTTATTTGGCCTACCCGACACCACTACTTGTTATTCAGGCAGGATTCTAAAATTACCTTATTTGTGAACCTATATATAAATTACAACTGAAAAGTGACTCCTTTTCTTCAAAAGCTCAACAACGATCACAATATAACAATACCACAAAAAACGGTTAAGACATCCAATTTCCGAATAAGTGAATTTCGGGATTCATATATCGGGTTATCACTTTTGTACTTATGTATAACTCGAAAACAAAACGATAGCGCGTTTTTAAAAGTTTTAGATATTTTAATTAAACTTACATCCCCTATTTTAATCTTTCAGGGGCAGACTTTTGAAAAAAAAACGTATCTTATGTTTGATCCCGGGTCATTAAGGGGACATTCATTCCAAAATTCATCCAAATAAAATATTTAGATGAATTTTGGAGTGGTGGTTAAAAGCTTATTAGTATACTCATATAGAATTTAAATTGCAATGAATTGTCATAAATTTAATAAATATTAAACAAATAGAAAAAAGTAGGAATGAGGACCGTCGTGGCGCAGAGGCGTAGCGTCTACCTGTAAACGCGACGGTTTGTGGGTTCGACTCCCACTCGGGGAAGATGGATTGGATTTTTCTATTTCCATTTTCTTCGCTCAGGAAACAGGCAAAATGCGGCGTTGAGTTCCGCCACTCAGCACGCAATACCTCGAAAAACGGCGGAAAGCGGGGACGGAGAAAAGCAGGGACTAAAGCAACGGAGTATCTTAAGAATAATTTCGTATGGTTCCTACAGTTCCTTGTGCCTACCCTGCCATGTGCGGGATAAAGCGTGAAGCTATAAAAAATGAAACAAACAAACGTATTTTTTTAAGAATTTCACATTTTTTAATTGATTATATAAAACTATTTTATATATATATATATATATATATATATATATATATATATATATATATATATATATATATATATATATATATATATATATATATATATATATATATATATATATATATATATATATATATATATATATATATATATATATATATATATATATATATATACAACGTAGACAATTTTATTCTTACTTTTTTTTTATTTCTCCATATTTTTTTTAAATTATTTAATTACTCAAACTCTTGTCGAGCTCAATATACTAGGGATTTATGTTTTAACATATTACGCACTTTAGATGATATCTAAAACACAAATAAATGATTTTCGAAACTACGTTACAAAGATATTGCCAATATTTACACACTACATATATGTAGGATAGATGTTTTGTATGTTGTACATATACACACATAGACATATATATTATGTACATAAATTTGAAAGCTAATGTAAGCGATTCAGAACTTTTGTTGTAGAAATAGTTAAAGAATAAATTACATTACAGTCGTGTCGCAAAAAGACTAAGATTTTACACGGAAGTAGGTCAAAAGCTGAATTTATGAAATATAATACTTTTTCGATATACTGTTTTATATGTACATATTTTATTGCTTTTTTTAGCTTCACGCTTTATCCTGGACATAGCAGGATAAGAAGTAGTGTTGAGACACTCCGTTGCTTCGTCCCTTTCCACCTTTATCGAGGCATCACGTGTTGAGTAACGGATTTCAACGTTATGTTTGCCTAGTTGCCAGCATGAACCGTCGCATTTACAGACAGGCTCTACTACGCCTTTGCGCCTTTATTGCAAGTTTCAATAAATGAGAAAGCAAATTACTTTTGTATGTCTATATATACTTACGTATGTAAGTATGTTCGTGTATATATAGCTTCATAGAGGATGCCACGTGACATTATTTATCTCATCTAATCATACTAAGTGCAGTACACTATTCCCCCAACATGCGAATGAAGAAAACGGAAATTACTCATTATTTAAGTCTATATACGTTTTATCTATCCACTGTAGAGGAGCTTGATTCCCTCTCTCTCGTTCGGGTAAAAACTGTTATCTATCTTTACATCTGGTCACAAGACAAAAAGCGGCGTTGAGTTCCGCCGTTCATTTATTTTTTTATTTATGAGCAATGGGAAAGAAATGTCTTAATACTAATCGGCCAGGTCTGAATATATGTTAATAAAAATAAAAAAACACATCAGCAGTTTCTACCACAGCAGCATATATCCTTGTGTATATCCATATATCCTTTACTTCACTTTCAAACATGTACCAAGTTCAGTATCTAAAACGTGTCTTAATATAAACATTCCATATATAGAACACAAACAGACAGTACACAAAGCTGATATTTTTATATTTATGCCACCATAAAACTCGTGCCATATGCCGTCAAATCCCCCACTGAGTACAGCAATAAACGTATGTACGTACTTTTATTGCAGTGTTTTTATTTTTTTTACTCATCAAGCTATATAATCTGTAGGCTTTTATAATAAGTCCACCTTTTTCTTTGTTCGCTTATGTTGACTACAGTTATATATTTCAATCAGCGATTTTTATAATCTATTTTAATTTTTGATAAATTAAATGAAATTTAGTGAAGGCAAAGCGCAACGTTGAGTCTTGACACTTAACATGCAATGACCCGAAAAGGTGGAAAGCGAGCCACGGAGTGTCTTAACATTTTGTGCTGGAATAAAGTGTAAAGATAAAAAAACGATTTCTTTGTGTGTTTGTATATTTAATCGAATGAACAATAAAACTTCTTGCTTAAATTATTTATTAGTATTTTAATGTAATTAATAGCTTCACGCTTTATCCCGCACATAGCAGGGTAGGCAAATGAACTGCAGGAACCGTAGAAACCGTAGGAACCGCAAGAACTTAGTGTTAAAACACTCCGTTTCTTAGTTTCTTCTTTCTCCGTCCCCGCTTTCCGCCTCTTTCAAGGCATTACGTGTTGAGTGGCGTAACTCGACGCCGCGCTTCGCCTAGTTGCCAGAGCGAAGAAAATAGAAGTAGAAAAATCGGGAATCGAACCCAGAAACCGTCGCGTTACAGGCAGACGTTGCGAATCTGCGCCACGACGGTACAATAATAATAATTAATCAGATCAATAGCGCGAAATCGTTGCTTAGGGAAAAACGTCACAGCTAATTAAGACACAAGCTCTTCCGGCTGTCAATTTTGACAGTTTGTTCCGATACTTGTAGTGAATGAGAAAATTGCTACACATTCATTCACGCTCATCGTTCAATCCTCCAGTCCAGTACAATCCGTTAAACAATATTAATTATTAGTTAATTAATGACGAACGGTGGATGACGGATGACCGATTGTTGCTACGCACTAATTTAAGCGTTAATCACATTACTTATAGATGAATAATTAAATTTAATTTAGTAATAATTATAATTGAGGACCGTCGTGGCGCAGAGGCGCAACGTCTGCCTTTAAAGCGACGGTTTCTGAGTTCGATTCCCATTCGTGGAAAATGGATTTTTCTACTTCCATTTTCTTCCATTTTCTTTTATATGGGTTTAATTCCTACTCGAGAAAATTCAATTATTTCGTTATTCAGTAATTTGTTCCACACAAAAGTTTGGTATCACCGTCGTCACTGAAATATCCCCATTGTCACATTACATTTTAAATGTCAAGCAACTGTTGTTATTTTAACATAGCCATACTTAAATAATAAAATGAATATCCCTGACATTAGTGAAGTGAATTGTGCTCAACTGGTACGCTCGAAACGCCATATTTAAAGAGATGAGATGAGAAGAAGTAAAATTAATATCAATAATAAAACTGAAACTTACTAGATCTTATATTAATCCATAATATGATAATGAGAGTATATACATAGTATGAAATAATTAATAAATATATCCTAATACTGTATCTTGACCAATTAACCTTACATTTGACTCTTAAATACACAATGCCTAGAAAAGGCGGAAAGCAGGGAACGGAGTGTCTTAACACTGGGTTACTTGTGTGATAACGTGTGGTATAATGATAATATTCAATGCATTTCATGAACAATTTAAATATTAGCAGATTTAAAAAGTTACTAGTATGCTGCTTTTGAAGTATATGAAAGGATTTTAAGAAGATAACATTCTACTAAACTCTTTTGAGATGCGCTTCGTAGACGCGTTTGTAATTGAATAAAGCTAACTTACGCTTCCAAGTAAAATGCAGAGGGACGTTTAAGAGTATTATACAGATTCTTAAAGTAAAAAAGTATTATAATAACAAGTATAAAAGTTTTAAACTAAAATATAAAGAGGATAAAAAAATGTGCTACCTTCGAGAGTTTGAATAAAATAATAATTTATTTTTTAGATTCACGCTTTATTTTGCATATTGCTGGGTAGGCAGAGGGAACTGCAGACAACTGCTTTTCGAGGCATTGCGTGTTGGATGGCGTAACTCAACGCCGCGCTTTGCCTAGTTTCCAGAGCGAAGAAACCAGAAATAGAAAAATCACCTCCCTTGAGTAGGAATCGCACTTATAAACCGTCGCGTTTACAGGTAGACATTACTCCTCTCTCCGCCACGACAGTCATTCAAAATAATGCCATCAACATTATTTTATATAACATCACAAAATCTTGCAAGGTTTTTTACAACCGTGTACAATGAATCGGTGCACGTCGAGAGTGTGCTTAGTTTAATGGCACAGATTATGCAAATCTGTTTATGGTTTTATTATAAGCATTTTAGAGTAGGAAATTATTTAAGTGCGAGTCGTAAATACACATGGACAAATCGAGAGAATCATTTTTATTTCCGTTTCCATGGAATTTTCTAAACGTTATCGTAATGTGCCCCCTTCCATTTATTACTAATAAGTGGTTAAAAAAATAAAACAATATATATTTTTTAAAAAAAATTAATACTTAAAGAAAACATGTAAAAATTTGAACGCAGCGGGATTCGAACCCGGGCTCTCTTGCTAACTGTGCAAGTGTTTTATAAATTTTTATATGTTTTCTGTAAGTATTTTTTCTATCCTCCGTGTGGATTAACACTTTAAAAATCATAAAAAAATAACTTATTAGTAATTTGTAACTTTATGAACTAGTAATTTGTAACTTTTTGTAACTTTGAGAACCATCGCGACGCAGAAGCGCAGTGTGTGTCTGTAAACGTGACGACATGTGGGTTCGATCCCCACTCGAGAAGGATGGATGGCAAACGCGGCGTTCAGTTCCGCCACTTGGCACGCAATGCTTAGAAAGGTGGGAACCGGGTGACGGTGTGTACGAGGGCCAAACTGAAAGTTTTTAGAACTGGCAACTAGACTAGAGAATGATCCAAAAATTTAACGGAGGTGATTCAAATGCTGTGTTCGACATACTAACGGGTGACGAAAGCTGGATTTACTGTTATGATCTGGAAACCAAAAGACAGTCTGCTCAGTGGGTGTTTCCTTCCGAAGAGTGGCCAACTAAAGTGAAGAGAGGTCGAAGTATTGGAAAAAAGATGGTGGCCTCGTTCTTCGGAAAGACATGTCATTACGCGACAGTTGTCTTAGAGGATCAGAAAACGGTTAATGCAGAGTGGTACACTAACAACTGTTTGCTACTTGTCTTGAAAAGAGTTCGAGAGAAACGACCTCGCAGCAGGAATCCTCCTTCATCACGACAATGCCTCGTCGCACACCACCAGGCAAACAATCGACTATTTGGCGTTACCTTAGGCGTGGAATTACTGGGTCACCCGCCGTGTACCCCGACCTCGCACCCTGCGATTTTTATTTATTCCAGAAAATAAAAGAAAAACTTTGAGGAAAACATTTTATGGACGCCGAAGAAGCAGTGGCTGCGTTTCAAAACGCCGTTGAAGAGACCCCTAAGGCCGAGTGGGCAAGGTGCTTTTCTCAATGGTTCCATCGAATGTAGCGATGTATTGATGTAAATGGACGCTATTTTGAAAAGTTATAATAAAACTAATAACTTGCTAGAATGCTTAGTTTTTGATTATCTAAGAACTTTCAGTTTGACCCTCGTATTAATACTAGGTTCCCATAGTTCCTGCGATCCTCTACCTTCTCTCTTCTATTCTACAGCAGGACAAAACGTAAATCTAAAACTAAAAAAAGTAATTTTGTCTATGATTTCTCTGTCAGTGGACTGAGTATTATATATGTATATGGAACTAATAAATTTTCATAATAGTTAAAAAGCGGTTTAGCTTATAGTTTAATAAAAATTACAAACACCCCATTCGTTGTCCAATAACTAAAGTACAATATATTGTACTCTCGTTTGAAACGATGCGCATTCATTTAATATTTTGTAATATTTTGTTATCAATTTGCTTACCTATAACAAATCGTTATTCTTATAGTATATACTAAATATATGTTATTTTTACAGTATAATAAAGTCCAGGGCTAACCCACATTGTTAATTATTTACTGTCTTGTATTGTCTTCCCTTCATAAAGGAAATATGCCTTAGTCACTCCAGTTCCCAAATTTCCCATTCCTCCTAATAATCTACTATGTACTTTTCAATTTGGGTTCTGTCAGAGCGCTGTTGGAGCACCACTGAATATTACAGAGGACATTTGGTGTGCTATGGATAACAATAAGCTCACTGTTATGGTACTGATCGTTTACAACAGTGCTTTTAACTGTTTTGACCTTTATATACTTCTTGAAACTCTTCATCAGCAGCTATAGACTGGTTCCGTTCATATTTCTTCGGTCGCTCGCAATATGTATAAGCAAATAGTACTGGCGTCCCACAAGACGGCGTTCTTTCTCCACTGCTTTTCTCTGTATTTATTGACAATATCTCAAAAGTCATATCTTCTTCCTTCTATCTGTATGCAGATGAGTTGCAAATTTACCATCATAGTAATTTAAATGAACTAACCGATGCAGTTAAAGCAGTTGAATTTGATTTAGCTGAAAAATTTAAAGCCATCATAGTAGGCAGCAATAGGCTAAGAAATAGAAGAAACTTGAGTGTAGTCCCTACACTACAATACTCGGGAGGAGAATAGGAATTAACCGTAGATAACAATATTGACTCTCGATTGGTATTATGGCGTTGTGTACAAAATTAGTACTAAGTAAATGAGGAATAAAGCGACTAACGAATAAACAAACTCTCAAATTTTACTTATCACTTAACTGTGGGAATCAAACCGGTTATTTCAATCTTACTAATCAATCAAATATTAGTTACAAATGAACCTTAAAACTATATTCATAAACATAATATATAATAACTCCTCAGAAACAATTTTCTTTCATAAAGACGCTTAAATAAATTTATATTTAAATTAATTCTCAGAACACCATGACTTCTTTTCAAACATAAAACGTTAAGTAATTACGACTTGAGATCTTAAAATTTTGCACAAAAGCTTCGTATAATTGAGATCAAGTACAAAAAAGAAATTAAGAATGTAAAATCTCTTAAAACTTTGAAAGAAGTGGCGAACACAATATACACATATAAAACATAATTACCTTGTGATGTGATCGTTGAGAAGTCACTTCCGCTGTTAAACAATATTATTAAAGAATTTTTAAATATGATCATAATGAGTAATTTAAGTTTTTTAATATTTCAAAATAAAGACTCAAATCAAGTTCGAAGCTTAAGTGTGTTTAAAGGCTTTACTTAAATAAGGGAACCTATAAGTAATTGTGGACTACACCATCTAAGGATAAGTTTTCGTTTGTAAGTAATATGACAGGTATAATACACATCGAATATATTTATTTTTTGACCTAATGCACCTGCATTAGGTCAAAAAATAAATATATTCGATGTGTATTATAATAAAAATAAGATATATAATGAGTTCGTTGAGTTTCGCCACTCAACACCCAATGCCTCAAAAAAGCCGGAAAGCGGGAACGGAGAAAGCAGGGACTAAGCAACGGTGTGTCTTAACACTAGGTTCATATGGTTCCTGCAGTTCCCTCTGCCTACCCTGCAATATGCGGGATAAAGCGTGAAGGTAAAAAAATATAATAAAAAATTAAAATAGATAAATTTATCAAAAAATTGAATTTTAATATAAATGAAATATTCAACAGGCAATCAGTATTTCCGGAGATTAGCGAATCCAACTAAATATATTTATTTAATACTGCTTTTATCTTTAATAATAAAATTTTTATTTTGTGCCCCATATTTTTAATATACACATTAAGTTGTTTTATTCTTTTCGAGTAGTTCAGTTGGGCAAAATTCACTTTGTGAATGTAAAATTCTGTGGAGAAAACACGAAGGAATTTATAATTATTAAGGAGGCAGTCTTAGATAACTATAAAGTACTGACATGGTGAGTTTATTTTCTATTTTATACAAAATTTGAGAGAAAACACCCGCTTTTTTTTAGCTTCACGCTTTATCCCGCATATTGCAAGGTAGGCAGAGAGAACTGCAGGAACGATATGAACTAAGAGTTAAGTTAAGTGATTCGTATTATATCAATTGTGTGATTAGTACATCTACTTGATAAGAGCTTCGATAAGAACTTCGCGTCTCACAGTAAAAATGTCAAAGTAGCCACCATGCTTCTCATACTTGTGTTGGGCGCCTTTATTGGTGTCACAAAAGGACAACAATACAATACTACTAATGTATCTCAATGTGAGTAGTCATTTTTTAATCAGTTTCTTGTTTTATAACCATTTATTAAGAAACAATGTTAACAGACAATTAAGTGATTATGCAGTTTTACACTTTTCTGTTTACGTTTAAGTTATAGTATTATATACAACAAGAAGATATTTTTTTGTCGTATGTTGTTAAATTCGGTTGAATGAACCTTATTTAATAACTTTTCACGCGAATACAGTGGCCTTTGAAAAGTCACTAAGTTCAAAGGTAATTAGGTCTATCAGTCCATCCATTGTTGGATGAACACCTCCATCGAGGTTTACCGGACATCTCAGTCCTGCCTCCATTGCTTCAAGTCGTCAACTCATCTAGCTTTATTCAATTGATTTATTAGCTTATTACAATTTTTTATTTTCTAGGTATTGCAAATTAAGGGAAACTTCTCCCGAACGTGTATGTAGAGGGATGCACAACACCTCCATGTATCCTCCCACAAGGCCAAGATGTCGTCATCAACGTTATATTTAAAACACGTAAGAATATTATACCAATTTAGAAAAAAGATAGAAATAAAAGAAACAAGAATTTTTGTCCAAAATAATGATATTTTTTTAAATAAAATAATTGAAACGTTTCAAACACTTTGCAGTAGTCAGTGGTCACAGATAGACTGAGGTGGCATTCGTCTATCATTTGATATAATAATTATATCAAACTAACGTCAACGTTCCTGAGTTGCCTCCCGTACTGCCCTGGATTCCTGCAGAATGAGCTGACTGTATCTGCACTCTGGTGTGGTGTGTTTGGGATTTTAAAATTTTTATAAGTAGACTCCAAGTGGTAGAAAGCTTCCAACTGTCTTCTCTATTGAAATTAGGATATTTTTGTATTTTAATAGCCTCGCAGATCATATATTTATTTTCCCTAGCGAGTATATGAGGTTTATCAAACCTGATGTAATGGTTAGGCTTGTTCGTGGAGTGCTCACACACAGCTGACTTTAATACACACCCATTGACATATCTGAGATGACCAATGTAAGATAAGCCACAGTCACAATCAAGCTTGTATACACCTGCACACTGCAATGATATATTTTTCTCATTTTTATTTTTATTTATTTTACTCACAAAATAGGTTATTCAGTGAGAAAACATTAACCATTTTAGTGGTGGATCTCTCAAAATGTTTGGACCATTGTTTTTTAACAAAATTTTTGTTATTTTAAATTTTGTTTTCAAGATATTGTTATTTCCTTGACAACTGGGGAGCAGAAAATCGAGACATTTGTTTCACCTTCTTTTGTAAGGGCCATCCCATTTAATATATATTATGATACTATAAATTTAAATAATTAGTAACAAAACTCATATAAACTTTAGAGTTTTGTTTTGTAGTTTTAAAATTTATTTTTTTTACAGCTCGCCTCCTCAATGAGGTGCACACCATCACAACAGCAATACTTTTCAGTCCAATCCAGACAGAATACGATTTAAATGAAAACGCAAAGACTTGTAACTTTCTTGTGAACCTATTGCCCGTTATTGCCAGGAGAGGTCGTGCAGTACACACTGAAATTGTATATCGACAGGTTTTTCCCCGTGGTAAATTTAAATTATTAAAAAATTTTAAACTAATAGCTTATACTTTTACTTTTACATTGTGATATACTTTTTAACTTCATTATCTTCCGTATATTACACTCATTTTCGATTCACACAATGCCTCGAAAACTCCGGAAAGAGGGACTAAGCAACCGAGTGCCCTAACACTAGGTTCATATGGTTCCTGCAGTTTCCTCTGCCTATCCTGCCATATGCAGGATAAAGCGTGAAGCTAAAAAAACCTTGGCTTTAGCATCTACCTACCTACAATACTCATATACTAGAACGGCTGTCAAAAAAAATATACCTAAATCTCATAATTATTTAAAAGACACAAAATTTAATGAACTGATTTGTATTTTATCAATTGAGTGATAGTGCACCTGCTTGATAAGAGCTAGTATAATTTCGCGTTTCACTGATAACGTGTCGAATTAGCCACCATGCTTCTCATACTTGTGTTGTGTGCCTTTATTGCTGTCGCAAAAGGACAACAATACAATACTACTAGTGTCTCTCAATGTGAGTAGTAATTTTTTAATCAGTTTCGTGTTTCTATACTCATTTCCTAATAAATAAGGTTAACTGATTACCTGTAAACGCAACAGTTTGTGGGTTCGATTCCCACTCGAAGGAGATGGATTTTTCTATTTCAATTTTCTTCACTCTGGAAACTAGGCAAAGTCCGGCGCTGAGTTCCGCTACTCAACGAGCAATGCCTCGAAAAAGGCGCCGAAAGGGGACGAAGAAAGCAGAGACTTAAGCAGCGGAGTGCTTAACGGTCTATTGAGGCATATAGTATCTATTTCCTGGAGATCTCAGTCCAGCTCCCTTTTCTTCAAATTGTCAGCACATCTACCTGCATCCCATCGCTTGTTATATATTTAAAAAAGTGTCTTTTCTAGGTTGTTGCAAATGCAGGGGAATTCCCTGAACGCGTATGTAGAAGGATGCACAACACTCCATGTATACTCCCACAAGGGACAAGATGTCGTCATCAAACGTTCTATTTCAGATCACGTAAGAATATACTTGTTGAGAAAAAAAGAGCAAAATATCTTTATTTTTTTTAAGCTTCAAGCTTTACTACCGCACAAGGCAGGGTATGCAGAGGGAACTGCAGGGACCGTTGGGAAACGTTAGTGTTGAATATCTCAGTTGCTTAGTCCCGGCTTTCTCTTTCATGATTTCTCTTTTTCGAGGCATTTGCTTTTGATGGCAGAAACTCAACGCGGAGCGCTTTGCCTAGTTTGCCGAGCGAAGAAACTGGAAATAGAAAAATCCATCTTCTCCAATGGGAATAGAAACCAGTAAACCGTCGCGTTACAGGCAGCGATTTTATCTTTTGGGCTAACCAAAAAATAAAAATATATTTATCTCTTTTTTTTTAATTTAATAGTTAATTTCTCAAAAACAAGATAGAAAAAGATAATTCAGTGTCAAAACGGTAATTAACCACTTAAATAGTGGAATTCAACATTCGACACTAAACTTAGTTTTACTATACTAGCGATATTAACATAATTAATTTTCCCCTTGGAGTGACCGATATCTGCTACCTTCACGTCTACTATAAGAAGCTCCAATCAGCCACAATAATCTACCTAATAAAAATAATGCCATGCCTCAAAAAAGGCGAAGTAGGGACGGAAAAAGCAGGAACTAAGCAACGGAGTGTCTTAACATTAGGTTCATATGGTTCCTGCAGTTCCCTCTGCCTACCCTGCAATATGCGGGATAAAGCATGAAGCTATATAAAAATATATTAAAACTAGAGAATAATAAGGTCTTGAACAGACACCTTCTTTAGCACTACTTTCATGTTGCTAAAATGAAAAGTCAGACTTCCAATATGTCTACATTCTATGTATTATTTTTTTGTTTTCATTAAAATATTATTTTATCAAAGCAAATATTTCTTAATATATTAGTAATATTTGATTAGCATTCTTATCAGTGGGACTACTGGGTACTGAACACTGTAAGCTAACTGTGCCTTGAAGTTAGACACTGTTCGGTTTGACGTTGTAAGATTAAATTTTGTAATTTTAATTTTTATATTTACAAGTTATTGCTATTTACTGGGAAGTAGAAAATCGGGATATTAGAAACACTTTCTTTTAGCAAGCAATTATTTATAAAATTTTAATTAATTTTTTAGGTTTTGTTTAGTAATTTTAATATATAATTTTCTTTTACAGCTCGCCTCCTTAATGAGGTGCAGACCCTCGCAACTGCAATACTCCAAGTCTTCATTCCAATCCCGATAGAATATGATTTGAATGAAAACGCGAAGACTTGTAACTTTCTTAAGAACACTTATTGCCCGTTATTGCCGGGAGAGATAGTGCAGTATACATTGAGAATGTATATCGAGAGCTTTTTCCCGGCGGTAAGCTTAAATTATTAAAAGTTTAATTATTCTCTTTTCTATATTATATCCAACTTTAAAGATCTAATAAATCAAAATTAAATATAATAAAAATGGGAAATGAACCTATTTACAACGAGTTTACCACTAAATATTGTACGACGAAATGATTTATATACGTGTTATAAAATATTTTGCCAATAAGTCTCAAAATATTTTCTAGAAAGGTTCTCCTCATAAATTGTTTAAAACGTTAGCAACAACATATGTAAATCATGTAAGATATGCTATATTTCTATATTTATTGACATAGATTATTATATCAACTGTATACATTAAAATAAAAAAAATCAGAAGAATGATGTTGGAAAGTTTAGTTTTCCCACAAAGCTATGTAGAGTAAATAAGCCAAAAGTTCATCCTGAGACAAAGCTTGGAAAAGAAGTTACAAACTAAAGCTACAAGCCAAAACCAAAGTTCGGAAATTATATTGAAACATAGTTCCGAAACAAGGAATTCTGAAACTGGCTGATTTATAATATAAGAATTTTGGTGTATTGTAAATTAAATGTACGTGTAAAAAAGATTTCTCGAACAAAAGAAATAAAAGATAACAAAAAGATAAATCTGAAAATTGGACATTTATATGTCCATGTACGACGAAAAATGATATGAAGATATATGTTTATTAATTTTTATGAATTATATATTGTTGAACTATTGGGACGGAACACTCCGACCGCGTGTTCCACTCGCACTTGACTTGACCTAACTTAACTTATATTTACAGGGTACACAGGCGATCATCGAGTTCAGAGTCGCTGATGAATTTCGTGTTCCAATCTGGTGCATTCGTCTACCCATCAGCATCGTGCCTCCAATGACTTAATGACACGTACTAAGTATCAATAAAATACTTATAATATATGAAGAAAGGAGTATGTTGTTTTAGATATTGCTAAATATACAGGGTAAACAATTTGTGAACTACAATTTGTATTGTTCCTAAGTAAGGGCATCAAATGACATTTGGTTAAGTCTTATTTTAACATATTTAAATTATTTATTATAATTTTATATATATTAATATTTGTTTTATTTGTTTTTATTTATAACCAATAACCACACCATTAACAATTTAATGAATTCGGTTTCGAAATACAGGCTAACTATAAATTCAGTACAATTTTATTGTCAATTAGTTTACTTTACTAAGGCACTCTTATAATAGATTATATGGTAATTGATAGCCATTTAAATCAGTAATTAATCACAAAATTCATCATGGCAAAGAGATGCAGAGGTGTAAGAGGTGAGAGGTGACCTCTCACCTCTCACTCTACACCTCTATACCAAGTTGGCCTTTGTGATTTACAAATTATTAACAAGAAGTACATTACAATTTTCATTTCTGTATCTTTAACCCAATTATATAATATAAATCTACTTTCCTCGTAAACTATCCTAAAACTTAAAAAAAAACTAATAAATTATTTTTTTAAGAAATATCGATATGAAAAAACATATTGTCATGTCATACACTTAACGTTTGATAAATTGGTTTATATATCTGTATATAGCTACAAAAAGTTAAATCAAAACTTAACAAAAACACAAACTATATTTTACTATATATTTAAAATCAATAACTTCATAAAAAAAACGCAACGGAGTGTCTTAACACTAGGTTGGTATGGTTCCTGCTGTTCCCTCTGCCTACCCTGCCATGTGCGGGATAAAGCGTGAAGCTAAAAAAAAATAACTTCATAATGTATTCTTCAGAACGACGAAAATTGCAAAGGTAAACTTATTTCAATTTATTAAATATACACTATTGGAATATTCACAATAGTAACAAGTACCTTATTGTACAACAATGCATCGTCAGTGCGACATCCGTACCCGATAGGTCTTTGTCACACCGATACTAATTTATTTTACGGTTTATAATATATTATTTTTTTTAATTTACTTTTTGGTGACTGTTTTTGATATCTTAATACGTTTGGAGCTAGCTATAAACTGTGTATTGCATACTTGGACGTTAAATGTAGTTTTTTTCTTTAAAAACTAGGATTTGTGCAACGTCATCTATTTTCATGTATAGTCTTCTTATATTACAAATAAAATATTTGACCACAAAAAGTTTCGCTATTTATCACACAGTGTCTTCAAATTAAAAGCCATTTTTTTCTTTCTTCACGCGGTGCAGGATGCACATAGCACGATAGTAAGAAGTAACCGAGACAATTTAACACAGTCATTGCGATTATAGACAAAGCCATTACATTCTCTCATTTTACTGATTTATTAAAGTCCAGATAATAGTTTTCTATTTATTATGAATATTATTCTTTATTGCACTAACATATATAAATTTAAAATAAGATTATTTTAAAACACTTACGGTGTAATAAAGGCAATGTCGTCGTATCGTTTGAAAGTCTTGCATTTTTGATATCAACATTTTCCTTTCAAGACCTTTATAGAACTATTTCACAATAGCGTTACATAGAATAATATGACAGAAGATATATACTAATAGAATACAGAGAATTCTTCGATAGTTCTTTTTTTCACGCTTTATCCCGCATATGGCAGGGCAAGCAGAGGGAAATGCAGGGACCGTGGGAACCTAGTGTTAAGACACTCCGTTGCTTAGTCCCTGCTTTCTCCGTTCCCGCTTTCCGCCTTTTTCGAGGCATTGCGTGTTGAGTGACGATAGTTTATTTCGAATTATAAACAAGTTCTAAACTAGTTGTTGCCCTCAGCTTCGTTTACATTTCACGTTCAGTTCATTTTGAATAAAACATAAATTACTGCATCTTCTTTCAAACTCCTATATATTTTTAATTTCTAATTTTTACCGCAATGGAGTCATTTAGTAACCCATATCAATTAATTATTGTATATTTATTATTCTATAAATAATAAAATAAATTATTACATTAAAAATATAATAAAATCGTCTTTTGACGTAAAATCTTACAAAGTAAATAGTACTATATACAAATAAAATAATAATTATAGTTTTTTTTTGTTACTGTTTGATTATGGATATTAATGGACAGCCACACAATTGTGTGCCTTTGTGGCTAAGTCTATTTAATGCTAATCTACATTTTTGAGAAAGCTCAAATTTTCTAATTTTAAAGTCGACATTAATATTAGTATCATAATATTTTTCCCGCCAACTTTATAAAAATCACAGAGTATATTTAAATCCTGTGCCCTAGATCTGACGTCGTTCTGCTCTAATACCTTTGCGTAAAGGGGACTTTTAATTGGCTGAGTACGATCTAGATCAAATTAAAAAAAAACTATTTATACAGGACTTTTAAAATAGGTCATAACTTTGTAAATATACAACTTATTTTGAAGAAAAAGATGGACTATTTCAAAATTCTTTAATTATTTTTAATAAGATGTCACTTAGTTTTAGAAGATACTTAAACCCGATAAATTATTTGCTTCTGCTTGAAATATTTTTGTTTAATAAAATGAGACTCATTTTCTTTTTTATTTTTAGAAACACAGGTAAATCGTAATTAAAAGAAACATTTTTTGCAAGACATGTTTCAAGTGAAATTAATTATTATTACTTAGTTTCTTTAGTAAGATATAAAACATTTAATATTTTATCCTCTAACGAAAACGAAAATAAAAAAATATTACTATTACACGCTTTATCCCACGCGTAACAGAGTAGGCGGAGAGAACCACAGGGACCGTTCGAACTTCTCTGCTTCCCATCTTTCGAAGCATTGCGTGTTGAGTAACGGAACTCGACGCCGCGTTACTAGATCCAATAAATTAGTAATGAAATAATTAATCCTTCCCGTAAGGGAATCGAACCCACAAACCATCGCGCTTACAATAAGTGTGAATATTACGAATACAGATTATACACTTATGTTCGATTTATTGTATTTAAGAGTACAATAAAAAAAATAGGAGCCGTCTGAACCTGACCATGACATGACGGTTGGTGGATCTATTAAAATAATTCATCTTACCCAAAATTACGGAAAATTAATAATTTTCATTTTATTTCCTCTTCCTTGCTCTGGTAATAAATCAAAGTTCGGCCTCTAACTATTTAATACCTGAAAAGGTGGGAAGCGGAGAATAGAGCATTTTAATTGTCTCTCTTTAACTTGGTCATCTTTCACTGCTATATGTGAAATAAATCGTGAAGATAAAATAAATATATGTATCATAATTAAATAAAAGCGATAAACCTATTGAACTAATAACTGATATACTGATAATGTTATCACACGAAACTATATATCATAGAAAAACTTGTATTATAGGAAAAAACGTTATTTTCTTTAGATATTAGAACCGCTTAAAATATATTTAAACGTGATACTTGGCGATTTTAATGCCCACAATTCCGATTGGCTTGGGTCACGCACCACTGACCACGCGGGGAGGGCTGTATTTGACCTTGCTGTGGCTAATGGACTATCCCAACTGGTTGACTCACCCACGCGTCTTCCAGACGTGGATGGCCATAATGCCTCCTTACTGGACCTTCTTCTGACTTCACATCCAGAACAGTATCGGGTTGTGGTCTATGCTCCTCTGGGATCTTCCGATCACTGCCTAGTGCGGAGTGAGGTGCCTATTAAGCGCAACAGTCGCAGAACACCAGCGACTCGTCGCTTCTGGCACTATAAGTCAGCAGATTGGGACGGGATGCGTGCTTTTTACTCGTCCTATCCCTGGGGGCCGATTTGCTTCTCTTCTGATGATCCGAGTACCTGTGCTTCGGCTGTTGCCGAGGTGGTTTTACAGGGTATGGAGCTTTATGTTCCTAGCTCCGTGGTGCCGCTTGGTGGTAAGTCACAGCCGTGGTTTGGTATGTCTTGCAAACAAGCTGCTACTGAAAAGCGTAAGGCATATCAAGTGTGGGCTGATGCGCTGGCTACTGCGGATCCGAAGGTGAAAACCTTAAAAGGGAAGTATAACCGAGCCTCTAGGTACTTTAAGCGGCAAATCGCCAAAGCCAGGTCCGAGCATGTCGCGAAAATCGGCGAGAAACTTGTGGGCTGCCCGTCTGGAACACGCCAGTTCTGGGCGCTCTCTAAGGCAACACTTGGCAACTTCAGCCAGCCCTCGTTTCCCCCGTTACGCACAGAGAATGACAACCTCGTCCATACGGCCAAAGAGAAAGCCGACCTCCTGGGAACTCTCTTTGCTTCTAACTCGACTCTTGATGACCAAGGTAAGACACCGCCAACCATACCGAGATGTCTGAGCTCAATGCTGGACATTAAGTTCAGTCAAAAGGCTGTTCGGCGAGCCCTCTCTTCTTTGGACATCCACAAGTCGAGTGGACCTGATGGCATTTCTCCTTTAGTGCTCCGTTCTTGCGCTCCTGAGTTGACACCGGTACTAACGCGTCTATTTCGGCTTTCCTATTCAATCGGCGTAGTCCCGAACTCGTGGAAGAGCGCTCTGATCCATCTGATCCCGAAAAAAGGTGACAGCTCGAATCCGGCAAACTATAGGCCTATCGCTATCACCTCTCTGCTCTCCAAAGTTATGGAGAGTATAATAAACAGCCAGCTACTGGATTATCTAGAGGATCACCAGTTGATCAACGACCGTCAATATGGCTTTCGCCATGGTCGTTCAACTGGTGATCTTCTAGTTTACCTTACTCACCGTTGGGCTGCAGCTGTCGAAAGCAAAGGCAAAGGCCTGACAGTTAGTCTGGATATGGCGAAAGCCTTTGATCGTGTGTGGCATAGAGCACTCTTAGCAAAACTTCCATCGTATGGGCTTCCCGAGAATTTATGCAAGTGGGTCGCTAGCTTTCTTACTGGGCGTAGCATTAAAGTCGCTGTCGACGGTTTTTGCTCTGATTATTTTCCCGTAAATGCTGGCGTCCCCCAAGGCTGTGTGCTGTCCCCCACGCTTTTTCTTCTGCATATCAATGACATGTTAGAAGATTCTAACATTCATTGCTATGCAGATGATAGTACTGTGGATGCCGTATACTCTGGCCGTGCAGGTCTTTCTCGGGAAAACGTCGACGATTGCCGAATGAAACTTGTGTCTTCTATTGAGACCTCCCTCAGTAATGTCTTATTGTGGGGTGAAAAGAATCTTGTTCAATTCAACCCCTAGAAGACTCAAGTTTGCGCGTTAACCACTAAAAAAAACCCTTTTGTCGTGTCACCAGTTTTTGAGAACACTTCTCTTAAAGCCTCGCCTACTATCAGTATATTGGGGCTCAGCGTTTCGAATGACTGTCAGTATCGCGATCATTTGGATAGCAAGGCCAAGTTGGCCGCGAAGAAACTGGGTGTCATCGGAAGAGCGAGACAGTACTTCACGCCTGCACACCGATTGGCTCTGTATAGAGCCCAGGTTCGGCCACACATGGAGTATTGTTCGCATCTCTGGTCTGGGGCACCCCAGTATCAACTTGAACCATTTGATCGCATACAGCGTAGAGCCGTTCGTATCGTTGGGGACCCAAATATCTGTGAAAGGTTAGACACTTTGGCGCTGCGTAGAGACGTTTCCTCGCTGTGCGTTCTCTACCGCTTATACCATGGGGAGTGTTCTGGAGAACTTTTTGATCTGGTGCCTGCCGCTGAATTCTCCAACCGCACAGTACGACACAAATTAAGATATCATCCCCACCATCTGGACACGTGGAACTCTTCTACTGTGCGGTTCCGTAGGAACTTTTTTCCACGCACCACGCACGTACTCTAGTATATAAAGAAAGTATGCTTTAGTAAATCGACTGTCAACATCTCGTTCGTTAAAACTAAATGGGTTATCTCTACATTACTAAACTATTAATAGTAATTTATACTGAACGCATCTCACATGTGAATTGTGACAAGACATACTCGGATTACTTACGTTAAAGAAGTCATCTTTCTCTCACTTTCGTATATTTCTTTTTGTATGTTCAAAGTATCGTCGATAGGGAGAAATAAATAGACCGGCTTCCTTGACTACCGCTATATTTACAGTGACCACGTAACTACACAAAAATGTCTATTATATACCTTTACAAGTTATATCGGATTACCCACTTTACTACAATCCTCCCCTCTATACAATACAACCCCTTAGCCGAATACAAATAGCTTAACCTAAGTAGTAAGGTAAACCCTTTATTTATTTATTTTTTTTTTATTTTAATATTAACTTATTTATTATTAAGTAGACTTACACTATTTAAATTATTTAACACTACCATGCAACGGTTTAATTAAACGACATTTGCGTATTGGCCTTATTCGAGGCGGCGACACGGACAGCGGCGGCTCAGCTGCGAGTGTGGGCGAACTGGGAACCATATCAGTCTTTTGCTCGTTTACCTCTGGTTGCGGTCTCTCTCCCCTAGACTCCTCTCTGACAGCCGGCTCACCCATTATTGGCACCTTTGGACTATCGCTCATTAGTGCCGGAGTCAGAACCCCAGGGGAATCATGCTGTAATGGAGTGTATGGAGCAACTATGGAATTACGCGTAGATCTCCGTCTTAACTGATCGATATGTCTGTGCGATTCTCTCCCTACGTCATCTAAAATGCTATAATCCGTCGCGCCTAACTGTTCTATAACTTTACCCGACACCCATTTATTAGCTCCCTGATATTGTCGCATCCACACATCTTCTCCCGGCACTAAAGACCGACTTCCCTCTGTTCCTAACTTTCTTTGACGCGTTTGGGCTTCCTTCACTTTTTTATCCCTATCTGGTCTAAGTAAATCTAATTTTGTACGCAAACTACGTCCTAACATTAGAGAAGCAGGGCTTTCCCCAGTAGTACTATGTTCCGTGTTTCTGTAATGTAATAAAAACGTATTAAGAAATGATTGAATGTCCTCTTTTTTACGGATTGCTTTTCGTATTACTTTTTTTATCGTACGCACAGCATTCTCGGCGGCACCGTTTGACGCAGGGTGGTAAGGAGCTGAAAATAAATGTTCTACGCCTAATTTACTTGTAAATTTTGAAAAATCTGCACTCGTAAATGGCGGGCCATTGTCGGTTACTATCTGCTTCGGTAACCCCCATCTCGCAAAAACTTCCTCTAATTTATTCAAAGTATAACGCGCGGCGGTACTAGGTACAGGATATACTTCGATCCACTTAGTTCTCGCGTCAATTAAAATTAAGTAAATTTTATCTTGAAAAGGGCCCAAAAAATCTAAATGAATCCGTGACCAGGGCTTTGACGGCCACGGCCATGGATTGACAGTATGACGGGTTGGTGCATCCGCCTCCGCGGCACACACCTCGCACTGCTTGCATACCGCCTCCACCGCTTCGTCGATCCCCGCCCACCACACGTAGCTGCGGGCCATCGCTTTAGTTTTACTAACCCCCATATGCGGTTCATGCAAATCCATTAAAACCCTATCCCTACAATTTTCAGGAATTACTACCCTATGACCCCACATAATACATCCTAATTCCTCGTATAACTCTTTTTTTCTATTAAAATAAGGTTGCAATTCCCTTATTTCATTTTGCTCCGGCCAGCCACTTTTAATATAAAGTAATATTCTACCTAATAAAGGATCTCGCAATGTTTGTCGTTTAATTTTATTATAATCGAGCAATAATTCACTTTGCGCGAAGTGTAAATAAGTCTGTTCGGGCGGATCGAGAGGTGAGTCATCCCCGCTCACAATGCGCCCGGGCAGTCGCGATAAGCCGTCGGCGCTGTTAAGTTTTGTATTAACGTATTCAATATCGTAAGTATACACAGATAATATTACTGACCATCGTTGCATACGACTCGCTGCCATGGCCGGAATGCCATGTTTGGGGCCAAAAATGCTAACTAGAGGTTTATGATCCGTTCGCAACGTAAAACGCCTACCGTATAAATATTGATGTAATTTTTTTAAACAAAATACAATTGCAAGCGCCTCACGATCGATCTGTGAGTAATGCTTCTCGGTCTCCGTTAGCGCGCGCGATACGTACACTACCGGCCGCTCGGCTCCCCCCGGCCCCGGTTGAGCGAGGACGCCGCCGATGCCTCTTGAGCTCGCGTCACAAGTTAGAATTAAAGGTTTTTGCGCGTCGTAGTGGGCTAAGACTTCCGTACTCGTTAAAATTTTTTTTATTTTAATAAACGCTTCTTCGCAACCATTCGACCATTTCCATCCTATTCCTTTTTTTAATAATTTATATAACGGATACAAAATTTGACTTATATTTTTAACAAATTTAGCATAAAAATTAACTAAGCCCAAAAATGACCTTAGCTCGGATACATCTTTTGGACGTGGAATTCGAACAATAGCTTCAATTTTATCCTTATCTACCTTAACACCCTCTTTCGATATTACATAACCCAAATATTTAACTTCTTCTACTAAAAATGAACATTTATTTTTTGTCAATTTCATACCATGAGATTGCAATTTAAAAAAAACTTTTTCGAGTGTATCTAAATGCTCCTCGCGACCCCCCTTGGTTCCAATTATGATATCGTCTAGAAATACTTCTACTCCAGGTATATTACCAAGCAACTGAGACATTATACGTTGAAAAATCCCTGGACTAGATGATAGCCCAAATACCAACCTATTATATTTAAATAACCCCCTATGTGTATTAATAACTGTCAAGTACTTAGAACTATCTAATTCGATTTGGTTGTAGGCTTGCGATAAGTCGATTTTCGAAAACCATTGCGCTCCATTCAAACTAACTAATAAGTCCTCAATTTTCGGTAAAGGATACCTATCGATCAGTAAGACGGGATTAATAGTAATTTTATAATCCGCGCATAATCCTCCATCACTTTTACGTACCGGTACTAACGGAGTTGCCCAGTCCGAACTGTTCACTGGTTCAATTATGCCGTCTCGCAGCATTTTATCTAATTCCGCCTCCACTTGACCCTTCAGCGCGTAAGGTAACGGCCTCGCGCGACAGAACACTGGGGTCGCTCCATCCCGCACTCGCAACTGAGCCTTGCCGCCCGTGAAGCACCCCAGCCCGCCACTGAACAGTTGATCATATCTGTTAATTAAAGTTATTAAATCGTAATTTGACAAATTACTACATTTTTGCACACAATTAATATTTTTATGAAAAGATGGAATTTGTATGCCTAGCTCGGACAGCCATTGTCTTCCCAATAACGACGTAGTTCCCCCTTCAATAACAAATAAATCTAATTTTTTACGTACGTTATTATAACAAACATTAGGTCTAATTATCCCTAACGGCTGTATCGAGCTATCGTCATAAAATTTAAAAGTTAAGTTTTTTTTTTCTATTACTATATGCTTAAAATATTTATCATACGTTTTCTTGCTAATGCATGACACTGCAGATCCTGTATCTATTTCCATTTTTAATAAAATATTATCTATACATATTTGTAAGTTTACCGGCTTATAACTATTTAGGTTGAGTTGATGCAACTCCTCTTCCATGTCTTCTGAACTGCTATCGCCGTCCGACCGATCAGAAGCAGCCACATGATTGACTTTCTTTCCTCTTCTAGGGCTTCCAGACCTCGGACAAACACGTTGCAGATGACCTTTTTCCTTACATCTCCGACAGGTAAAACCTTTATAGCGGCAAACCTTGTTATTATGGCCTGCCTTCCCGCACGTTGAACAATTTTTTTTCACCCCCCATTGCCTTGATTCAGGCTCCTTTGATCTATGGCTCATCATCACGTGAACCCCTTCTACAGAGGCTACCTTCGAGCCCTCCACCACCGCAGCATCCCGTTCAGCTGCTTCTAGGGCACATGCCAACTTCAACGCGCCGTTATAATTTAAATTATCCTCAGCGAATAACCTCTGCCTTGTGACGTCACTCCGTAATCCACATACTAATTGATCCCGCAAATTTTCTTCTAGATTATTTGTAAATTCACAATATTTTGACAATTTTTTCAATTCTGTTACGTACTGCGCCACAGATTCATCGTTCCTTTGTCTTCTTTGTCGGAAGCGATAACGTTCCGCCATTACGGACGGCCGAGGTTGCAAATGATTATGCAATAATGCAACCGCCGCATCATACGTTAATTGCGCTGGTTTTAACGGACTCGCCAAACTGCTAAGCAATTCATATGCTTGGTCACCGATCGCAGTAATTAAAGTAGGCAGCCATAAGTCCTTTTCCACTTTGTTCACTTTTAAATACATTTCTAACCTTTCCACGTATAAAGTCCAGTTACCGGAATTAATGTCAAATTCGTTTAATTTTCCGCACGCCATCTTCACTTTTGCGTTTTTTTTTTCTTAAATATCCCGAACTCGTCGCCACTAAAGTATCGTCGATAGGGAGAAATAAATAGACCGGCTTCCTTGACTACCGCTATATTTACAGTGACCACGTAACTACACAAAAATGTCTATTATATACCTTTACAAGTTATATCGGATTACCCACTTTACTACAATGTTAACGCAACTCTGTAGTCTGGCTGAGGTTTAAATTTAATTACAGTGTTCAAAAAACATAATTACACTTTAAGGACCATCACTGGCGCAGTGGCGCAATGTCTCCGCGTAAACATGACGATTTGTGGGTTCGATCCCATAAGGGGAGAATGAGTTAATTTATATTCATTTTCTTCGCTCTGGCAAGCGCGGCGTTGAGTTCCACCACTCAATAGGCAATGTTTGGAAAGGTTGAGAAAGCTGAGAAAATAGTGTCTTGACACTGGGTTCTCACGGTTCCTGCAGTTCTCTCTGACTTCTCTACGAGCGTAATAAAGCGTGAAGCAAGTATAAAAAACATCACTTAATGTCAAAACTTTGATTAAACCTTTACGTGGGTCGGTTCTTATATGTTGTAATAAAATTCTAAAACAAAATTTAGTAATTTTTAGCTATCAAAGGCGTCCTAAATGACATCTCTATACAATCCAGTCACGTACTGCCCTAATAGGGCCTTCAAAGGCTTTCACTCACCTATCACAAAATTTTAACTGGATGGCAGGAAATGAAATTTGTGACATTATAGAAACTGACTAAATTTCTCTCTGCTGTACACTCTTATTAAGTTATGCTATCAAAAATAATTTTTTAACAAAAATTTACTACACTTTCATTTTATTACACTAAATATATCTTAAGTGTTAGTTTCCGTAAGTTCCGTAAGTAAGTATCTCTAACTTATTAATTATTTATTATTAAATCTTATGTAATTACATTGTGATGTAATACCAGAGTCATGAATAAGTTTCTTATAATTTAAAGTATTAAATAAATAATGTTATATTTAACAAATACCAAAAAAAAATAATACAAAATAAGTAAAACATTAGTCATACAATTTGAACATAACTCATATTCTACATTTGGACGAAAAAGCTTAGACGCGTCCATCATTGTAAAAAAATATATATAATTTTCACAATATTTTTTTATTTAAATTTATATTTGCTCTGCTGGTACTGAAACATTTCTATACAAGTCACGCACAGACAGACCTCAGCGTCATACTATTGTTTACTCATATAATCCTATCAGAGCGGTGTTGCGGAACGCTCTCTATACAAATAAATACTTATTTAGGATATCTCACTTATTAAGCTTCATTAGATAGGTACATATAACATTTCATTACTTAATAAGCTTTATGCTGCCCTTAATGTCACTTAAAGCCTGAATTCAATTATTTCCTTCTTGAAAGGTTATCTCGTTTTGAAGCAAAATATCATCATGTTACAGTAGAACTAGGAGTTAATTTTTACTTCAATTTAATTTCTGAACGAATTCCAGAGTTTGTGAAAAATCTAAGGATTCAAATTAAAGTTACGTACACTTTGTAATAGGACACCGTGCGTCTCTGAAAACTTTTAGAATTTTAGCTCGTCGTCAGTTTTTAATGATGTAACATTATATTTTAAAGTTTTTTTATACTTTCTGTATCATAAACATAAGAAATTTTATCAAGAATTTATGAGTCATATTAATTTTAACACACTATGTCATATAAATATTATATGCATATCCTTAACGAGCCAACGATTCGGAAACTGAGGCCAGCGGTCTTCACCGCGCTAGTACTGCTTGTAAGCATTTATATTTTTTATAGAAATGAAGGTTAACGATTTGTTAAAGAGGATATCAATGTGATAGTATAAAAAATATTGCACACATATATGACTTTAAAAAATAGGTAAACATTAAAAACTGAATCCAGAGAAAGTAAACTACATTTTTTACAAAATTTATACATTTATGAAACGTGCATATCTGTATAAATACTAACATTAGTCCACCTCAATTAAGAAAAAGTACAGTAAACTCTTTGGTTTCCACTATTTTGATACATACTTAATGAAACTCTAAGAGCCAGAGCCAGTTTCACTACCTGCTGATAAAGTTCCAGATAGCAATTACGTCTCCTTGTCTGGCAAGTAAGCAATAAATTTTAGATCTCAGAATATCTAGAAGATAAAACTAATATCTAGAAGATAAAAACCTGTTTAAACTTCCTTGGTGTGATGGACATCATTAACTACCAGATTAATATCTAATTGTTTATACAGATAAACAAACACCGACGAAATTAGCACTAAATATTTGTGCTCACTCACTCACGCTTCAAACTTTGCAGCAGTTTTTAGTAATCGTCTAATTATCAAAAATCTGCCATCGAAACCTCAAATAGAGACGATCCATCTAGTATACGAATTTCATTTAAAAGCAATATTGGTCGACTGCTAGGAGAGTAGTCTATTCAGAAAAAGGTGCAAATGCTTTGGTATATTTCTCATTTTACAGTATATCTCAACAAGGCTTAGTAATAAAATGTTCCGGTACCTTCAACGGTTGTTACAAAGCAATAGAGTACAAGATTATCGCGTAAGAATTAAATAATTAATAATTATACAGAAAAATAAAAAACGAGTAAAATATATCGTTTAATTTTTTATAAACTACATTTTTAACAATTACTAAACACCTTAGAAGCCATTACGCAATAACAGAAAGATCAGATATCAAAGTCGAAATTGCTATTAATTTTTCAAAGTAATATATAATGAAATAAAGTTAATGATTTTATTGTAGATGTTAGTCAATAGTTTTGTTTCCCATTCAAAATTTCCAAAACGGGTTGTGTAAACACAATACTTTCTATGCCTTCATATAAAAAACACATGCAAACGAAACATACATATTAGCACCCTCTCAGGGTGTGGGATATAGAGCAGTATATTAAGAGTGAGGTGTTGGACCGGAAATTTCAATACAAGATAGTATTATTAAATTAAAATTTGAAATTCTTAACAAGAAAAAAATGCATTTTTTTCTTGTTAAGAATTTCAAACTTAAATTTATTTTATTTTAGTTCGCGGTATTAGACTACTAGCTATCTATCATATATTGCTCATTTGAACATGACATGAATTTAGTTTTGATTTTGAATGAATTAATAATTACACTCTTAATTAGGTTGTATGTACTGCGGAGTTTATTCGCAGAACATTGAACAAATTACTTTTATTATTATTATTATTAAAACAAAGTATAAGTTAAATATAGACACCCTCGCCTATAGACATCTATAAACTGAGAGGATGTGATTGCTTTGCCAATCTTAGTCTTCCGCACATTGTATTACTCAGAGAAACCCAACATCTGCAAAAACTGTTATAGCGATTAAGTTTGAAAGTAGATGTGATGTTTAACATTTTATATATTAATATACTTAAATCAGATTAAGTCAATATGATTTAATTTCTAAATAAATAATGACATCATGTATCAGTAAAGCATGTCTTAGATTGCGGTGATTCAAAGTTTGTTTTTTCTTGTGACAAAGGAACAAACAGTTATACTGACAACGGGACAACAAAGTCATCCTACAGAACTCTAATTATCGAGAGGCTTTCGCGACGGTTAGGTATTCAATTACGCCCACTTCAATGAATTACCTCATTTTTACTTGTGTGATCTGAACAGAAAGTGTGGCGTTGATTTCCGCTCAACGCTATATTTACTACAATAAATATTACAATGAAAATATGTGTTAAGTGATAATAACACTAAAAGTATAATTTTTACTTGCGAATAAGACGTCGCTTTACAAAGAGGCTTCGGGATCGATTGTTAAAAGTTTGAGTTTCGCTAAGTTAAAAATTTTAATATTTTTTTAATATTCTTAAAAGTAAAACAGAAGAAGAAGAATGGAAAAAGCCTTTTAAATTGACGTTACGACCTTTAATGTTTGACAAGTGAACGTTATGTTTATAAATCTGTTAAGCCATGAAATAAAAAACAAACAAAATTGGTAATTGTAATGAAAAATATAAGTACCATCTTCATTTTCTTTGTTGCTATTACTTTTGTAAAATTACTACTTAGTTGGCTAAAGTCTAGTATGAAATAGTTAATGCATATTTATGTTGACTCCGTCAAAGAACAAATTATGATTGATTCATCAGTTTATCTTCTGGATCAATGACGTAGACTTACTTAAGATGGACTTGAGCTCATTTATCCCATTCATGTGCCATTTCCACGCATAGCTGGTAGAGGAGACTAAATAACAAGTTACTTAGTTATAGTTTGCAAATATTTATATATTATTTCTAAATATACTTTGGTACTGGTTTGAGTCAGTCTCGCACTAATTAAAACGTAATTTAATGTCTCAGAAGATAAATATCTTCTACTATAACAAATTGTCCAATAGTTTTATAGTATGATGTAGAGATTTTAAATTATTAATTCAATGTTTTAAATTTAAAATAATTGTCTGTCAGTTTGTCTGTTTGCATAAATTTACCAGTCGGATTTTGAGTCTACAAATCGGATTTAAATTAAACTTTTTTGCTGTATAGCCGTTGGATCTTAACAGGGTCGAGGTTGTAATTGACGTTAAATACTAGGACATCTAAGGTACAACTATAGTTTCCAGATGAATTATAAGAACTATTAAATGCTACCGTAACAATTAAGTAATAATTAACGTTTTCCAATAAATTACAGATCTTAAAACAAAATTACGGATATTTACTAGCGCTAAATAAAAAAACTTGAAAGTATTTCAACTGTATATTAAAAATCACCTTTTGCTTTTTTTTATAGCTTCACGCTTTATCCCGCATTTTGCAGGGTAGGCAGAGAGAACTGCAGGAACTATATGAACCTAGTGTTAAGACACTCCGTTGCTTAGTCCCTGCTTTTTTCGTCCCCGCTTCCCGCCTTTTTGAGGTATTGCATCCTGAGTGACAGAACTCAACGCCGCGCTTTGCCTTGTCTCCAGAGCGTAGAAAATGGAAGTAGAAAATTTCATCTTCTCCGAATGAGAATCGAACCTATAAACCTTCGTGTTTACAGGTAGCCGCTGTGCCTCTGCGCCACGACGGTGCTTCATTAGATAAATATAATACTTCATTACTTAATAAGCTTTATGCTGTCCTCAGTGTCACTAAAAGCCCGAATTCAATACGTTCCTTCTTGAAAGGCTATCTCGCTTTGAAGCAAAATACCATCTAAGACTAGAACTCGGAGTAAGTTTTCAGTTCAATTCAATTTCTGAACGGATTCCAGAGTTTGTGAAAAATCTAAGGATTCAAATTAAAGTTACGTACACTTTATAATAGGACACCGCGCGTCTCTGAAAACTTTTAGAATTTTAGCTCGTCGTCAGTTTTTAATGATGTAACATTATATTTTAAAGTTTTTTTATTCTTTCTGTATCATAAACATAAGAAATTTTATTAGAAATTTATATGTGTAAAAATTTCTAAGATAAATTTTGGAATGTGAATTAAAATCTGATGACAACTACCCGCTGTTGGCTAACCGTTTAGTACTATAGCCGATGACCAGCTTTACCTTTTGCTTCAACGTATTTTACGTTATTACACTACTGGGTAAAAGTTTTAAAATTGTCTGCTATTACAATGTAATATGGTGCTGATCTAAATAAAAAATACTAATATTTATATCTACCTTGATTCAAAAACAAATAAATCAAAAGCTATGTTGTTGTTTGGAGACTCCTTTGAAGCTTTCGGCTGTGCCAGGAGATCTGACTCTTCCATTATCATAACAGTTGCAGGGCACAAATGTAATAAAAGTAACTTTGAATAATCCGTTCTCTGCTTTCCGCCTTTTCAAGGTATTGTGTGTTGAGTGTCGGAACTCAATGCCACGCTTACCTAGTTCCTCGAGAGGCGATTGAGCCCACTATTTCCTCACTATTTCATTAATTTATAATATTTAAACACAACGCCAACGAATCGGAACTAAAGCTGGCGGTCTTCACTGCGCTATTACTACTTGTAAGCATTCATATTTTTTATAGTATTGAAGGTGAGCCATTCTACAAAGGGAGGATATGGCAGTATAAGAGATTTTAAAGATAATTTCGAGATAAGAAGAGCTGTTTATTGTAGGAATTTATTTTTCAAAAGTTAAATTAACATGGAACAAGATTAAAATATTGCATTGCATAAAAAATAGGTAAACATTAAAAACTGAATCCAAAGAAAGTAAACTACAGTTTTTACAAAACCTAAACATTTATGAAACATGTATATCTGTATAAATACTAACATTAGTGCACCTAAACAGGAGAGAGTATAGTAAGCTCTTTGGTTTCCATTATTTTGACACATACTAAATGAAACTCTAAAAGCCAGAGTCGGTTTCACTACCTGCTGATAAAATTCACGATAGCAATTATGTCCCTTATCTGGCAAGTAAGCAACAAATTTTAATTTCTCATATAGGAATATCTAGAAGATAAAGACCTGTTTAACAACTTTTCTCTGATATACATCATTAACTACCAGTTTACTATCTGTAAGTTTATCCGTCACTGTTGAAATAAGCCCCAATATTTTGGGCTCACTCACTCACGCTTCGAACTCTTTAGCAGTAGTTTGCCGTAATCGACGCCGAGTTATCGAAAATCTACTATCGAAATATTAAATAGAGGCGATCAACCTAGTTGAAGAATTTTATTTAAAAAGCAATATTGATCGAGTATTGTGAAAGGCTATTCAGAAAGGGGTGCAAATGTGTTGGTATGTTTCTCAGCATATCTCAAAAAAGCTTAGAGTCAAGAACATCGTGTTACAAGTGTGTCATTAACAGTCATTCCTTGAAAGCCATCACACAATAACAGATAGGTTTCAAAGTCGAAATATCCAAATTTTCAAATTAAATTTAATTACCACTTAAACAAATTCGTCGTAAAAATCTTTAGCACTTTTTTTAGAGCATAGTATTTTATTAGTTTAGTTCAGTTTTAACAATCTTATTTCTATACGAATCGTCGTATATGTCGGTGCTAGGCCAGGATTTCGTTGTTCAGAGTCAATTTTTCATAATAAAATAACAGAGTGGTAGCAATTGGTTTATTCTCGTACAATAGTTAAAACAGAAGAGATTTACGATACATAATTCAGTCCTTTTATTTATTTAACAGCTGACATTTCTATTCAACATTCGAAATTAATATCATAAAGCACTTAACATTACAAATAGGTTTTACTGATTTAAATAATTAAACATTAATTTCAATACTAATTACTTTCTAACAACAAAATCGTTAAATGTAATATTAATATGCCATATATAAGTTTTAAAAGTACCATTATTTATTTTTAAATTCTTATTCTACATATTTTCACCTTCAAAAACACTGAAAGTATAGTTTTACAAATTAAAACGCAAAACAAAGCATCTAACGTTTCAATTCAATTCCACGTCTTTTTCAATTCAATTTCAAATCAACAAAATATTATTTAAATATAAGATTTCAATAACAATTTTTGTGATTTAATAATTTATATCATAATTCAGAATTTTCATCGTTCACTTTTTCAATAATCTACATATAATATAAAAGTCTATCAAGCCGGAAAAAGACGCTTCCGGAGGTTCTATATTAAATTTTTGGTAAAGAAATAGGCTATGTTTATGTAATCCTATCAAGGGAACAGGTAAATGTTGTATATATTTTTGTTTTTAATACTTCTCCTGTCCTCTGTTGGTAAATTAATTAGAATTAATAGTGCTATATATAATGTTTAAAGGCTTCTTATGTTTAGATTGCGTTGGTTTAGAATTTTTTTCTATATTAAAATCGACTATGACAGTCTGCAGAGATAGATTGTGACAAACGAACAAACAGTCATACAGATCAAGGGACGAAAAGCGCAAAGCTTCAAAAATAACCGACCATTATTAATATTGCTATTTTCGTTTTGTCTCTTTATTATGTAAAGCGTAAACTATTTTTTTAACAACCAATTTAGTAGACCGTCAAGGCGCAAAGGCGTAGCGTCTACCTTTAAACGCGACGCTTTTGGGTTCGATTCCCACTCGGGGAAGATGGATTTTTGTATTTTCATTTTCAGCGCTTTGGAAACTAGGCCAAGCGCAGCGTTGAGTTTCGCCACTCAACGCTCAATGCTTCGAAAAAGGTGGAAAGCGGGGACTAAGCAACAGAGCGTTCTAACACTAAGTGCCTGTGGTTTCTGCTGTTCCTTCTGCCTACCTTGCCATGTGCGGGATAAGGCGTAAAGACAAAAAAAATCATAACATTTGTTATGATTCACTACTCAATAATAAGTAAAGGAAAATATTTTGTAAAACTATTAAAATATTTACAATAAATAAATATAAATGATAGGTCTACTAATCATTATAAATGTTAACGAAAATATGTGATAACACCAAAAGTGTAATTTTTGTGGTTAAAGAGTTTATTTATTTTCTTGAAAAAAAATTTACTTTTCACTTACTGAGAATACATATTATTTCTATATTAACTATTGTGAGCGTAGTTATCGAGCAAACTACAATTACCACAATTACAATTACCCAAAGACATGCTTAAATATATAAATAAAATAAAAAAAAAGGTTATACAATATTCATCACATTCTCAATGCTGAGTTTACCCAAATTCAAGAATTTTTTTAAAGAATCGGATTTAAATTTTTTATTAGATATTCTTTTAACAAAGTTTTAAATTTATTATAATTTTTAGATTCTTTTATATCTCGCGGTAATTTATTATATAATAGGAGCACATCCTTCGTAAGTAATACACTTCTGTCCACAATTAGTTCGCGTCTTGGTATATAGATTATTTGCATTTCGTAGAGGTCTATTTCCTTTTTGGGTATATGTCAGAAAAGTCAAATCTATTCGTTTATGTTCTAAAATGTTGCGAATAATAGTACAAGTATTATATTAGTATACTTGTTAATGGTTTACTATGGAAAAGATATAATTTTTACTTGCAAATCAGACGTCGCTTTACAAAGAGTGTACGGAATCGATTATCAAAACTCCAAGTTTCGCCAAGTTGAAATTTAAATACCTTTTTTTAATATTTTTAAAAGTAAAACAGAAGAAGAATAGAAAAAGCCTTTTAAATTGACATGATGACCTTTAAGTACCTTTGACAGGTGAACACTAAGTTTAAAAAGCTATAAAACTATAAAATAAAAAAGAACAACATTTTTTGGTGATTTACGTGAAAAAAATAAACCATCTTCATTTTGTTTGTTGCTATTACTTTTGTAAAATTACTTACTTACTTGACTGGTACTATATTTATGTTGCATTTTGTAACTTATTTAAAAGAGTAAATTTTACACTAGACTATTAATATTCATAAAATATCGCTTCATAGATGGATCGCAGACTAAACTCCGTCAAAGAACAAATTATGATTGATTCATCAATCGTTTATCTTCTGGATCATAACGTAGATTTACTTAAGATAGACTTCAGCTCATTTATCCCATTCATGTGCCATTTCCATATATATAGCTGGTAGAGGAGACTAAATTATAAGTTACTTATTTGCCGTTTTCTTTGTAAATAGAAATATCTACTTTGAACTTAATTAAATTGAAATATAAAATCATCGTTCATTAATTCAGGGGATAATGGGGAAAATATTTTTTTCTAAGCATATTTTGGTACTGCCTCCAACATCGCACTGAAGAAAACGTAATAAGTTTAAATTACTAATATCAAAGGAATCTAACATTTTAAAATTGTCGCCGTTGTTATAGCCATTAGATCTTAACAGGGTCCTAATATTAGAACTCATTTACAGCCTAGAAGCTGTAAGTGATTTCGAATATATCTGATGTACTATAGTTTCCAGTTGAATTGTAAGAAATATTGAAATGCTGCCATAATAAAAATAATTATGTAATGATAAATGTTTTCCATTGAATTATAAAAATCATGACTCTTAAAAAACAAACTTACGTGTATTTCCTGGCCTAAATTAAAAAATCTTAGAAGTATCACAAATATCCATCTTTATCATTTTTTTCCCTGTTATAATATAGTTATTTGAATTATTTTATTATAAAAAAAATATATAAATAATAATATAAAAATAATATAAAAAATATATATATAATAAATATATTATAATATAATTATTTAAATTATAATAATTATTTAAATTATAATAGATTTATTTAAATTATTTCTACAATGGCAACACACTCGTATTTATATTAGAAAAAAATATTTTGAAAGGGACACAAGATTCGCTGTCACACACCAAGACAAGCGCCATAGAAGTGCTATTATCCAAGTTCACATTTCTACGTTGCTTTTTCTTCTCTAGTTCTTCCCTCGACTTCCCATTGGCAATATATGACTTAGTCGTTTGAACCTCCTTATCAATTTTATCTACGCTCCTTGAGTGAGACTGAAAAAATTAACCAAATTATTATTTATATGACGATCTTCTTTTTTTTTGAGAAAATAAGCAATAATATAGCAATAATATAGTAGCTAATTATCTGTTTTTTTTAGCTTCACACTTTATCTCACTCATAGCAGGGTAAGCCCAGGGAGCTGCTAAAACCGTGAAAATTTCGTGTTGAGATACTCCGTTCCCCGCTTGAATGGATTGAAGTAATCTATCGCCATCGAGTGGAAATCGAACCCGCAAACTATCGTTTTCCAGTCGGAGAAGATGGATTATTTAATTTTCTTCGCTATGCCAACTAGGCAAGCGTAGCGTTGAGTTGTGAGTTAGTTATCACAGTAACGCTACACAAAACGGAAACTGGGAAACGCGAGTGTCATAACATTAGATTCCCTGGGTTCCTACACTTCCCACTACTTTCCTGCTACGAGCGGAACAAATTGGAAACATAAAAAAAGGTATATTTTTCTTACAATACAGTCATTAGATTCTATTATATAAGTTCTCGATGTGACATCGTGTGATTCACCAACGGTGTTCAAACTCGAATGTTCTGAAGTTCGCCTTCGTTTACTGGAACTTCGATTGTGATGATTGCTGGACCTCTTACTAACTTTCATTTACAATTTCGCCTCCTTTTAATTTTTTTTTTTAATAACACATTCTAAGTGTCCGGAGTGACCCTAGGTTTTTTATATAAAATGAGAGATTACTCAATAAATTATCTGTTCAGCACCGGAATTATTGTTTAATATGAACTAGTAACTTCAGAAATTAGCTTTCAATATTAGTTTAGATCAATGTACAGTAGACAACTGTTAGAAAATTACATAATAAGTGACATCATCAAAACATTGATTAGTTATCATTTTTTTAGAACCTGGTACATACGTATTAATTGTAATATAATTGTACAACTTGTACCAATTGTAGTAGGACAAAGCCCGGCGTTGAGTTACGGCACTTAATTCACAACATATTGAAAATCAAGCGAAAAGTATTATATAGATATAAGGAGGAAAAGTCGTGAAGCTGTAAACAATGAAACATCTCACTTTTAAAACTTTTTCTGGGAGACGATTTCTCATTAGAATTTGTTTCACATTTTCCCACGAAGAGCTCTTCGGCCAATTGAACACAATCTAAAAAAACATACGATATACTATAGTTTCAATTACAGCGTGTACTTCTAGAAATTTTCTATAAATAAGGCACTTTCGTATGTTTCTTCTTTTAATTTAAATCTCAATCTCGTAATGTCTAGTCAGTATGGACAATATATGGGCACATTTATAAATGTAGGGCACTACTATACACATAATGCTCTATATGTACATCATATAAGGAAGGCGAAGGCGATAAAAGACAGTCAGTTAAATTTTAGCATTATTGGTTCATCATCGAAACATGACGCTACGAATTGTATGTTACTACAAAGACAAAAATCAAAACTAACATCTCCAAGTGGCAACTGAACCCATAGCCGTTTAGAGACAGATTCTGTGCCACAAAACGTTATATAGTATGTATCAAAACTATATATACTAATGTGTTATTGGCCATCATGTCACCGTGGGATAGCATATCAACTAAGGAGATTCAGACAAAGCGAGAATTTGATCAGATCAGAAAACCTCTGAGTTAACTTTTTCAATATTACTACAACTGCACATACCGTCATATAAACTGTTCAATTGCTCCTTTAGAACTCTAGCTGTCCCGTTAATTAACAACGAAGATGCGCGCAAAGAGAGATGCCTTTGACTACCGTCCTTGTAGTTCTCCATCCATCGAGAAATGTGGGAGCTAAAACAAAAAATAAAAGAATTAGTTTAAAAAATGCATTAAAATATACTAATTACATTTTTAAACTACGGATTATAATTAGATAAAGATGTTTCATTTTATATTTTCATAATGGTGGGTACGCAAATGCTATAAAGTCACACTCAATTTATTCGTGAAGCTCAAATAGCTTTACATACTTTTCTCAGGCTTCAATGTATACGTTTATAGCTCGCTTTATTCACAAAAGTTCATACCAAACTTTAAGCAGCTCGACGTCGTCGGGATCAGCGTCCTGGTACGTCGCAGCGCGCCACACCGCCCCCATCCTCTTGCTGTTTATTACACGAATATCATAGAACATAGCACTTATATCTTATATAGTTTCTGTTTGATACTCTTACTTAGTACTTAACCTAGCTTAGATAATTGTTAAAGTGTTGTAGTAGAAGTAGTTTACAATGAAACCACTATTGAACTACCCTCTCGACTTTTTAGAGACTAAATTTATAAACATTTAAAAAATTGTATATAGATTATTTAAAATAACTTTCCTTTTTTTTTAAATGAAAACTAAAACAACTTAACGAAACTAGAAATGAATAAATATAGTAAATAAAAAAAAGTGTGATGTCCAACTACGTAGGTACATACGTAATATGTGTATTATGGCGGATGATGTTTACTCTGTGGGACGTTGTATTTTTTTAAAAGGCGCCAAATGGAATACGCGTGTCACTTTCAGCCTTCAGATTTAAAAATAAATTCGCCACAAAAAGGCTTCAGAAATAACCGCGACCGATTGACGTTACCAAATTGGCGGGCTTTTGTTGTTTTTTAATCCGCCTCTTAAATCTGACACTTCTCGAATAATAAATATAATAAATGAAATATTGTCTTTAATAAGTATATTTTTTTATTTTACAATTTATGATTTATTTATTTTTATAATAAACAGATAACATATATTATTAATTATATACATGATTACCATTTATAGGGCAAAGGATACGTTTTCTATGAATATCCAGCCGGAGTCGAAAGTTGAAATAAAACATCAATTAAATTTGGATAATGTTAAAATTGAACCTCAAAAAAAAAAACTAAAATTTGCATTAAGAAAATTACCTCATATAAAAGTACAACAAGTTTAAGAATATAATGTTACATAATTAAAACCCGGTAACAAGTTTACATTATTTATGTATGTTTGAACGCAACTTTAATTTGAATACTCGAATTTTTCACAAACTCCGGGTTCCGTTCAGGAATTAAATTTGCGCTGAAGACTAATTCTCGTGACAACTTTTACACGATATTTGGTTTATTATTTAAAACTATTTCATGTTTTCATTAATGGTATAGTAGACCGTTGTGGCGCAGCGCCACAGTGTCTGACTGTAAATTTGACGATGGTGGGTTCGATTCCCACTCGGGGAGAATTAATTATTTTATTACGTCGGTTTGGCAAGAAGATAATGTGCATCGTTGAGTTCAGCCAACATGTAATGTCTTAGGAGACAAGTTGGGGACGGACGGTTCTACAGAGCTGACTGGGTTGCTATATGCGGAAAATCGTGTGACACAATTATTTTATATTAAAGGTTGTATTATTATTCTCTTGGACATAAATGTATCCAACATTTAATTTAAGTATTTTAGCAAAATATCAATATATAACGTGTTAAAGTGATAAAACTTATTATATTGTGACTTTCCTAATTGTTTAGGACAGATCAGTCGAGTATAGTTTCCGAGATTAGCAGTTTTAAATATATGTTTTAGATATATGTTCACGTCGAACGGAGCTGTTCCAACAATAAAAACGTGTGAGTAAATGAGTTAGTCAAATCATTCTGTGTTTGAGGACGAACAAACGGTCTGTACTCCTGCTTGTCCCCCACACATGATGTCATGATGACACACGCGTCCTCTGTTACAGACACTCGCTCTGCGTCGGGCGGAATATTGCTTATGACGTAATGAAAAATGCATATTGTTTTTATATCAGTTTATTAAAAAATATATCCTTCAATAAAATTATAAGACAGTTAATGAGTAAACTCTAATCATTATTTATGTATCGAATTAAGCAAGTTATGCTTCAATATTGCCGTTCAAGGCGTTCCTCGCTCTAACAATACGTATGGGAACGCGGACGCAGACCACGGCGTTGTTGTTGTCGTCCACCACACGGAACTCGACTACGGTCGATGTGCCCTGAAACAAGTATTTAGATACATTTTTAATGAAGCTCTGCTACAAAATATATCCGTTTTTAATATTTTCATAATATATCTCACTAATTATGAATGGTTACAAGAACATTTATTACAACTTCATAACTTTTCTATCTCCGTCCTACTTACCACTGGGAAGAAGGATTCAATGAACATCCTCAACGTGTAATTGACAGTGGCGCCTCTGTTGACCGGACAGCGAGTGTTGGTGAGGAAGTTGCAAGTGTTGGCAGCTGAGCCGAGGTTGTACGGGACGGCGAGGTTGCCTAAATACGCCGTAGCCAACGTGCGCATCGACCTTATATTGCGAGCTGAAGTAAACAATTTGTAAGTAATTATTTATTATTTTTTTCTTCATTTTCTTAAATGGCATAAAAAAGAAACAATTTTCTATAGAGTAGGTATGGACCCATTTGCATCCCGTTTACATTCGAACGTTGTCATACAATTCATAGAATACGTAACGAAAAATATACAGAAAGCTCGTAAAATGGTATAACAAAATTATCTTGATTTAATAATATTTGGACACGTTCGAGTTCAAGCGAGTTATCAAGTATGTTCGAAGAAATATTTAATATAAATTCGTCTTATTTTTCTTTGTTATAAAATTTTATTAAAAATATTGAAATTGGTTATTGCTAATAACATATTTGTAGCTAATATACATATAATCACGTGAAGTCCGTTCTTATGTATATTGTATATTATGAAATATTCATCATAATCTTAATTTCTTAGTCACAGAAAAGTAGGAGATCATTGTAGTGTAGAGTGAGCATCGTGGATCATCTCCCTAGACAGGGTAATTTATTTTTTCTTTTCCCTACCCTAGCAAAATAAAATGCGGCTTAGAGTTCCGCCAGTCAACCGGCGAAATCTTAAATTAGGAAATTATTATAAAAATTGATATATTGATCGTCGTGGTGCAGCCTGCCTGTAAGCGCGACGGTTTGAGGGTTCGATTCCCACTCGGGGAAGATGGATATTTCTAATTCCATTTTCTTCGCTCTGGAAGCTAGGTAAACGTGGCGTTGAGTTCCGCTACTCAAGACGTAATGCCTCGGAAAAAGGCAGAAAGCGAGGGTGGAGAAAGCAGGGAATAAGCAACGGAGTATCTTAACACTAGGTTCATATAGTTCCTGCAGTTCCCTCTGGCTACGGGAATAAAGTGGAAGCCAAAAAAAAATATAAATATCTTGAATGTGTTAACAGTAAGATATATCTGGCTGACTGTGCTATATAAACCGTTAAGGGGAGAATTTATACCTATGGTATTCGAACCCACACTCGACAATATCATTGATTATCAATAGTGCTACTTACGAGCTACGAAGGACATGTGCACAACAGCATCCCTCAGCTGCGGCAAGTCGCATGGTGGGTTGCGGCAGCCTTCAATGGTCGTGCTACTTGGTAGTGCTCCAGAGTTTGCTATACCTGAAATCGAGTAAAAGATTTTATTTTTACATACTAAATAAAACGATTGATCACTTCATTTGTTTTTCTTTATAAATGCTTTACCTTATTTTTACATAAGTAAAGTACCTATATATGAACGTGCTCGTTCATATATATGGGCATTTTATAAAGCCAGTCAACGTACTAAATAAGACGACAATGTCAAACCTTGAATTTGTAATTCATTTATTTTTGACACTATGAAGTTTACTACTTATAAAGAAACTAATATATAATATAAACTTACATCTCTGTACGTTGGTCGAGGAAGAGACGGACGCCACAAAAATGAAGAAGACGATGACAGACTTCATTGTATATACTGTTGTAAGTAGTGCTGCTGTGTCGCGTTGTCAAAACTAGGAATGGTGTATTGACCAAGGTCTGTAACGTTTTATACCTTACATTATCTCCCAGGTGCATAATCACGGCTGTTTCCCGATTAGATTTACCCGTGATTTGCAATAAAATATAATTTTTTATATTAACTAAATTCACAACTATATATAAACTATATTTTATATTGAAACTTCAACGAAAACTAAAAAATAAATGTATAATCTAAATATAAGGTGAAGAAGAGTATATAACAAAAATTGAGGATTAAAAAATATTATTGTTTTATTAGATTTAGTTCGGTATATTTAATAGTTAATAATTATATTTTGTATTCTGTTTGGTTGTAAACAGTCCTGAAATTTCATTTTTAGGCTTAGTGACAACGGTACTTTGTGACATTGGGAATTTTAATTAGTGCTTGTAAGCGTTTAATAATCTTACTATTTCATCGTGAGATTTAATTTTATGTCCTTGGGGATTTATCCCGGTATCTGCTCCACAGTCTTACACTATTGCTATTTTCGCGTAATACAGACAAAATAAAAAAGAGAAGTATTGACTTAGCGAAAATATTTATTTAAAGAACTTGAAATGTGATAAATTGTAAGAGATTTTTAGGGTCAACGAGTTTCTATTAAACTATACCTGTTGCACTTGAAATACTTCATAGGTTATTGTTTTGTATACATTGACTGAGAAACATTATGTATACAAATATTATGTAAATTTTGCTCTTTTTACATGGTGTTTTTTTAATGAATTAACTCTGAAAGTTTATTGTCATAGTTTATATTTTTACAATAACTAACAATAACTATGTAAACTTTTTATTTATTTTGAGACTATCAAGCAAATCTAATGGGCTAACATGTAGAATATGCTTAATCAATTATCAATTGAACTGTTCAAGTTCTAGCATCGGCTGTATTTTTCATCAATGCGAATTGGTGAAAAATGCAACAGATGTTTTGTACAGCTTTAAAACGGTACCACAAGTAAAATTCTAGGTCAAAAACTCGCCGCTCTAATTATGCAAATTGGAATAACGAATTTTGTATCAAAATTTAATATAATATAAGATTATCATAAGCCTTTCTTTTCCTAAGCATCTTGATTTCCACACGACAATAAGAAATACTAGTTAATAGACTATACTTATCAACAAAAATGAGTATTAAGTAATAACAATTAATTAAATTGTGTTTTTATCTGAACGAAGACACCTGTGTGATAGGTATCTTATATTGTTGCTATGGATGTTGGTTATCAATATCAAATAAGTAAATATAAACAAATCTTTATTTATTCGATTAATTCCGGTGGAGACTAGGAGTTATAAGGGTTTTGACATCGACCACCAATTTCAGCATTACATACTATAGCTAGCAGCTTACATTTGTATATTTTTTTAGCTAAAGGAATCTCTACGCTGAAAGCCTGTATCCCTATGTAAACATTTCGAAAGATCACATTTTTCGAACCTTAGTCCTAAGGAAATAAAATATATACAAAATGATCTGACAGGTAACTAGATTTAACTAAGGTCACAGGTAACAAAGTATAAATAAAATAACCTCATAGGTTAGAAGTTATATATAAAATATTTTAAAGACAAAGTGATAAGTAAGAAATATATATATATATATATATATATATATATATATATATATATATATATATATATATATATATATATATATATATATATATATATATATATATATATATATATATATATATATATATATATATATATATATATATATATATATATATATATATATATATATATATATATATATATATATATATATATATATATATATATATATATATATATATATATATATATATATATATATATATATATTTCTTACATATATATGTATATATTTAAATATCTGTATTATAAAAAATATATTAAAAATATATTATCTTTATTAAAAATAATTTTATTGCAAATCACGGATAAATCTAATCGGGGAACAGCCGTGATTATGCACCTGGGAGATAATGTAAGGTATAAAACGTTACGGACCTTGGTCAATACACCATTCCTAGTTTTGACAACGCGACACAGCAGCACTTCTTTCTTCTTCATTTTTGTGGCGTCCGTCTCTTCCTCGACCAACGTACAGAGATGTAAGTGCATATTATATATTGGTTTCTTTATAAATAGTAAATTTCATAGTGTCAAAAATAAATGAATTACAAATTCAAGGTCTGACATTGTCGTCTTATTTAGTATGTTGACTGGCTTTATAAAATACCCTGCTCGTTCATATATAGGTACTTTATTCATGTAAGAATAAGGTAAAGCATTTATAAAGAAAAACAAATCAAGTGATCAATCGTTTTATATAGTATATAGAAATAAAATCCTTTATTTAATTTCAGGTATAGCAAACTCTGGAGCACTACCAAGTAGCACGACCATTGAAGGCTGCCGCAACCCACCATGCGACTTGCCGCAGCTGAGGGATGCTGTTGTGCACATGTCCTTCGTAGCTCGTAAGTAGCACTATTGATAATCAATGATATTGTCGAGTGTGGGTTCGAATACCATAGGTATAAATTCTCCCCTTAACGGTTTATATAGCACAGTCAGCCAGATATATCTTACTGTTAACACATTCAAGATATTTATATTTTTTTTTGGCTTCCACTTTATTCCCGTAGCCAGAGGGAACTGCAGGAACTATATGAACCTAGTGTTAAGATACTCCGTTGCTTATTCCCTGCTTTCTCCACCCTCGCTTTCTGCCTTTTTCCGAGGCATTACGTCTTGAGTAGCGGAACTCAACGCCACGTTTACCTAGCTTCCAGAGCGAAGAAAATGGAATTAGAAATATCCATCTTCCCCGAGTGGGAATCGAACCCTCAAACCGTCGCGCTTACAGGCAGGCTGCACCACGACGATCAATATATCAATTTTTATAATAATTTCCTAATTTAAGATTTCGCCGGTTGACTGGCGGAACTCTAAGCCGCATTTTATTTTGCTAGGGTAGGGAAAAGAAAAAATAAATTACCCTGTCTAGGGAGATGATCCACGATGCTCACTCTACACTACAATGATCTCCTACTTTTCTGTGACTAAGAAATTAAGATTATGATGAATATTTCATAATATAAAATATACATAAGAACGGACTTCACGTGATTATATGTATATTAGCTACAAATATCTTATTAGCAATAACCAATTTCAATATTTTTAATAAAATTTTATAACAAAGAAAAATAAGACGAATTTATATTAAATATTTCTTCGAACATACTTGATAACTCGCTTGAACTCGAACAGTGTCCAAATATTATTAAATCAAGATAATTTTGTTATACCATTTTACGAGCTTTCTGTATATTTTTCGTTACGTATTCTATGAATTGTATGACAACGTTCGAATGTAAACGGGATGCAAATAGGTCCATACTTACTCTATAGAAAATTGTTTCTTTTTTATGCCATTTAAGAAAATGAAGAAAGAAATAGTAAAATATTACTTACAAATTGTTTACTTCAGCTCGCAACATAAGGTCGATGCGCACGTTGGCTACGGCGTATTTAGGCAACCTCGCCGTCCCGTACAACCTCGGCTCAGCTGCCAACACTTGCAACTTCCTCACCAACACTCGCTGTCCGGTCAACAGAGGCGCCACTGTCAATTACACGTTGAGGATGTTCATTGAATCCTTCTTCCCAGTGGTAAGTAGGACGGAGATAGAAAAGTTATAAAGTTGTAATAAATGTTCTTGCAACCATTCATAATTAGTGAGATATATTATGAAAATATTAAAAACGGATATATTTTGTAGCAGAGCTTCATTAAAAATGTATCTAAATTCTTGATTCAGGGCACATCGACCGTAGTCGAGTTCCGTGTGGTGGACGACAACAACAACGCCGTGGTCTGCGTCCGCGTCCCCATACGTATTGTTAGAGCGAGGAACACATTGAACGGCAATATTGAAGCCTAACTTGCTTATACATAAATTGATAAAGTTTGCTCATTAACTATCATATAATTTTATTAAAGGATATATTTTTATATTAAACTGATATAAGTACAATATACATTTTTTATTATATATTAAGCAATAATCCGCCCAACGTAGCGCGTGTGGCAGAGTAAGCGTGTGTTATATATATGCTATTAAATGTACATCTATTCATAGTTACACATATAGTTAAATCTATTCATAGCATAGTTAAGTCTATTCTCTAGGAATATATACTCGTCTTTTACGTCTCGTCTCTTCTCTAGGAATATATAAAGTAACAGTATATAACTACTAAATATTATGTGATAAGTTTTAACTTAACACGTTGTATATTGATATGTTGCTAAAAGTTACTTAAATATTGGATACAACTTAAATTAAATATTGGATACAATACGTATAAGAGAATATTAGTATTAGAACCTCTAAAATAAAATAAATTAATAAATTCCTTGACGCGATTTCTCGCATATATCAATTTAGTTATCTCCGAATAAAGAACGCTGTGCTAAAATACTCCATTCCCCACTTTTCATCCAAGACATTGCATGTTAAGTGGCTGAACTTTTTGATGTACTTTATCTCGTCACCAGACCGATGTATTAAAAGAATTAACTTTCTTCAAGTGGAAATCGAACCCACAACCATCGAATTTACACTCAGACGCTATGGTGATGTGCTACAATGACCTATTACATTTTATTAAAACATAAAATACCTACCAGACCATCGCGGCACAGGGGCGCAACGTCTGCCTGTAATGCGACAGTTCCTGAGTTCGATTCCCATACACGGAAGATGGATTTTTCTATTTCCATTTTCTTCGCTACTTGGCAAAGCGCGGCGTTGAGTTCCGCCATTCAACACGCAATGCCTCGAAAAAGGAGGAAAGCGGAGACGGAGAAAGCAGGGAATAAGCAACGGAATGTCTTAACACTAGGTTCCTATGGTTTCTACAATGTGCGGGATAAAGCGTGAAGCTAAAAAAAAAAATACTTTATTTATTATATAAATTAATTTTATTTATAACGCCACTATATAGAATATAAATTTATTTAATTCGCTTATCAGCCATAGCCTTAGTTTTAAGTAATAATAAATAAAAAAAAATGTAAAGATAAGAGTTCATTATGAATAAAATTATTCTATATATCATGTATTAATCATTAATATTTATGATAAGAACATATAGTACAAGTTAAAAAAGAGTACGCACCACGTGTCTGTAGTGTCGATTACATTACAAAAAAAAAGCACAGTGTCGAATTCTTCTACTGGACACTAAATATTTCAATGCTACAATTGACAGATGCAGTGGGTCTAACTAGACACATTGCACCTTTACTAAGTGCAATGAAAGTGCATTGAAATATTACACGTGATTGTGATTTTTTATATATAATTTTTTTATAGCTTCACTATTTATCTCGCACATGGCAGGAGAGGCAAAGGAAACCACAGGAAGCATGAGAACCTAGTGCTAAGTCACTCTAGTCCCCGCTTTCCGCCTTTTTCGAGACTGCGTTGAGTAGAATCGAATAGAACCCGAAAACCGAACGCGTTTACAGGCAAACTCTCTCATATTATTATATTTTATTAATTTTATTTAATAATATTTGTATAAACGCCTTGCTTGACCTTCAACAATAATGTCAAAGATAATAAAGGAAGGCCACAAAAGTAAGCTTAACGGGAGTATGTATGAAGAGTTCGATGACGAGGCGAGAGAGATTTGTAAAGAGTTTGGTCTCTTCGGCCACCCGAATAAGGATTAAGTGTGGAGATATATAGTTATTTTAAAATAATTCCTCTATAAATGGAAAAAAAATTACATAAAACGATGGCGGGACTAATGCCAGGCAGAAGAAGAGTTTTCTTCTGTTCCCATATATATTACGATTTAGAAAAGAAAATGGTATGATTATGTGTTAATGAAGAGGTATACTTAATTTTATTTAAATATATATTTATTTTCTTTTTTTTCGCTCTGGAAACTAGGCAAAGTGTGGCGTTGAGTTCCGCCACTCAACACGCAATGCTTCGAAAAAAGCTGAAAGCAGGGTCGAAGAAATCAGGGACTAAGCAACGGAGTGTCTTAACGCTACGTTACCACGGTTCCTATAGTCCCCTACCCTGCCATGTGCGAGATAAAGCGTGAAGATATGAAAAAACATGTAGGAAAAAAAACTTAAACTGAAGGTAGAATAAACTAAACGACTCAACCTTTTTATATATGATTCATATATTAGGCATGGAAATTTTATCCCAAAGAACCTTAAAGAAATATTACAGAACGAAGGCGAGACTTGATGCACTTAAACTAGCTCAAAGCAGCAAAATGCAAGCTCTTGAAAGCTTCTATTTTTCAAATATGCTTTCATAAAAAAATGCCATTAAATCCTAAAGCTTTCAATTAGCAGCGTATTTTTATGAAAACGGTAATGCCATTTAAAATTAATGATTCAACTTTAACACCGTCTAGTAAAGTGAACGATAACTCCACGTGGGTTACGGTTTCAAGTCACATATAAATAATAAGTAAGAATAAATAATTTCTTGTCCTATTATATATTAGTTCCTACTTATATAAATGGAATTGGCTAGTAGTATAAAGCTTTTTGTTTATATAATATGCATTTTTTCACAATAATTTAAATGGTAAAATTTCATAACAGCCTATACCCCGTCAATTGCAGACAGCAGACTCTAGTAGCTCTTTTCATTGCTAATTAGGCCTATTCGTGAGAGAGACACACTCTGCCGTTAAAATCTTGTAATTCCGACACTTTAAAGGATGAGAAAGAAATGTATATATATGTAGGATTCGGCAGGTGCACAGTAGAAGACCAATCTCCGTTAGTGTAATGCGCCAAATGCCTCGGCTTCGGGCACACCAGATCCCTCTGCAGATCTGAGCAGCTATTGTGGAGAGGAACATATGGGAAAAGACTGTCCCACAACATCGGCAACAACATTGGCCTACAATATCGGCCACAGTCGGACAAAAAAGGAAAGAGCGAACTCAGGTTTATCCAGGTAAACCTGCAACCTACAAAATGGCATTAGAGAAACGCATTTCAATCGCACTTGTCCAAGAACCATATGTAGGTAGGACAGGTACGATGAAATCTCAACCTGCCATAACCACCATCCAGTACACAAAATGGTCAAGGCACCACCTGGACACCATTTTATGTAGTAGTGAGCCACTACTACATAAAATGGTGTCCAGGGGTATATACTGCCAAGCCTTCGCGGACGACGTGGTTCTCACTTTCTCAAGCCACAGCACCAGGGAGATACAAGCCCAAGCCGAATCCACCTTGGTCTCAGTGCAGGAGTGGGGGGCTCAAAACAAATTGAGCTTCGCCTCCCATAAAACCCACGCGATTGTTATCACAAAGGAGCTTAAATTTGACGCCCCGGTTATCCACATGTCCGGCACTCGACTGAGTCTGGTTTCGGAAATAAAACTCCTGGGGCTCATTATAGACTCCAAGTTAACTTATAACGACCACTCATCCGCGCGCACAACAACTTGCGTGTGCCGCGAAAGTAACATGGCGTCTGAACGGTATATATATGTATATATATATGTATATATATATGTATATATATATATATATATATATATATATATATATATATATATATATATATATATATATATATATATATATATATATATATATATATATATATATATATATATATATATATATATATATACATATATATATATATATATATATATATATATATATATATATATATATATATATATATATATATATATATATATATATATATATATATATATATATATATATATATATATATATATATATATATATATATATATAATAATAATAAAGAACCTTAAAGAAACATTACAGAACGAAGGCGAGACTTGATGCACTTAAACTAGCTCAAAGCAGCAAAATGCAAGCTCTTGAAAGCTTCTATTTTTCAAATATGCTTTCATAAAAAAATGCCATTAAATCCTAAAGCTTTCAATTAGCAGCGTATTTTTATGAAAACGGTAATGCCATTTAAAATTAATGATTCAACTTTAACACCGTCTAGTAAAGTGAACGATAACTCCACGTGGGTTACGGTTTCAAGTCACATATAAATAATAAGTAAGAATAAATAATTTCTTGTCCTATTATATATTAGTTCCTACTTATATAAATGGAATTGGCTAGTAGTATAAAGCTTTTTGTTTATATAATATGCATTTTTTCACAATAATTTAAATGGTAAAATTTCATAACAGCCTATACCCCGTCAATTGCAGACAGCAGACTCTAGTAGCTCTTTTCATTGCTAATTAGGCCTATTCGTGAGAGAGACACACTCTGCCGTTAAAATCTTGTAATTCCGACACTTTAAAGGATGAGAAAGAAATGTATATATATGTAGGATTCGGCAGGTGCACAGTAGAAGACCAATCTCCGTTAGTGTAATGCGCCAAATGCCTCGGCTTCGGGCACACCAGATCCCTCTGCAGATCTGAGCAGCTATTGTGGAGAGGAACATATGGGAAAAGACTGTCCCACAACATCGGCAACAACATTGGCCTACAATATCGGCCACAGTCGGACAAAAAAGGAAAGAGCGAACTCAGGTTTATCCAGGTAAACCTGCAACCTACAAAATGGCATTAGAGAAACGCATTTCAATCGCACTTGTCCAAGAACCATATGTAGGTAGGACAGGTACGATGAAATCTCAACCTGCCATAACCACCATCCAGTACACAAAATGGTCAAGGCACCACCTGGACACCATTTTATGTAGTAGTGAGCCACTACTACATAAAATGGTGTCCAGGGGTATATACTGCCAAGCCTTCGCGGACGACGTGGTTCTCACTTTCTCAAGCCACAGCACCAGGGAGATACAAGCCCAAGCCGAATCCACCTTGGTCTCAGTGCAGGAGTGGGGGGCTCAAAACAAATTGAGCTTCGCCTCCCATAAAACCCACGCGATTGTTATCACAAAGGAGCTTAAATTTGACGCCCCGGTTATCCACATGTCCGGCACTCGACTGAGTCTGGTTTCGGAAATAAAACTCCTGGGGCTCATTATAGACTCCAAGTTAACTTATAACGACCACTCATCCGCGCGCACAACAACTTGCGTGTGCCGCGAAAGTAACATGGCGTCTGAACGGTATATATGTATATATATATGTATATATATATATATATATATATATATATATATATATATATATATATATATATATATATATATATATATATATATATATATATATATATATATATATATATATATATATATATATATATATATATATATATATATATATATATATATATATATATATATATATATATATATATATACTATATATATATATATATATATATATATATATATATATATATATATATATATATATATATATATATATATATATATATATATATATATATATATATATATATATATATATATATATATATATATATATATATATATATATATATATATATATATATATATATATATATATATATATATATATATATATATATATATATATATATATATATATATATATATATATATATATATATATATACATATATATATATATATATATATATATATACATATATATATATATATATATATACATATATATATATATATATATATATATATATATATATATATATATATATATATATATATATATATATATATATATGAAGTGACATTGAGATTTTTTTATTATTTTATTTAGTTTATAAAAAATTTACTAGGTGTTGAATTCCTCCACTACACAAGTAATATTTCTTATTCGTGTCAAAAGCAGATAGTGGAATATTCAATAAAAAATGTAAAAAGTCAATATTCTCTATAACAAGTGTTTTATATATATATATATATATATATATATATATATATATATATATATATATATATATATATATATATATATATATATATATATACATATATATATATATATATATATATATATATATATATATATATATATATATATATATATATATATATATATATATATATATATATATATATATATATATATATATATATATATATATATATATATATATATATATATATATATATATATATATATATATATATATATATATATATATATATATATATATAATAATAATAATAAAGAACCTTAAAGAAACATTACAGAACGAAGGCGAGACTTGATGCACTTAAACTAGCTCAAAGCAGCAAAATGCAAGCTCTTGAAAGCTTCTATTTTTCAAATATGCTTTCATAAAAAAATGCCATTAAATCCTAAAGCTTTCAATTAGCAGCGTATTTTTATGAAAACGGTAATGCCATTTAAAATTAATGATTCAACTTTAACACCGTCTAGTAAAGTGAACGATAACTCCACGTGGGTTACGGTTTCAAGTCACATATAAATAATAAGTAAGAATAAATAATTTCTTGTCCTATTATATATTAGTTCCTACTTATATAAATGGAATTGGCTAGTAGTATAAAGCTTTTTGTTTATATAATATGCATTTTTTCACAATAATTTAAATGGTAAAATTTCATAACAGCCTATACCCCGTCAATTGCAGACAGCAGACTCTAGTAGCTCTTTTCATTGCTAATTAGGCCTATTCGTGAGAGAGACACACTCTGCCGTTAAAATCTTGTAATTCCGACACTTTAAAGGATGAGAAAGAAATGTATATATATGTAGGATTCGGCAGGTGCACAGTAGAAGACCAATCTCCGTTAGTGTAATGCGCCAAATGCCTCGGCTTCGGGCACACCAGATCCCTCTGCAGATCTGAGCAGCTATTGTGGAGAGGAACATATGGGAAAAGACTGTCCCACAACATCGGCAACAACATTGGCCTACAATATCGGCCACAGTCGGACAAAAAAGGAAAGAGCGAACTCAGGTTTATCCAGGTAAACCTGCAACCTACAAAATGGCATTAGAGAAACGCATTTCAATCGCACTTGTCCAAGAACCATATGTAGGTAGGACAGGTACGATGAAATCTCAACCTGCCATAACCACCATCCAGTACACAAAATGGTCAAGGCACCACCTGGACACCATTTTATGTAGTAGTGAGCCACTACTACATAAAATGGTGTCCAGGGGTATATACTGCCAAGCCTTCGCGGACGACGTGGTTCTCACTTTCTCAAGCCACAGCACCAGGGAGATACAAGCCCAAGCCGAATCCACCTTGGTCTCAGTGCAGGAGTGGGGGGCTCAAAACAAATTGAGCTTCGCCTCCCATAAAACCCACGCGATTGTTATCACAAAGGAGCTTAAATTTGACGCCCCGGTTATCCACATGTCCGGCACTCGACTGAGTCTGGTTTCGGAAATAAAACTCCTGGGGCTCATTATAGACTCCAAGTTAACTTATAACGACCACTCATCCGCGCGCACAACAACTTGCGTGTGCCGCGAAAGTAACATGGCGTCTGAACGGTATATATATGTATATATATGTATATATATATATATATATATATATATATATATATATATATATATATATATATATATATATATATATATATATATATATATATATATATATATATATATATATATATATATATATATATATATATATATATATATATATACATATATATATATATATATATATATATATATATATATATATATATATATATATATATATATATATATATATATATATATATATATATATATATATATATATATATATATATATATATATATATATATATATATATATATATATATATATATATATATATATATATATATATATATATATATATATATATATATATATATATATATATATATATATATATATATATATATATATATATATATATATATATATATATATATATATATATATATATATATATATATATATATATATATATATATATATATATATATATATATATATATATATATATATATATGAAGTGACATTGAGATTTTTTTTATAATTTTATTTAGTTATAAAAAAATTACTAGGTGTTGAATTCCTCCACTACACAAGTAATATTTCTTATTCGTGTCAAAAGCAGATAGTGGAATATTCAATAAAAAATGTAAAAAGTCAATATTCTCTATAACAAGTGTTTTATTTAAATAGCAAATACTTCCCCTGTGTCGATCCACCACACGTGATCCCAGCAATTTATCCGTATTAAGATAAGAGGGCGAGAGAAGAGATTCGTTGTAAATGATGCTAAAAATTGAAAGTAAAACATCTGTAAAGCTACTTCATTATTGTTTCACGTAGTGGAATGACATTTGGATGGATGTTTCTCTAGGGTCATAAATGAACTGAAAATATAAAGTTACATAGCACGTTTGACGACAGTGAAATTAAATTACTACAATTAACTAGAAAGGACTGAATTACTTTAGTTAGACACTTATTTATTTTATTTAACATACTATACTTTTTATAATTTTCTAATTTATCATATACAATAACTGTAAGAACTGAAGTGCTTGATTTAAACTTTAACAATATTTTAAAGAGTTTAATTTTTAATATACGATTGATATTAGTAAAAAAATGGTTGCCTGTAAAGTGGGTTTTACGGGTGAAAATTTTACGTGACAACGTCTTTTTCTCGGTAGAATATTTATTGATATGAATAACAATTATAGTATAAATTGCACAAATTTTAACTATAGAAAATATATTTTGTTTACTAAAACATTGTACATGTGTCAAGTGATACGCGCGGCGGACCGATCATAGTTCGGTGACAGTTGACACATCGTTACGTTACCATTTTCATATTTGACTCCGAGCCGCACAACCTAATTTAAGACGTTGTCACGTCAAAATCTCTTTAAAAAAGGCTTCAAGACTGTCGAGGTCGACTGTCGAATCTATGATAACATCTTATCATTATTATTTTCACAGGTCCACGGTACAAATTACGCGACAATGTATTAAAATGTACGTTTTCTAAATGTACGTAATTGCAGTAGTATGTAATTTCTGTACTTGAAAATGACTGTAGCATACTGCAATTGCTATGAATAAATATACATTTGATTAAATTCATTTATTGCTCAAACCAGTGGGCAAATATATTCATGTAACTACTATATGCTCATTGAGTCTATATATCTTAGTAAACAAATATTATACAAAAATAATAGTTAAATAACAAAAATCTCACTACTGACTATTAGATTTCATTCTATAAAAATCATAAAGTTGAGTAAATGAAGCTGAGTAAATAAAATTCGTTTTAGGCTTAATTTTAACATCATCCTGATTTAGTTAATGTTTTATTTCTATTTTCAAATTAGGCCTACGTTTATAGGAAATTGACACTGTCTTATATATATTATCTGTTTATTATAAAAATTATATACATTACATTTGACATCATTTATTTTTTTTTTCGAGAAGTGTCAGACTTTCAGAGGAGGATTAAAAAACAATGAGAGCCCGCCAATTTGGTAACGTCAATCGGTCGCGGTTGTTTGTAAAGTCTTTTTGTGGTGAATTTATTCTGCTTCTTCACTTTGTTCTGGCATTCCGAGCGTGCCAGTTGAAAACAGTTCACTTCGCCAATGTCGCGCTGAATGGAGAATACACAATGGAGAATGTACGGTAAACAGGAGATAGCATAACACAAAAGGGGAATGCATGTTTAAAAGAAATCCAGTTTAAATCCTTCACCTATAACAAAATCAACAGATATCTACAATATAAACAGACAATACATTAGGTTAGTAATAGATAATATTTTACAAGGGTGTTAGCTTATACTTATATAATTTTATTATATTTAATATATTTACACAAAGAACTAAACACAAACATTAACAAACGCTGAACACTAAGAGGACGAGGGACTTTGAACATCATATAAAGAACAGATTAATTTAGGACAAGAAAAAGAATATGTGAAGGGGAACCGTTGTCTAAGCCACATTCACACAATGAGTGGTCCCTGACCCTGATCTTAGCCAGATGAACAGGCGTACATGCATGTCCGAGGCGTAGGCGGCAAATTGTGAATATAACTTTCCGTTCAGTAAATTTTTGAGAAGGTGAATTTATTTTTAAATCTGAAAGCTGAAAGTGACACGCGTATTCCATTTGATGTCTTTTAAAAAAATAAAACGTCCCACAGAGTAAACATCATCCGACATATGTATGTATGTACCTACGTAGTTGAACATTACAGACATATTCGTATATTTATTTTATTTATTTATTTCTAGTTTCTTTAGGTTGAATGTTTTAGTTTTAGTTTTTTTAAAAAAGAAAAGTTAGTTGAAATAATCTATACGTCTATTTTTATTCATATTAATAATTTAGTTTCTAACAAATCGAGAGGGTAGTTTGGCTTTATGGCTTCAATTGAATAATTCAAATAAAAGAATTGTATAATTCTAATATTGCGCTCATTTCAAAAATTATCTAAGCTAGGTCAAACACTAAATTAGAGTACTAAACAGAAACTATATAAGATATAAGTGCTATGTTCTATGATATTCGTGTAATGAACAGCAAGAGGATGGGGGCGGTGTGGCGCGCTGCGACGTACCAGGACGCCGATCCCGAAGACGTCGAGCTGCTTAAAGTTTGGTATGAACTTTTGTGAATAAAGCGAGAACTATAGACGTATACATTGAAGCCTGAGTAAAGTATGTAAAGCTATTAGAGCTTAACGAATACATTAAGTGCGACCTATTTCTTTAGCATACCCACAATTATGAAAAATTTAAAAGAAACATCTTCACTTCATTATAATCGTAGTTTAAAAATGTAATTAGTGTATGTAAATATTTTTTTAAATAATTCTTTTATTTTTGTTTTAGCTCCCACATTTCTCAATGGATGGAGAACTACAAGGACAGTAGTCAAAGGCATCTCTCTTTGCGTGTATCTTCGTTGTTAATTAACGGGACTGCTAGAGTTCTCAAGGAGCAATTGAACAGTTTATATGACGGTATGTTAAGTATAAGTATAAGTAATATTGAAAAAGTTACCTCAGAGATTTTCACGTAGTGGAACTTAACGTCGCGCTTTGTCTGACCAAATTCCCGCTTCGTTTGACAGTGGGATAGCATAACCAACCCCCTGATTGGTTATGCTATCCCACTGTCGCAATGGCCTAGAAATTAATATATAGTATATATTAAGTATTGATAATACGCGTAAAGTGCTGTGGGTTCAATTACCACTTGGAGATATTCTCAGTTTTATTTTTCTTCTTTCTAGTAATAAACAAAGTGTGGTGTTATGTTCCGCCACTTAGCATACATTGGTCGACAGGCAGAAGCGGAGTACGGAGTCTTTTAAGTCTTGGTTCCCTGTTAATTCTGAAAAATTTCATAAATGTGTTCATACTAACAATAAAGTCGTACTATAATATAAATAATTTTGTCCAATTGCATTAATTTAATATATAATAAAGATGCATGATAAAAAATTAACCAGTTTTGTTTTTAATAGGAGGCTCCTTCTGTAATTTTTAAATGAAATAATACCATTATACTGTACTATACAGGGCTCTATGTGTACATTGCCCGTACTGATTACATAATATGAGATTGAAATTTAAGCCACAACAATAAACATACGTAAATGGTCCTACTTCTAGAAGTAGTGCTGCGTAAACACCTATTGTATATTGTATTGTATTTTTAGATTGTGTTCAATTGACCGAAGAGCTCTTTCTCGGAAGACGCGAAACAAATTCTAATGAAATATCGTCTTCAAGAAAAAGTTTTAAAAGTAAGATATTTATCTGTTAATATATTTTATCTTATGATATTTATGATATTTTTAGCTTTTAACGTGTTTTTCCTACATATACGTATGTCCTTTTTGCTTCATTTTCGACGCATTGCGAAGTTGCGGCAAAACTCAACGCCACGTTTTGTCCTACGACAGCTGGTACAGTTTGTTAAGACGAAAATTAAATTATTAATGAAAACTAAGCCTTGGATCTCGGTACCAGCTACTTATAAAACAATGATTAATCAATATTTCTATGTGCAGCTTTGAATCGTCACTTATATTGTAATTTTGTCATAATTAGGTAGGTACTGTACATTGATCTATACTAATATTAAAAGCTAAGTTCTGAAGCTTAGTTTGTATTAGAAAACACTTCTGGTGCTGAACAAATTATTTATTAAGAGCCTCCATCAACGATTAAAGTTATATAATAAACCTAGGGTCATCTCAAACACTTAGGTATGATATATGAAAAAAATCCTTTTAAAAAGAGGTAAAACCATAAGTTATAGTAAGTATAGTTAGTATATAATATTCCTATTAACAGATAGCAAGAGGTCCAGCAATCATCACAATCGAAGTTCCAGTAAACGAAGACGAACATCAGAACATTCGAGTTCGAACATCGTTTGTGAATCAAGCGATGTCACATCGAAAACTTTTACAGTGGAATCTAATGACAGTATTGTAAGAAAAATATATTCTAATTTTCTTAGCTCAACGCTTGTCCCGTTCTTAGCACGATTGACTGAGGGAACTTTAGGAACCGAGAATACTTAATTTTAAACACTCGGAAATTATCATATATACTAAATAATATTGTTACAAGAGTATTGTAAAAACAGGGTATTCTTAGATGATAAAGACTATAAAAGCGATGAATTTACATCCACCAAGGCTCAGACAATCTTCACACATCAGTCTCCACTACTAGATTTGTATCTACAACTATCACCACTGTCACAGGCCGTGGTACCGTTTTCTCTCTACCCCTTACTGGAAAGAAACTACCCTGATTTTGAAGGAGAAATTAAGTGACATGTCATTTAATGTAATTACTTAGAATCTATGTTCAAAGGCGCTTGAAACGTGCGGTCTATATAGTTTCTAACAATATGGTTAATTTTTTTTCAGTCTCAACCAAGGAGTATAAATAAAGTTGATAAGGAAGTTCAAACGATTAAATCATTTATTGCCAATAGGAAGCTAAGGGAAGAAGGAGAGAAGACAGAGCAAAGTAGAAATGTGAACTTGGATAATAACACTTCTATGGCGCTTGTCTTGGTGTGTGACAGCGAATCTCGTGTCCCTTCCAAAATAATATTTTCTAATGTAAATATGAGTGTGTTGCCATTGTAGAAATAATTTAATTTTAATTATATAATATAAAGAAATGTGTAAGCTATAAAAGGTGATTATTTATAAAATTTTGTCATACATACAAGTTTATTTAATTTTGCGCCAGTAAATGCCCGCAATTTTCTTTCAATATTCATAATTTTTGTTAATCAATAAATAAAATTACTACGCTCAATTGTTTTCGTTATAGCAACATTTCATTCCTTTTTATAATTCAAATGGAAACTATATTTATACATCATATGTCCTAGTATATAACATCAATTACAGTCCAGACCCTGTTAGGACCTAACTGCTGTACAGCAAAAAAGTTTCAATTAAATACTGATAATGACATGTAGATTCAAAATCCGACTGGTAAATTTATGCAAATAGACAAACTGACAAACAACAATTGCATAATCATATATTAATATTGTATTAGTCATTTAAAATCTCTCTATGTCAATATTCAAACAGGTGCTGGTGACAACCAAAAGCGTTCGTCCTCAATTATTTATATTAGAAAGATCCTTAATTAATTATATTAGAAAGATTTCACTTACGTCTTAATGGATATTTATTGCTAATCAGGAACTACTATCGAGCTTAAGCATATTATAAACATATGTTAGAGAATCATTTATCAAGGAAGTTACATCACTTAAATCCTAACGGCTTTATTCATAAAAAGTTATAGCACGCTTAAAGGCTCGTTATAGAACAGTTTTCAAAAAACGTTATTCATAACAGCATTTTAGTGCTAATCAGTAATATAAATCTATCATAAAATTATAGAACCGAGAACCCTACTATAAGAGTGTTTTAACGTCCAAAGATGGCCGATTCATGTAACAGCTGATTATATCTCATACTAATATAAGCATTGATATGACGTCGTCGCTTGTCATCAAGAGTGTCAATTTCAGTTTCGTAAACAAAACAATATAACAATTGAACTTGAACACGTCTAAATAAATTTCAATTCTTTGTCGTTTTACTTCTTTTGACTTAATTTTTTAAAAAATATATAAGTTTATAAACTAAAATAAAATAAACATTCGTGTTTTGTGATAACAATGACGTAAATCAAGCCGGTATATGTCAAGCCAGATCGAACAATATATTTTTGTACGTAATATTATCTGTGGTCAAACTATGTCGATGCGTTTATCACTTATGATCTTTGGATTTACTAATATTTTCTGCAACTAGTCGACCGACTTCAGTTTAGTGGCAACATTGTGAACTTATAACTCATATTAGTGACGCTTTAGTTATAGAAGGTTTATAGAGCGTTTATGAATACAAACATTTATAGAACGTTCTATAAGCTTATAGAGCGTTTTAACTAAAGTATACTTAAAACGTTCTATAAGACTTTTTTATGAATAAGGCTGTAATATTTATCTGTTCAAAGTTACTCTGACATGTGAGGTATAGCCAGAGTACCTTTTATATTATTTATTTCTTACTTTAGTATATTAAGTGTCATAAAAAGTTAATCACGACCCTAATTGTCTTGTAATCTTCAAATTTAAATATCATCCCCACCACCTGGACACTTGTATCTCTCTACTAATGTGCACTTCTGTACAATTTTTTTCCACGCAACACACAACTGTGCAATAGCCTGCCGGCGGCAGTGTTTCCATATCGATACTATATGGATACCTTCAAACGGCAGAGGTAGATAAAAGGTGATAAAAAATCTAATTTTATAGAAAACAAAAGAATATGCCAACATCTGTGAATTTTGTCAACTTTTATAAGCTGTAGTTTCTGTTAACCTACCTTTAGAGCGAGGGACTTTAAAATTATGATTTCACTAAGATTTAATTTTCATTAGTAAATAAAATGGTAAACATTAAGTAGTTTTCAAACTAAATACCGTATAAATGTTGTTACGAGAACTAGTCTCCAGCAAATTCAATTCCTGACCGGAACTCCGAGTTTATAGAAAAATGTAAGCATTCATTAAAAACTTACGTACCCTTTAAATAGGACACCGTTGGTCTTTGAAAACTTTCATAATGAAAACTTGTTGACAGTGTTTAATTATGTAACATTATACATAATTTGAAATCTTTTGTTCTTTTTTAAGGCAACTAACATTTTGGTTTTTAAAATGCTTTATTTTCGTATGTCCGGCATTACAAATTGAGATGTTGAATTGTCTTTTAACTCATATTGACTGAAAAATTATCTTGAAGTAAGGAACGTGACACTCTCAACACTCGTAGTGTTCCCGTTTTCCTCGGTCTGGCATTACAAAACGAGGCGTTGAATTCTATCATTTCACACGCAATAACTAAAAATTTTACGAGAAATAAGGTACATAGTGTCTCAATACTCTGCTCCCGTTTTGCATTTTTTTATTGCAATAACTTTACCAGCAATAGATAGATAGCTGAACGTAATTTCAATTTCGACCGTCTAACTTTTATTAAACGAACTCCGATAATCTCTTCAAACATTTTGTCAATAATTAAAAAAATGTATAGTAGATTTCGTAGCTTAATTTTTATAATATATATTAAACGATGGTTATGTGAAAACACAGAGGTGTGCAAGAGTATGGAGTTTGGCATATATAATGTTTATATGTAGGTGAAATGTAGAACGCTAATATATTTCAATGACAAAACATATAAAATACTGTTTAGGAGTCTCTTTCAAAAAGAAGGTAGTTTTTATGACTATATGTCAAAGCGATGAATTATTGTCAAATCATGTCTTTTTTTCAAAAAAAAAAAGGTCAATTAGGGTTGTTATATATAAGCAAGAGTCCGTATTGGAAAGGTAATACTATATAATATTTTTAAGTGCTTAAACATATGTTCTTCATGTGCTTCTATGTTTTTCTTTGAAAATTAACTTTAACTACTTCTGGTTATTTTATGTACATTAACTCAACAAATAAAACAAAAACTACACTGCCTATAACAATATACTCTATATTTATAATAAATATATCAGCTATATTTAGCTGTATCTTATTATTTGTTCCTATGACGTCACAAGTTTAATTTCCTGCCATCCAGTTGAAATTTTGTGTTAGTCAAGTGAAAGCCTTTAAAGGACATATTAGGGCAGTACGTGACTGGATTGTATAGGCACTCTAACGTTTTGGACGTCTAGAAATAACATTATTTTGCCACAAGATATTGAAGAAAATCTTGAAAAGTGTAAAAATATTGAAATCTTCGGAAAGGAAAAGACAAGCAGTAATAGCTGAACAAGTAAGGTCTGAATAATGCGTACATAAGAGTAGGCCTTACATATTATTTGTTATCTTCTTTGTAGTGTTGCAGATGCAATGTGTATAACTAGACATATCGCACCTTAACTAAGCGCAATGAAAATTAATTGAAATCTTACATGTGAGGGAGATTTTATTAGTGTAAGTAGTTTTATATCTTCACTCTTTATCCCGCACATAGCAAAGTAGGCAGAGGGAACCGCAGGAACCATGAGAATCTAGTGTTAAGACATATAGATACTGTGCTCCCTGCATTCCGCCTTTTTCGAGGCATTGCGTGTTCAGCGTAATCGAATCAAACCTAAAAACTGTAACGTTTAAAGGCTGACGCTTCGCCTCTACAGCCCTGATGTATTTAATTAATTAAATTTAATAATATTAGTATAAGCGTCTTGCTTGACCTTCGATAACAGCGTCCAAAATACTAAAAGAAGGTCACAAAAATAGGCTTGACAGAAGTATATAAAGAGTTTGATCTCTTCGTTCACTAAGATCCCTCTAGTACCACTTTAATTTCTATTATACTATGCAACTATACAAATTCAATTCCTGACCGGAACTCCGAGTTTATAGAAAAATGTAAGCATTCATTAAAAACTTACGTACCCTTTAAATAGGACACCGTTGGTCTTTGAAAACTTTCATAATGAAAACTTGTTGACAGTGTTTAATTATGTAACATTATACATAATTTGAAATCTTTTGTTCTTTTTATAAGGCAACTAACATTTTGGTTTTTAAAATGCTTTATTTTCATATGTCCGGCATTACAAATCGAGATGTTGAATTGTCTTTTAACTCATATTGAATGAAAAATTAACTTGAAATAAGGAACGTAGTGTCTCAACACTCGTAGTGTTCCCTTTTTCCTCGGTCTGGCATTACAAAACGAGGCGTTGAATTCTATCATTTCACACGCAATAACTAAAAATTTTACGAGAAATAAGGTACATTGTGTCTCAATACTCTGCTCCCGTTTTGCATTTTTTTATTGCAATAACTTTACCAGCAATAGATAGATAGCTGAACGTAATTTCAATTTCGACCGTCTAACTTTTATTAAACGAGCTCCGATAATCTCTTCAAACATTTTGTCAATAATTAAAAAAAATGTATAGTAGATTTCGTAGCTAAATTTTTATAATATATTTTGAACGATGGTTATGTGAAAACACAGAGGTGTGCAGGAGTATGGAGTTTGGCATATTCATAGTTTATATGTAGGTGAAGTGTAAAACGCTAATATATTTCAATAACAATACATGTAAAATACTATTTAGGAGTCTCTTTCAAATAGAGGTAGTCTTGATGACTATATGTCAAAGCGATGAATTATTGTCAAATCAGGTCGTTTTTTTAAAAAAAGGTCAATTAGGGTTGTTATATATAAGCAAGAGTCCGTATTGGAAAGGCAATACTATATAATATTTTTAAGTGCTTAAACATATGTTCTTCGTGTGCTTCTGTTTTTCTTTGAAAATTAACTAACTACTTCTGGTTATTTTATGCACATTAATTCAACAAATAAAACATAAACTACACTGCCTATAACATAATACTCTATATTTATAATAAATATATCGGCTATATTTAGCTGTATCTTATTATTTGTTCCTATGACGTCACAAGTTTAATTTCCTGCCATCCAGTTGAAATTTTGTGTTAGTAGTCGAGTGAAAACCTTTGATGGACATATTAGGGCAGTACGTGACTGGATTGTATAGGTATACCACTCTAACGTTTTGGACGTCTAGAAATAAAATTATTTTGCCACAAGATACTGAGGAAAATCTTGAAAATTAAAAAAATATTGAAATCTTCGGAAAGGAAAAGACAAGCAGTAATAGCTGAACAAGTAAGGTCTGAATAATGCGTACATAAGAATAGGCCTTACATATTATTTGTTATCTTCGTTGTAGTGTTGCAGATTCAGTGTGTATAACTAGACATATCGCACCTTAACTAAGCGCAATGAAAATTAATTGAAATCTTACATGTGAGGGAGATTTTATTAGTGTAAGTAGTTTTATATCTTCACTCTTTATCCCGCACATAGCAAAGTAGGCAGAGGGAACCGCAGGAACCATGAGAATCTAGTGTTAAGACATATATACACGTAAGACAAGATACTGTGCCCCCTGCATTCCGCCTTTTTCGAGGCATTGCGTGTTCAGCGTAATCGAATCAAACCTAAAAACTGTAACGTTTAAAGGCTGACGCTTCGCCTCTACAGCCCTGATGTATTTAATTAATTAAATTTAATAATATTAGTATAAGCGTCTTGCTTGACCTTCGATAACAGTGTCCAAAATACTAAAAGAAGGTCACAAAAATAGGCTTGACAGAAGTATATAAAGAGTTTGATCTCTTCGTTCACTAAGATCCCTCTAGTACCACTTTAATTTCTATTATACTATGCTTTTGCATATTTTTATCTTACTTTAAAAGCCAATATACAGATATACTGAAGTGAATAGAGACGATTCGTTTTATAATGAAACGTCCGAATCATATGAGAGCTTCACAAATATGAAAAGCTCTCTCAATGTGAACTTCTTTGCACAAACACTGACCGATATTTGGTGCAGTTTTAAATAAATTAAGAATTCGTTCCTATAGCATACTTCATATTAAATAAAGAAGAGTGTAAATTGTAATAAATATGTATGATCGCCATTTTATTACGTTAAATATGAGGAATCAGATCGATCCTCTCTCATTTCTAAGGTAGAAGACAGAGCAAAGTAGAGTACGGTTCATCGAAAGGCCTGACAAATGAGGCCGAAACTAAAGCCAGGCAGGAGAAGAAGAAGAATTTGCTTCTTCTTCATCTGTTATCAGCTATATTACCACTCAGAAAAAGAAATTGGTACGGTTACGTGTTAATAAAGAGTTACATTTAATATTATTTAAATATATTTTTATTATTTTTTCTTCGCTCTGGAAAGTAGGCAAAGCGCGGCGTTGAGTTCCCCTACTCAACACGCAATGCCTCGAAAAAGGCGGAAAGCAGGGACTAAACAACGGAGTGTCTTAACACCAGGTTTCTATGGTTCCTGCAGTTCCCTATTCCTACCCTGCCACGTGCGGCATAAAGCGTGAAGACGTAAAATCATTTAGGAAATATAAATAGTTAAGCCAAGGTAGAATAAACCTAGTGACTTAGCACTTTTTTAAATATGTTTCACATATTAGTCATAGAAATTTATGTCATAGAATTTTTCCCAAAGAACCTTAAAGAAATATTACAGCGATGTAAGTTTACGTATTAATTAGAGAACGAAGGCGAGACTTGATGCACTTAAACTAGCTCAAAGCAGCAAATGCAAGCTCTTGAAAGCTTCTATTTTTCAAATATGCTTTCATAAAAAACTGCCATTAAATCCTAAAGCTTTCATTTAGCAGCGTATTTTTATGAAAACGGTAATGTCATTTAAAATTAATGATTCAACTTTAACACTGTCTAGTAAAGTGAACGAAAACTCCTCGTGGGTTACGGTTTCAACTCACCTATAGTTGTTATATATATATATATATATATATATATATATATATATATATATATATATATATATATATATATATATATATATATATATATATATATATATATATATATATATATATATATATATATATATATATATATATATATATATATATATATATATATATATATATATATATATATATATATATATATATATATATATATATATATATATATATATATATATATATATATATATATATATATATATATATATATATACATATATATACATATATCTATATATATAAAAATGAATTGCTGTTCGTTAGTCTCGCTAAAACTCGAGAACGGCTGAACGGATTTATCTTATCTTGGTCTTGAATTATTCGTGGAGGTCTAGGGAAGGTTTAAAAGGTGAGAAAAATTCGAATAATTGCCGGGAAAATCCTCAAAACAGCATTTTTCTATTTCCCATACAAACGTTTTCTAAATAAAATGGAGAGTCAATTTGTAATTTATTACCGCTGCATAAAGTTCAAATTTGCGTGCACGTTGGAGGATCAAATATTGCGTTCTGAAACTCAACAGAAGAAAATTGCACAGTCTCAAAATACATTGTACTGCAATCATAATATTTGACATTAGATTTGACAACCAACTAATATGTCAATCCATCCTGTCGCATTTCAGAGCATGGAAAAAAGTATTACGATATTATATCTATCTTTGTGGATACGTGCGCGAGAACTTTCTTTACTTTGGTGATCCTTTGTGATAGTGACATTCCAAGTAATGTGCTTTTTTTTGTGATAGTGACACTTTACTGCTAAATAAGCGGAAAATTTTCTCACTTTGATTAATTACAATTTACGATGCCGAGGAGAAGACGACCTGACTTAGGTCGTCGTAGTCAATCAAATGTGCGAAGAGCTATCTCACGTGCTAACCGCACTGATGACCAGAGACAGACAGATCAAGAAAATAGTCGTATTGCTATGTCAGAATTGCGTTCTTTAGTGAGTGACAATGTAGGAGATAGGAGAACGGCTGAACGGATTTATCTTACCTTGGTCTTGAATTATTGCGTTCTTTAGTGAGTGACAATGTAGGAGATAGAAGAAAATAGTCGTATTGCTATGTCAGAATTGCGTTCTTTAGTGAGTGACAATGTAGGAGATAGGCTTAGAATACAACGAGTTCGTGCACATCAAACACATCAACAGCAAGCTAGACATAATGAAATTGAGCGAATCCGCAGACGCAGAGCTCCAGTGATTCTTGAACGAGCTGCATTCCACTATGATCCGGCAATTGATTATTGTGCCGACAAATCGGTAACAATTGGGGAAATGAAAACAATTTGTAAATATTGTAAGGCGTTAAAATACACTGGTGAATCTACTGGATTATGTTGTGCTGAAGGCAAAGTAAAATTGCCACAATTGGTCCCACCACCAGATCCTTTACGCTCTTTAGTTTCTGGGATTGGAAATGATTCTAAACACTTCTTGACCAACATTCAGAAATATAACAACTGTTTCTAGATGACATCATTTGGTGTTACACATATTATACAAGACAATTTTATGCCCACTTTCAAGGTATTATATAAGAATATTTTTTTATATTATTTAAGTTTGTACTATAATATATATATCGAAAATAATTAATGGACAAATTTTTAAAAATTACAGATACAAGGACAAATTTATCACTTACTGGGAACTCTGTTACCAGTACCGGATGCAGATCATCAATTTTTACAAATTTATTTTATGGGCAATTCAGATGCAATGCAATAAGCAATTCAGGCAATTCAGATTCAATTAATAATCGTTATGCTCACAATCCCACAGTGAAGAAAACCATTGTCCAACAATTACAAATGTTTCTTCATCAGAATAACAATTTAGTAAACATGTTCAAAATAGCATTGGATCGGATGCCATCTGATAGCCATAAAATTATTATTCGATCTGACAAAACACCTGCCGGTGAACACACAAGGAGGTTCAATTCACCAACCATTGATGAAGTGGCTGTTGTCATTGTAGGAGAAAATTTACAATCTAGAGATATTGTGTTTCATCGTCGGAATAGTGATTTAAAACGTGTATCTGAAACACACAGGAGTTATGATGCACTACAATATCCTTTGATCTTCTGGCAGGGGGAAGATGGATACCATTTTAATATCAAAATGGTAAATCAAGTAACAGGTAAATGAATTGAACAAGATTAAATAACATTTTTAAATTCAATTCATCTAAGTAACAATGTAAACATTTATAATTTTTGATTGCAGGTGCTGAAACCAACAAAAAATTTATTGCTATGAATTACTATTCATACAGACTCATGATCCGTCAAGGTGAAGTAAATCATATTTTGATGTGTCAACGACTTTTTCATCAGTTTGCAGTTGACATGTATGTCAAAATTGAGACTGAACGATTGACATACATCCGTTTGAACCAACGACGGCTACGGTCAGAGGAATACATCCATCTCCGCGATGCTATAAATGCTGATGGCAATGTGAATAATGTAGGAAGAATGACAATTTTGCCAGCTACTTATATCGACACCGTAATGAACCAGGATGACGTAATCAAATATCCCACTGCGTTTTTAAATTCACTGGAATTGCCTGGATTACCACCTCACAATTTGCAGTTAAAAGTAGGATCAGTTGTTATCATGCTGCGTAACATTAATCAACCTCGACTATGCAATGGAACAAGACTGGCTGTGAAAAGACTAATGAATAACGTCATTGAGGCGACAATCATAAAAGGAAAATACAAAGGAGAGTATGTCTTGATCCCGCGGATACCGATGATACCAACGGATTTACCATTCGATTTTAAACGCTTACAATTTCCAGTACGTCTGGCCTTTGCGATGACCATAAATAAATCGCAAGGACAGTCGTTAGAAGTTTGTGGAATCAACTTGGAATTTCCCTGTTTCGCGCATTTACAATTATACATCGCGTGTTCGCGCGTCGGAAAACCGTCTTCTTTGTTTATTTACGCACCACAAAGCAAAACAAAAAATATAGTTAATGAGAAAGCTTTAAATTAATTAACAGACTGTATTTTAATAGTGTGTGTCTGTGAATATCAAATTTAAACCTTATAAATAGCCAGTATTTCAGGAAAACTCTTTTTTTCTAAGTAAGCAACATGATGTATCGAAAATAATAATAAAACTTCCTGCTTTATTCAATAAATTCTTTTTTATTAAATACGGATTCGATTTGTTTGTTTTAAAATCATTTTATACAAAAGATTTGGTTTTTTATTTATCGATGAGGCAGTACGAAGTCTGCCGGGTCAGCTAGTATATATATATATATATATATATATATATATATATATATATATATATATATATATATATATATATATATATATATATATATATATATATATATATATATATATATATATATATATATATATATATATATATATATATATATATATATATATATATATATATATATATATATATATATATATATATATATATATATATATATATAATATATATATATATATATATATATATATATATATATATATATATATATATATATATATATATATATATATATATATATATATATATATATATATATATATATATATATATATATATATATATATATATATATATATATATATATATATAATATATATATATATATATATATTATATATATATATATATATATATATATATATTATATATATATATATATATATATATATATATATATATATATATATATAAAAATATTTCTATTTAAAAATAGAATTAAATTTATTATTTTTCTTAATTTTTTATTTGGGGAAATTTTTAAAAAAATTAATTTTATTTAAGACTTTTTATTTATTATATTTTTAAAAATTTAATTTCGTTCTTAATCCGTTTTAAAAACCCAGGGAAAGGTAAGGAAAAATCCATCTTGGTCTTAAAATTCTGGGGGCTGGAAAATTAAAAGAAAACAATTTGAGGCAAATTTTTCACAGTTTGCCAAGTTTATAAATTAAAAATTCCCCAAATTAACTGGGAACCGGGTTACCCCCTACAATTCCGTTTGAAAAGAGGCTTTTTTTCAGGGAATTTAAACCAACCCCCGCATGCAAAAAAAGCAGGCTGTGAAAAGTAAGGAAAAAGCAAATTTTGGGGGCCCCCTACCTTTTAAAAAAAACACCGGAAAGAACCTTTATGCGGTAATTAAAAACCCACGATTTTTTAAATTCCGGAATTGGGCCTTTTGGGTTACCAAAAAAATTTCCCAAGGCAGGGTTTAAAAATTTTTTTAAATTAATTATTTCCTGTTTTTCGAAACAAATTTTAATCCCCTTTGCGCTGGAAAAACGCTTTTTTTTGAAAAGAAAAAAAATAAGTTAATTTAGGGGCAACTTTTAAAAAAAACCAAAAAGAAAGTTTGTTCCCCCGGAAAACCGATTTAAACCTTAAATTCCATTTTAAACGGAAAAAATTTTTTAAATAAGCGGTTTCGAAAAAAAGAAAACCATTTTTTAAAAAAATTTTTTTAAACCGGTTTGTTTGGTTTTAAAAACAAACTTTTGGGTTTTTTTTCCCCATGACCAATTTTAAAAACGCGGGTTTGGGGTGGAAAAATTTTCTTTTTTAAAAATTTAGAAAAAAGCAAAACAAAAATATAGTTAATGAGAAAGCTTTAAATTAATTAACAGACTGTATTTTAATAGTGTGTGTCTGTGAATATCAAATTTAAACCTTATTAATAGCCAGTACTTCAGGGAAAACTATTTTTCTAAGTAAGCAACATGATGTATCGAAAATAATAATGAAACTTCCTACTTTATTCAATAAATTCTTTTTTATTAAATACGGATTCGATTTGTTTGTTTTAAAATCATTTTATACAAAAGATTTGGTTTTTTATTTATCGATGAGGCAGTACGAAGTCTGCCGGGTCAGCTAGTATATATATATATATATTATATATATATATATATATATATATATATATATATATATATATATATATATATATATATATATATATATATATATATATATATATATATATATATATATATATATATATATATATATATATATATATATATATATATATATATATATATATATATATATATATATTATATATACTATATATATATATATATATATATATATATATATATATATATATATATATATATATATATATATATATATATATATATATATATATATATATATATATATATATATAATATATTATATATATATATAATATATATATAATATATTATATATATATATATATATATATATATATATATATATATAATATATATATATATATATATATATATATATATATATATATATATATATATATATATATATATATATATTATATATATATATATATATATATATCTATATATATAATATTATATATATATACTACTATATATATACTATATATATATATATATCTATATATATATATATATATATATATATATATATATATATACATATACCTATACATATATATATAATATATATATATATATATATATATATATATATTATATATATATATATATATATATATATATATATATATATTATATATATATATGTATATTTCAAAGCTAGGCCTATTATTTATTATTTATTGCAGACGATTAAAAGCAATGACTAGTGAGGGTTATATGCAGTTCTTTTCGTGGCTAAATAAAGCTATTCATGAGAGACATACTCTGTCACAAACTACATTCTGGTGACCGTACGGGGTACCCGAAAACATAAATGCTATGAAGATCTACTTAGCACAAAGTTAAGCTTCAGATCCACAAATTTATTTTTATGTAATTTTTTTATTATCTATTATAGTATTTATATTTATATTACCTTTCATTTTTATTTTATAATAATAAGTAACTATAAGCAGTCTTACATACTTACTCTCTGCACACAGTTTTAGATTTTATTAATTTTAAAATTTATAAATTTACGAAAATAAAATCTTGTACTAATTTACTTAACCTCTATGATCGACAGTGAAACCTCTCGCGATCGACCGGTCGTTCATGATACCGTTTAGGCACCATTGTCCTAAAAGAACAAACTGACGCCTAGACGGATCGGTACTGTCGATCGGGCTGTCGAGCTTGAAGCGTGCGGTTACCGATAAGTAGGCCTTCAATGGACCCCCCGCTGACGAATTAGAATTAGTAACTATCACCTCTCAACAGTAATGGTGTCGCCTAGGACAAAACTAAGGAGAAACGCAAAGTTGCCTAGAGTCTACTAAAAACTTTCGACCCCCTTGATTAATCCTGTCTGCCGCAGGAGTCTATTATACTTTAGAGATCTGCCACACGTGCGTGATGAGGACCCCAATCTCCGTTTTCACGTGGAGTTTTCTTCTCCAAGGCTTTTATATACTTGCACCTATTCTATGCCTCGGTCGCGTTTTACGATCCCCTTGGGAAAAGAAGGGGTGGGGGTTATTTTACTTTGTCGACACTCACACGGTGTAAATAAATACATAAACGAAAATAGTTATTTTAAAATAGTCCTCTACGTTATGTGGTTTTTTTTAATATATAGATAATACTCATGACACTTTAACATAAGTGTAGTCTGATATAATAAAAATATTAAAAAAATCGGGATATTTCTATTTATTTTGTATAGTAATCTGATACAAATATCAAATATTTTGGGGTATTTATATTAATTTTGACGAATAAAAAGTTTCTCTGACACAAGATCAAGTTTTAAAATACAGATAGAGATAGAAAAAGCGCAGATAAAATAATATACATGATTTTCTCTAAAAAAATAAAGGTCAAGCTATACGGGACGCCTCGCACGTTCCAATGCTACAATGGCACACGAAAACACATTTTATATTAGATATCATGAAATTATATTACACACGTTTCGCATGCCTTTCTTGTCACATTAAATTTGATTACCAATATTATATAGACATACACGTACGTTATAATTATAATAAAATAATAAGTTTTTATTTTTGTTACTTTTTTTTATGTTTGAATGTGTATATATTTTTTTGGGGTTCCGTGTCCGCTCTTTATGGAAGGAACACTTTCCAGTTAGCAATAGACTTTTTCGATTTGACTGTCTGTCAAGACTATTTTCTCAAACTCGCTTTAAAGTTGCCAGTTAAATTTAATATCTCATATCCTGGTCTGTAGTCTCTTAGAAGGCAGAAAAAATTATTAAACTTCTTATTTTTTATACTTTTGTAGCTTATTCTCCAAAAGTCGAGACGAGACCCCTGTAGATCAATATTTACTAGGTATTCAGCCCATCCGGCCTGTTAATTGAGCGAGCGCGGAAGCGGTACAATAAAGACACTTTTTGAAGCGAAGCTCTTATATGTTCACTTCGCCGTTTTTTGTAGCCTGTCCCCTCCGAGGCCGTTTGACAGAACTCGATGAAACTTTGCATGGAAATTAGGTCCAAGTGGTAGCTATATCGCATTTCATGAATGATGTCCTTGAGGGATGAGGGGTGATAATTGTACCATAGAGTTATGCTGGGGAATTGAAATCTCTGTTTATGGCGCGCGCTAGCAAATTTCAATGGGTTTCTCAATAAATTAAGTTCACAATGTGTTTGGCCATAGAGAAATTGCACGCGCAAGCTAATCCAATGCATTTTCAATGAAAATCGAATTTTGTTGGTTTTTTCTCAATTATTCCTCAAGGACATGTCCGATCACAGTTTTTTATATATGTTGGCACTCCTCATGACCACAGTGATCGTTTAAAACAATCCGATCAAAATCGGTTCAGTGGTCTAGGAGGAGTTAGCGAACAAAGAATGCATAGACCCCCACTAACAGAGAGCTTCGCTCGTCGCTGCGCTCCTCACTCGCTCAATAAAATTTATATACGACATTGAAAATATATATACGACAGTAAAAACCTTTACAAATGTATATTTGTAGTTCATTTAATACTAAATAAGGGCTTATAAATTTAAGAAGACTTATATATTACTTCCCGTTGACCTACAATAATCAAATTGGTACGGAGCCCTCGATGCGCGAATACTACTCACACTTAACTGATATTTTTGTATATTTAACCATGCAGATAATTTACTGTATGTATATATATAACCCTTAAATATTTTCAGCCTGCGCTAGACAGAGAAAACCTATTTTGCCATATTTTTTTTAATTATACAGAATAACTCTAAATATATATACGAAACCCTGAGGACCGTCGTGGCGCAGAGGCGCAACGTCTGCCTGTAACGCGACGGTTTCTGGGTTCGATCTCCAGTCGGAGAAGATGGATTTTTCTATTTCCATTTTCTTCGCTCTGGCAACTAAGGCAAAGTGCGGCGTTGAGTTCCGCCACTCAACCCGCAGTGCCTCTAAAACGGCGGAAAGTGGGGACGGAGGAAGCAGGGACTAAGTAACGGAGTGTCTTAACCTTAGGTTCGTATGGTTCCTGCAGTTCCCTCTGCCTACCCTGCAATATGCGTTAAAGCGTGAAGCTACAAAAAAAAATATATATATACAAAAATGGACTTTCATTTTATAAATTTCTTACAAGTGACAGAAAGAGAACTTCTTTAACCTAGATAATCCGAGTATGTCATGTCACAGTTCACATGTGAGACGCGTTCAGTATAAATGACTATTAGTGGTGTGGAGACAACCCACTTAGTTTTAACGAAGGAGATACTTATACTCATACTTCAGCACTTCTTCGTTGACAAAATTTAAAAGAAATGTTAGATTTTTATATATTTTTAAAAATATAAACATTTTATATGTTTTTGTTATACTTGAAGTTTATATTTCTAGTTCATCTTCCGCTCGTAGCATATCTGTATATTTTATTAAGATATTAAATACTAAAAGCTTCATTTTTAAGTAAATGTGAAAAAAAGTTATATTAAACTAAACATTTTTTTAAATTTTATAAAACATGTTTTTTTTTTATTTTTTTGGCAAAATAATATAAAATGTTAGCATTAATTGAGATTAACAAAATAAAATGATAGCAGCTACAGAGCAGCTTTTACCTATGGCTTCGTCCGGTAAGTAAAATGCTAACACATTTTCAAAAACCATCTCTTATTTATTACTAAGTAAAAGATCTGAATTAATATGTAATAAATACGTATTTTTTTTTGAATTATAAGTAAACATTAAACAAAATATCACCATCGAGGATAATGTGGCCCTATAGCGCAGTACATGTTGTTATTGTGAATTCAATCTCTTCAGTCTCGAATTCGCAGCATATATATATGAAAAATACACCCTGTAATTAATAATAATATTCTATATAACCTTTTTAAATAATTCATATTTAAAACCACGTTGAAATCCAACGGCTTCGCAAATTTTAAAATGAAGTACAATTATTGTGATAGTTATAGATCCACAGATCATAAATTTTCTTTTTTTTTGATAAAGTAATTTAATAATATTAATTAATATAGTAATGTTATATTATTTTATCAACTTCGAAGTACAGACTAAAAAATTGAGCATGCCGTACTCACGCCATCTTCAGTTTAATAAATTTTATTTGAATTTAGGACAGCGCCCTCTGTTGGGATACTATGTAATTATCTCTAAAAATAGTGTCATCTATTGATAAACACATCTATTATTTAAAAATAAGGGATAAAACTATCGTGGTATTATTTAAAAATAAGGGATAAAACTATATGGTGGGTGCAGTCCGCACCGGGCGGCACATATCTTGGGGCGGCATTTTTTATATTTACTTATAGTTATAAAAAACAACTTATTCATTTCATATTTATGCTACAAATTTCTATATATGATTATTATAAGTTTGATATTTGTTTTTCACCAATACCTCGCTTTGCGTTGGTTTTAAAATTGCGTCGCGGCTTAATTTTTGCTTATTTTTACTATGCGTCGTTGGATTTTCAAAGTCGCGTTGTTTTGGATTCTTTATTTTTTTCCCAAAATATGGCTACACTTTTGTCTTTAATTGTGCCATCAAAATTTTCTAACTAAAAATCAATGCAAATTAATGCAATTGTATTTTCTTTTAAATTGGGCACTTTGTTTTACTTAGCTCAGTTTAATTACGTAGTGTGAGGTTGCTGTAGTGTGTTTGCTTTTTTTAAAAAGAATAATTTACGTACATATATACAGTTTAACTCTGTGTTTTTGGTTACTAAAGAGATAAATTTTTCCCTGCCCCTGGTCTAGGTCTGCAAGCTAGGGCGCCGGCATAAGAATTATTTTTTTCAAACAACAAAACCTAAATGAGACAAAACAAAAATATTGACGAACTTACAATTTCAGGAATCGTAAATAGATAAATATATTCAGTATAAACCGTTTTGTTCACTCGTGATTCAATCTTTTAACAGTGAAGAGTGAAACAAATTATTAGGTTGCCAGTGTATTTGGAGAGTTTATGTATAACGTATTATAGATATAGATGTTATTCTGTAATTCTATATACTATTCAGAGTAGTAAAATGACTTTACAGTTTTCTATACTTTTTTTTTCATTTATATCTCCCAGAACTATGAGTCAATGAAGACTACAAAATCTTGCAATATTGTCAATAGAACAAGAAATCACACATCATATAAATTTGGAGAGCATTATACACGATTTTTCTAGTATGAAAGCTAGAGGAGTAGAGTTTTACGAGTGCATACAAATATGTCTAAAAACCACTACTTGACTTATAATAGAAAGGGCGGCAAACACCGACCGACTTTCTGGCAGAGGCTAACAAACTAAACTTATCAACTAATACCGAAACTGCTCAGGAAGCTTGGCATCGAGCTCAGTCAGCAATTATTACGGCTGGTAAACGTGTTCTTGGCGTTTCTAGGGGAGGGCGTGTCATCGACAGGGAGACGTGGTGGTGGAATAACAAGGTACAGGTGATGATTCGTGAAAAGGCTGCATTTAAGGAGTGGCAGCATTCCAACTCTCCTGAAGAAAGACTGGAGTACATAGCAGCAAAACGTGTCAGCAAAAGAGCTGTAGCCAGGGCCCGCAGTGAAAATTTGTCGCTATTATACAACAAACTTGAGACTGTGGAGGGGCAGAAGTTCATATACAAACTGGCACAAAATGTAAATATCACAAAATGTCTTTGAGTCAGAGATTCCCTGGGCAAGCTGCTCTGTACTCATGCATCTGTGAAGGAGAGGTAGAGAAGCTATTTCTTGGAGTTGCTGAATACTCAGCACCCGTTTAGTGTTCCGTTTAAATCACCTCCTAACCTTGAACTTATTGCTCCGATTACCCTTGATGAGACTCGAGATTATCTTCGTTGCATGAAGAACGGAAAAGCGGTGGGGCCTGACAATATTCCGATCGAAGCGTGGAAATCGTTGGGATCTCTTGGTGTGCTCATACTTATTTATTTATTTATTTGTTCTTTATTGTACATAAAAACAAAGTTAAATGCACAACAGGCGGGCTTAATGCTAAAAAGCATTTTCTGCCAGCCAACCTGGGTATGTGGGAAATAAATGTGGAGGTGTACAAAAAAAAATTGACAACATAAAATTAAAAAAAAAAGAAAGAAATAATAATAATAAAAAATACTTTCGAAGACATATGAGTGTAAAACTAAATAAAAAATACATACATGCTTAGATACATACCTATATACATAACTATATACATGCATAAATAAATATAAACATGATATACTACACACAAACAAATTATTTTAAACCTTATAAACATAAACATTTAAAAAGAAAATAAATAAAACATAATATAATACATTACGTTTAACGACTACAATACGTACTAAAATACAAAAGAATAAAACATATATTTAAAAATATACAAATAATTAATATATAAACTCAAGCGATAAACTAAATTAACATATAAAATTGCTTTGTTTGGTAAATAATTTTTTCACCTGACGTTTGAATACTTCACGAGAGGGAGCCCTACGGATGGTCTCCGGCAAGTCATTCCAAAGTCGAACTCCTACGACAGCAAATGAGTTAGCCATGAAACCAGAGGTGTGGCTAGGCGTAGAGAGCATGAGATTCGCTTGGGATCGTAAGGACCTGTCATGTAAAGAGGAGAGGAAAGAGAAATCAGATGATAGATAAGTCGGAGAATTAGGGTCGAAAAGGGTGGAATAAACTAAACAAAGGACTCTTGATTTTCTGCGATCACTCAAAGAAAGCCAACCAAGCTGCCTCCTATAACAAGATATATGATCATACTTGCGGAGGTTATAAATAAAACGAATGCATGTGTTAAAAATCCGTTCGAGCTTGTTCATGAGTTCATTATTCATATCCAGGCAGCAAACATCACCATAATCTATCACTGGAACCTTTTTAACCGTATCTTGAGCACTGGGACGATGCCTAACCAGTGGTGGCACAGTTTTATTACCCCTATTTACAAAGGAAGGGGTAGTGTTCAAGATTGCGGTAGTTATAGGGGCATTAAGATTATGAGTCACACCATGAAACACTTCGAGCGCGTGATTGGCCTCAGGCTCCGCCAAGAATGTACTGTCTCTGAGTGATATGGATTTCAGCCAGGATCAGGCACTATGAATGCAATTTTTGAACTCTCCCTCCGAACTTTGATGGAGGCATACAGGGAAAGAAGGAGAGCTCAGCATATAGCATTCCTAGACTTGCAGAAGGCCTTCGACTGTGTGCCACGTCAGTGTATCTGGTGGGCCCTGCGATCCAAAGGGATCCCTGAATCCTATATTGATATTATCAGAGATATGTACAACGACTCTGTTTCTGTGGTTAAGACCGCTATTGGCAACACAAAACCCTTCCCGATTACAGTAGGGGTTTATCATGGCTTAGCTCTGAGCCCGTTTTTGTTTAATGTAGTGCTAGATATTGTCACGGCACATATCCAGGACCAGTCTCCATGGCTGATGATGTATGCCGATGACATAGCACTTATTGACGAGAACCGACTGACGCTCGAGCACAAAGTGAACGTCTGGAAGAGTAAGCTTGAGAACAGTGGTCTTAAACTAAATGTGTCCAAGACCAAGTACATGGATTGCGGGAAGCTCAAACTCAGCACTAACCAGATAGAAAATAAAAATTCAGATACCTTGGATCCATTATGCACGAGTCCCGAGGCATCGACCGCGATGTCCACGCCCGTATTAGCGCTGCTTGGGCCAAATGGCGGGAGGTAACTGGTATGGTCTGCCATCGCAGAATACCACACAAACTCAAGGGACTAATGTACAAGAGCATGATTCGACCAGTTCTTTTATATGGCAGAGAATGCTGGCCAGCATTATCTCGGCACACTCAGAAGCTTGACGTCACGGAAATGAAGATGGCCGCATACCTAATACATTCATTCGAGGTAGTCTGGGGGTCCGTGACGTAGCGGATAAGCTCCAAGAGCGTCGTCTGAGATGGTATGGCCACGTTTTGCGTCGACCTAGGAACTGTATCGAAAGACAATGCCTTGTCATATCGGTTCCTGGATTGAGAATGCGTAGACGCCCCAGGAAGCGATGGCTGGACGTGATGCAGGATGTGAGAGCCAATGGACTAACCACTGAGGATGCTAAAGGCTGTGCAAAGTGGAGTAATTTAAGTCGGAAAGCAGACCCTGGCCGTAAGCCGGGATAATTAATGCTCAGTGGAAGGAAGGAGAAAGGGCGGCACTCTGGAGATCGCCCCGGGCGGCAAAAGTTCTAGGTACGCCACTGTTATTATCTATATCTATTAAGAATATAGTATTGACTTCAAATCCGTCGAGTAGACCCGAACATATTTGTGTAGAAATAAACACACTTCTTAAATATATAAAATTTATGAGTATAAGACGTAAGTGTTTGTTTACTACATAATACTTGTATAATTGTATCAAAGTTTTTAGTGAAATTGTGTGATTGTATCAATTTTTTACGTCTCTGCGCACAGAGGCGAAGCGTCTGCCTGTAGACACGATGATTTGAAGTTCCCACTAAGGGAAGATGTATTTTTCATTTCCATTTTTTTGTTCTAGCAACTAGTGAAAGCGCAACGTTGTGATTCGCCACTCAACATGCAATGCCTCGAAAATGCGCGATCGGTTCCTAGGGTCCCTGTGGTTCCCTCTGCCTACTATGCTATAAGACCGATAAAGCGTGCAGCTATAATAAAAAATATCAACGTGGTTATACAAATTTATAAAAGGGTAGAACTGATGCTGCTATACGAGCATTCAGGAACTGGTCAAAATTAACATATTTTTTTATATGATGTCCAATATCTTTAATAAATATTACTCAGTGATATTAATATAGCTGTTGATCCACTATTATAATTGCAAGATCTTTTGATATCTTAGAAAATTATTGCCTTGATCCAGACATAAAAATATGTGTTATACACACTTAACACGCGATTAATTTCCATTAATCCTAATTAACTTAAGTGACTCATCACAGGGAAATTATGATAAATTTTTGAAAGACTAGTTTGACTTAAGTCTTATAATTCAATGTGGATTACATAATAAAGAAAATAATTATTTAATTTAAATTGTGTTTTCCTTTCTTACTCTTGTACCTAACTACATCTACATCTACTTCTTGTATCTAATATTTCACATAACAATTCCAAAGTTATTTTTATATGTGGCATATTAAATACTCAATATAAAAATATCTTTCATTCTGTACTCCTGCAGTATTTACACGGTATAGGGTATTTTGTACATCACTTTCTACAAAGATAAGATAAGTTCACCTTTAAAGTTTAAAATTAAAGATATGTTCAACTTTCTATATTAAATCCATAATTTGAGTAAGTCTTTAAATGGTAAAGAAATAGTTTTTCTCCTCACTTTTTAATGATCAATTTTTCACATTCAATTGTAACCAATGTAATATTTTTTAAATAAATATTTTTTAAACAATAAAAAAAATCAATAATATATTTTATTGGACCTATTTAAACAACAAATATTTAATATTGTCAATAACAAAATTAAATATTTAATATTTAAATATAAAATCTAGGTGATAAAACATTAAAAGGAAAGAAGTGTATGAAAAAATATATTATAACAATGTGGAAGAGACATTTGGACATAAACAACTAAAATATTTTTTATATACTACTTATCCCCAAATAGTATAATCTTATTTCAAAGATAAGCGTATATTATTAAAACCATATTGTGCAGACTTAGAGAAACATTAAGGAACAGTAAAACAAATGCCATCAGCAGAAGATCCATAGTTGAAATAAATCACTTATTTATTCTACAATGAGAAAATCACAGATCCTGCCACATTACTTGGCTAATATAGAGAAAAAAATACACAAATCACAGGGTTTGTTCGAATGGACAACCAAAATTATTCTGTTTGATCACCATTATCATCATCATCATCACCTTACACAAGTTCATTTATTTTTCACTAAACACTAGTTTCCTTAACTAACTTATCATCCAATGCGGTCACCAGCACTTTGGGATCAATATTAATGATTCCTCTTAACTTTTTCAAGGTGAAATCAACTACTGTGTTACAGAAAGGCATCATTACAGTGACAGCCTCGAGGCCATCTGTCACTGGTTTTGTCCCATAATAAGAAAACTCCTTAGATTCACAGGGTACATTAAATGGCAATTTAGTAGTAGATTTTCTGGCACACGTTTTAGTAAATGGCAACTTAGTAGTAGATTTTCTGGCAACTCTTTTGATTGGCGCCGATTCCACAATATCAACAGCTTTTCGTTTGGTAGGAATTGGTTCATTTACATCCATCTCATCTTCCGGCGCAAGCTTATGTGCTGTAGAGTATATTGGATTAGAGCTATGATATGTCTTCACGTGTAGTTTCATGTCTCTAACGAATGGGAACACTGTGTTGCAAGTTCCACAAACGTACACGAGTTCCCTACAATTTTCGTTTGTCAATTTGGTTAGAACATAGTTAGTGGGAATGTTCGGATGGTGTTGCCGATGGTGCTCTAAGTACGCAGAAGTATCTTTAAATATCTGACGGCATATAGTGCATCTTGTGACGATATCGCTTTCTTTCCCAAAGAGCGGCACCTCATTTCTATGAGTGTGTCGCTTAGACTCGGTCTCCGTGAACGTTTGACGACACACAAAACAGATGAGCTTGGCATTTTGGAGGCTTTCTTGAATCCTGTAATATTCTGCGGGACTTTTCTTCGGGATTTCGGTTGTTCTGTATATATGGGGAAGGAGTGGATGATTTAGTCTCAAATGAGCGTCCACCGTCTTTTTCGTTGAATTCATTGAACAGTAACCACACATAAACGGCTTTAGACCGTAATGCCGTAAAACGTGATTCCTTAGAGTCGTCGCAAGTGACGAAACGTAGTCACAATACGGGCACTTTGTTTTGTCTCGAGATACGTTTTTCTGTTGTTGCTCATCGATGACCAGCCTCTCGTCGTCGCTATCTGGACTAGCCTGACTGGTACTTAGTCTAACATTTGTAACTTGTTCTTCAGGATTTGGTACTTCTTCTTCATATCGGACAACAAGTAAAGAATTTTCTGTGTTATCCAAAGGCTCCGGTGGCGTTTCTATGTTTTTTTGTATTGGCATATAGTTCATGCTAAGTTTCTGCACACGTATGACAGCTTCTATCCATGAGGAACGGATTGACAAGTCCCTAGTAACTTCGGTTGGACGAGGAGACTTGTCGGTTTGTGGACATGAACTTCTGCAGTGGAACTGCGCCGCGTGGTAAGTTTGGAAATTCATAAAACATTGACTGCATTGCCATCTGAAAGGTTGTATAATTTTATAAAAAAAATACATCAGCATCATCAATATTATATAAAAAAACTATTAGTGTATTAAATCGTATAAAAGCAAAGTTTGATAAATTATGAAAATAATTATTCAGGCTTTCTATAAAATATAAAGAATTAATAATAAAAATAATTAATTTTAAATTACATACCATCTGTATGTTTACAAAAATTAATACTAGACAATTTTAATATATTTAATTGAATAAGTAACACAAAATAATATAAAAAGTATATATGCAATTATGAATAAAGTTCGCACTTACCTTATCTTATTTAATTCACTTTCCAAGTGGTTATGCATAGCACTCTCTTCTTTAAACAGAGAATTACACTTTGGACACGAAAACGCCATGTTGATAGAGGAACCAAAGCTTCCAAACGTCTTTTCCAAATCGGCCATACTCATTTTTTTCACTCCACTGCTCGATGGACCAGCTTCCAAGGAATTTTGTGGTTTTGAAGCAGTTCCTGGGACAGGTCTGAAGATTTCCTCTTTCTGTTTCGCAAGATTAGTCTTATTTTGTTGTATTATAGCACTTTGATATTCTAAAAGCTTTATCACCCAAGTTTCTATCCTGTTATTTATTTCTAAGGCAACTGGCTCTCTATTTTGTCTATGTTCAATTTGCATATGTTCTTTTAAACCTATTTTATGGAATGCTTTGTATGAACATATGCTGCAACCCCATCTGAAAATACATATTTTTTTAATAATTAAAACTTACTGACAATCGACTGATCACAATTATAAATATAAAACGCTATAGCAAGTTGCAAATTACATTAAAAAGTTGAAATTTTTCTACTAATTTAATAAACGGAATGTCAAAAAGCCGCCTTATCACTATAAATGATATCTTTAAGGAATTCTGATCAAAATAAATTTCTGTAAAAAAGCAGATATGGCGTATTGTGAAAATAAAAATAAATATATTCATATATAGTCAAAGTAACCAATAATAATATACATTTGTAAACCTACAAATATATGTCATTGAAAAATATAATATATGTATTCATATATATAAAATTATTCATTCATATCTAAGTATTAAATGCGTATATAAAAAGTAAAATTAATTATTAATTACATTTAAATTAAGCTTTGTTAAAAACGTATAATTTTATGTATATTTATATTTTATTATTCATATGTTTACTTACTTTCTATACTTAAGTTCTTCATAAAGATGCGATTGCATAGCCTCGAAAGTGTCTTCTATAATAACTTTGCAAAACGAGCACTTGTATTTCAGACCATTCGGTTCACAAAATTCACCAAATTCCTTGCACAAATCCTCCAATGTTTCTTCAGCAGGAGGATCCTCCACTTCTTTCTTTACGATGTTCAGATCAACTTTGGAACTTATTGCAAGTGGGGGTATTACAGATTGAGCGACTTCGACTGGCGGTAATGGAAAATCTGTTGCATTCTCCGATTTTATCTTAGGGTCTTGATTTCCAAACTTTTCGCTCTGTTTCTGCCATCTCGGGGTCCCGTCATCGCAATCAGGAACAGTACCTTCTTGGTAATAATAGTAGAATATCTCGCCAGGCCTGCCTTCGTGGGATTTAGATTGGTGTTTGAATATATTCTCAGAATTAGAAGTTCTAAAAGCGCAATATGCACATTTGTACTGCATTTTAGAATTATGTTCTTTGGCGCAGTGATCGACGACGTTCAGTCGTAATAGAGTCTTGAATTTGCAAAGTCCACATTGCCAAGGCTTCAAATCCATAGTAGGTGCAGCCGCTTGAGGTGCAGCCGTACTTGCCGGTACTGGAGCTCCTTCTTCTCTTACTATCAACACATTTCCACCTTTATGAACGTCGTTTAAATGGTGCTCCAATATTTGCCTCCTATAATGGTAGTATGAACATAAAGAGCATGCATATAGATTTGTATCATGCATTTTTAAATGTGCAATAATCCTAGATGCCGTTAGAGGCTTAGAAGTATCCAAATGTTGATACGGTGGGCAATGAACGCAGTGGAATAGACTCGAACCGGAATGTAGGGTCTCCCAGTGACACTTTAACATCGATTCATCAACAGATATATACGAGCAACCCTGGGCACCGCAAGTAAGACGATGCTTTTCGGAAACATATTTGGGATATCGAGCGGCTGCTTCTGGTGGTGTTACTAAAGAAACAACGTTGCTGTCCGTTTTGGTCTTATCCATTCTAGTCGTGATGGAACTGGAAGCAAGATTAACCATTTTATCAAAATGTTTCTCGTTGCTTTCCAAATGTGGCACTGGATTTACAGGTGCCGTTTGTGGTACCGGTTGCTGTTGCGCGTGTAGTTGCAAATGTCGCACCATATTATATCTCACTTTAGTACTAAACTCGCATAGAGAACAAAATACAGAATCATCCAAAATTGGGTTGATTGGCAGTAAATGTATGTCAAGAGGTCCGAATCTTTTAAGTTTTGGTTGGCGTTCAACAGACTTTTCTTTGCTGCCCAGTGATCTTTTCCGTTTCTTTGGACCAGTTGCTTTCTTGCTGCTTTCCGCGTTTTGTATGTCCGGAATAGGAGTATGTTCAATTTTTTCGTGCTCTCTAACAGCAGTCAATGAATTAAACTTACGTAGACACTGATAACAAGTAAATGTTTTTTCTGGTCTTAAGCAATGAACTTTTGTGTAATGAGATGATAACTCTCTCTTTGGAAATTTTAACAAGCAATGGGCGCATGGAACAGGGTCAGGAACAATATTAAAGCACATACCCACATGTCTTTTAAAGCTGGCCGTATTTTTAAACGTAAACCTACATTTTGAACATAAAAATAATTGTGCCAGTGGAAATAACTTTGGCTCGGTTGAATTTTCCACATGAGTATCTATTGGTGTAATTTCCTTGTCATCAGACAAATCGACAGCGCTAAGAGGCACATCATCATCATCACTATCCAAGCATACTACATCACAATTTTGAGCAGTTTTCTGAGGAGATTCCTCTTTCTCGGTCTTAATAAGCGGTGTTAAGCTATTTTCTAAACACGTATTTTCGACAGTTTGAGGGGGAGGGGTGGTGCTCGAAAGAAGTTGTGAAGGTGTTCCACTACTACTTTCTTGAGACAAAGATTTATGTTCAGTTGCAGCTTGTTCAGTGTTTACTGGAAAGCCTTGTTCACCTTCGACATTTGTCGAAGATTTTGATTCTGTTACAAGTGTCGTCGTTGCTATTAATTTTTCCAACTCCGTCGACCTTTCCGCTTCTCTTGCCGGATCTTCTCTATGCTCCCTTGGTGTAACCGAAATTGTAGGTAAATCAGTTTTACTTAACTGTGCCAGCGGCAAAATCCTTAATTTATTTTTATCCTGAAATTATACAATATAAATTAGGTATTTTAATAAATTTAGTGTAATTATGTTTGTTGTGTACAAATATCTACCTTATGAGTGACTATTCTCAAATACGCTTTAGGTGGTTTGTGAGGGTGATTTAATGATGAATGATCAAACAATCCTGTTTCACTATCTGTACCAAAAACACACCATACACACTGATATAAATTCAAATTGTGAACTTTTGTGTGACTTATTAAATCAGTTGCTGTAGGTAAAGTCGTGGGACATATCTGGAAAAATATAAATATAGATTTACTTCTTACATATTATACAAACGAGGTAAGTAGCGGCTTTTAAATAATTAATAAAATTTGAAGTTATACTTATAAAACGGGTACCACAACATAGCAATTAATAAAAAACAGACTCACCCAACATTGAAATTCATTGTCATTTTTGTGTTTTTTAGACAAATGCGTTACATATTTCCCTGGAGTAAACGCCTTAAAACTACAAGGACTATTCTTTGTACCTGAAATAGATGTGGAATAATGTATAAGTCCGATTAATAATAACAATAAACAATATATATAATTTTAAAAACATTTTCTCTCATATATTATTAAACTTACCTCGACAAACGTAAGGTTCCACTACAGTATGCCTCAACAATCGACCATCATCCGAATCCACAGGAACCGTTTGGACCGAAGTGTAAATAATTGATTTATTAGTAGAAGTTTTGTGCACTCGATTAATATGAGAATCTACTGACTGACCCGCTGCAGCACGATAGAAACACATGCTGCACGCATATTGACACGGTCCGTGGTGTTTAAACACATGTGTTATCAAATCTATTGCATTGTTCGATGAATCGTAGTCACAATAAGTACATTTCAGAGAATTCTCTCCGCCAACGCGCATGTGAGTTGATGCGTGGAGTAAAGCATCCTCAGCACTGTCTGTTGTAAACGAACAGTATCGACCAGCGCATTTGAATATTTGTGCCAATTTAGTCTGACTCATCATGGCATCTAAGACGACACGATGTTTGTTGGCCGTTATTTTAGCAGAAGCCTGCTCATAGTTATATGTTTTTTCTATTTGTATTTGTTGCGTGTCTATTGGTGCGGAAGTTATATTTTGATGTGATTGGTTCGTTTCAGAACCAAGACTTACTACATTTTCAATAATTGGTAATTTTTTTACACTTTGCTGATGATCAGGTGACTTTGTAATGAGATCTGATATGGGTCGTACATTAATGAAAGAATTTGGAATTTTATTATTAGATTCCTTACAAGAAGAGCTCGAATCATTCATAGGTAGTTGTTTTTCAGATAGTTCATCTTCTATATTAGGGAATTTTCCATGTTTTTCCAATATATGCGCTAAGCAATCCTTAAAATGGAAAGCTCCTTGAGGCATTACAATTACTTTACAAAGATAACAATATCCGTCCCAAGTCTCGGTATGCTTCATTTGAACATGTTTTTTAAGTGAAATTAAAAGAGTTGTTTTGTAATGATGATCATTTCCATTAATACAACAGATGTATTCCTTAGAGCCAGTGGCAGTGTATTTTATCTTAAAATGAGGATTTTCAAAAATATCATTCACACTGCTTTGTTGAGTTTCTTGAGTTTCATCATGATTTAACACATTGTTCTCAGTGCATACTTGAGCACAATTTAGTTCATCAATGTTTTGAGAACATTCTTCATGGTCTTCTGATATGGGTTCTTTCTTTATAACGCATATATCCGTATCAATTAATTCTGTTATTTCACTTATATTATCGGTTTCAAATGTTATTTTGGATTGTATTTTAACAGGTTGAAATATTTTGTCACTCTCACTGCCTATTGAATTATTCTGAGAACATTCGTCGATGCTATCGCCCTTAGCGTCATAACTCTCTGAGTTACTCTGATTTGATCGTGTGCTTCTAAGTACACGTTGCGTAGTAGCTTCAGAATTGTTAATTTCCCGATCTTGTTGAGTAGAGTCATCCAAAATACTATCTAGCGATGTTTTTGTAAAGGCCGCAAAGTTCACTGTATAAACTGCAGTTTGTGTATCGTTATGGCGAGTTATAACATGAGTTTTAAGGTTTTCCAAGGATATTTGAGTGAAATTACATTTTTCACACAAATATCCAATAACTTGTCCGTTGAAATCTTTAGGAGGTGGAGGAATGTCCAATTTAAAAGGACACTGTTCATCATTTGGGCATTCCGAACAATTTTGTTTATATTCTCCTGTATGCATGCTTACAATATGCCAAAAGAAAGCTTCTAAGAGCTGTTTCTTATTGCTAAATTCTTCAAAACAAAATCTACAAACATACTTTTTATATAATATTTTGCTAGTAATTTTAAAATTGGCTTTCATAGCCTCTTTTATAGCTTCTTTGGCTACTGCAGGACTCATTCTTGATAGTGGAATTTCAGAATGAGGGTGATGTTTTTTATAATGTTGAACTATTTCAAGACCATTATAAGTGCATAAACGACAAGCATATTTACTTTGATTTTTACGAAAACAGTACGTCTTATCTATAAAACAATGAGAAGATTTTTCAGATTTATTTTGACTTTCAGATGAGTTATCATTCAATACATTTGAAGTTTGTTTTCGTTCAGATCTCTTTTTCTTATTTTTTATAACGCCAGATTTCCAACCTCCGGTTTTCTTACGTTTCACCTTTTTTTTAGTTTCAGCATACAGTCCTGTACTACTAAAACTTTTTAAAGAGCTTAGTGAATCACTATCAGATTCAGAAGCTTCTTCATTATTCTTAACTTCACCTATAGCTTGTGTTTCGATAGAAGAATCCGTTTCGAAAAGATATGGATCATTATCAACGGAGTTAAATTGCATTTTTGTTTTAGATTTAGGTCCAGCCTTTACATTGATATCTGATATACGTTTTGTTTTAGTTTCAAGTGGAGATGTTTCAAGGTTTTCTGTACTCAATTTTTTAATCTTTACTGTACGCTTTCGTGATGTTATTTCTGTGGGCTCAAACTCATCATGAATACTCAAATCATTACATTTTTGAAGTACTGGTTCTTGTGCATTACTCTTGGAAGGGCCGGCTGTTTCATTTTCGTTCCCGGTTTGTGATTGATCTTCTTTATTATCATCTACTAGCTTAGCTATGCGACACATTCTTATACCAGTTGCGTTTAAAATCTCATCTCTCATGTACATCTCTCGTATGTCTTCTTGTAATTTTTGTAGCTCTCTTGACATTTTTTTTGTTGCAGGTTTTTCCGCACGTGTATTTGCTATATTTGATAGAGTTGTGCGCTTATTTTGTGTAGGTGTCATTTTGTTAAATTGCTTCTTTTTTCCTTTTTTTGTGATGCCAGCTTTGCCCGTTTTTTTCTTGTTTTTAGTAATCTCATTATCCTTATATGGATCGTTTACATTATCTTCATTATTCAATAGCATTAATTCATTTTCTGATTTGTCAAGAACGATATCTGTAATAAAAGTCTTTTCTTGTTCAGTTCTGATGGTCAAGGGCTCCTTTTCAAAAACTATTTCTTTTAAGAAATGTCTTTCATTATTGTCACCTGACATCGTATGCTTAATGTCTTCATTATGATCATTATTTGTTGTTGAAGTACTAGGTGTACAAGTTTCATCTTTTTTATTTTGTTCATCAGGTACGTCAGAAGAGTTATTCAAATTTTGAACTTCTTTCATAACACATTTATTGTTACTTTTACATTCTACATTAGTAACATCTTCATCATCAGAAACAATTTCATAAAATTTTTCTAGTTTCTTTTTAATCTTTTCATTCTCACTTGATGGGTCACCTAACAACCCTAGTAGCTCTTTTATTTTACTTTTATCTTGTAATATTGTTAAAAATGTTCCAATTGCTTCAATCGGTGCTATTGGCGTTTGAGAGGAACCAGATTCTAAAGGATTTGGCGTTTCATTGTTATTGTGAGTGGATGTAATATCAGAGTTCATGTCACATTTCGTTTCATTAGTACTGTCTGGTAGACTTTTTAAATTATGTTCATTTTCATTTATATCGTTTCCGTTTATTGTGCTGTCAGGTGTCGATTCACAAAGAGAAATTTCATTATTTTGATTTGTTACATTATCCACAAACATCTTTCTGTCAGTATCCTCTGAAGTAGTTACTACAGCTTCATTATTTTTAATGTCTTCTCTAACTACATTAAACTTTATTTCATCGACTTCTCTCGATTTATCATCACTATCGATGCCTTTAGGTATTTCAATATTTACTGTCGCAGATTTTTGGTTATAATCATTAATTTTATTTATATCATGTTCAGGCTTGTCTATGAGTAAATTAATATTAGATTGGGCATCTTTCAATTCAATTTTATCGGTATTCGCAGAGTTTTTACTTGAAAAAAGTTGATTTGTATTATTTAATTCATTATTCTCACTATTCTGTTCAGTGATAAAAATTTGTGACACTTCTTTTTCTATATTATCTTTGCTTTGGTCATCTTCTACGCTTGTTATATTTTCTAACATTGTTTCAAGACAAAGGTCATTTGTAAAATTAGTAGTTCTAGTAGCATTTTTAGGAGAATTTAAATCATGGTCCAAGCCCGCAATCAAATCATTTATATTATCTATAACGGGATCTGACACTACATTATCTGAAAATATCGCTAGTTCATCGATACCAAAACTTGGATCCAACATAATACTATCTTGATTTTGAATATCATCTTCCATTTTTTGTGCGATAGACTCCTCTGAATATAGTCTATCTAAGCTTTTTTCATCGTGACTCAATTGGCTAATTAGTTCAGTACTATTATCATGGAGATTTATATTTTCATTACTATTTTTTTGTGTATTGGAATTTATTGTTAATGTTTGGTTTAAGTGTATGTCTTCATCATTTGAATCGGAATCATATATGACAAATTTATTTATCTTGTGTGTTCGTTTTACAGGTGAAGTATTGGATTTCTCAGATAAATTTTTGCTAACTGATCTTGTGATTCTTTTATCAGTATTTTCGTACATCTTACCACTTATGCCCTTTGCCACCAAGTCGTCAGTGTCATTATTAGTGCCGTCGCTATCTTTCAATTTTTCAGCCTTTTGACATAACTGTGGTAATTTCGACTTCTTTTTTTCTATACTTTTAGTTCTTTCATTTACAACAGTTTTGTTTTCAACTTTTTTGTATTGATTTTCTTCTTCATGTTTATTATCTTGGTTTATATTACTTTGTTTGTTCTTATTGTTTTTATCCAAATTTGTTTTGTTAACGTTGTTCTTTAAAACAGTATCGATTTCGTCATTTGAACTACTTTTTAATTGACTACTATCACTTTCTTTATTGCTTTCTTTGGCTTGTTCATCTTTAGGACGTTTTATTTTGGGTATTTTATAATTTTTCACTCCATATCCGGGTCCAAGAATGTTTCCTTTGGAAATATTGTCATTGGAATACACTATACCATGTCGTTTAGTTTCTTGAGAAGTGCTACGACTGTTATCTCTAATCTTGTCTTTACTCTCATGTAAGTTGTCACGTCGCACTCTGGGATCCCTGTTATTATTCCTAGGTGAATACTGATTATTACTTAGAGATTCGCTTTTTTGTTGACCTTCATGTATTTCTTTTCGACTGCGATTGTAACAATTCTTTTTGGAATCATAATTCTTTTGGAATGCGACTTTTTCATTTTGTGGTTTTGTAGTGATTAAATTATTTTTAAATTTAGAAGACCTTAAATCTTCCTTAATGTCTTTAAAATTAAGTTTATTATTGTCTTTTATTTCTCTTCCTACGCTGCAAGCACGTTTATACCTTAAGTGTTTATTATCATTTTCTTTACTATCTTTTGTGAAACTATTTTTAGTCAACTCTCTACTAGAAAAGGATTCTCGAATTATTGACCTCCCAACACTAGAAGCACGTTGTCGTTTTGCGTCAAAACTAGATTTTTTATCATTTTTATATGATTGAAATGTACTGTTAATACTTGTATCAATAATAAAAGTGTGATCTGTTGTATCATGTTGTGAATTGTTTTCATTGGAAATTGAACGTCCAACACTACGATTTCTAAATGATGGATTCCATAATCGGTCACGGGCTTCCATTGATCTTCCAACACTTTTTTCCCGTTGATAAGAACGTCTATTTTTATCATCATATTTTTTATATTCATTCTTATACCGGGGATCATGATTTCTTGAACCTCGACTTCGAGAATTACATCGATCTGAATCATAGTCTCTATTATAAAAACGATTACTACCAGATTCTTGTTGATAATCCCCATAATTCCGTCCTATGTGTTCATAACTTTTATGTCTATCATTATTATTTACACTTTGCTCTCTTTGATACCTACGGAAATCATTATTACTATGATAATTATTTTGGTCAAATTTGTAGTTGAATTTTCTGTCACCGAGAGGACCATGTTCTCTAGTATCGTCACAATTGTTGAAGTTATCGTAATCGGAGTTTTTATTTCGCCTTTGATCTTGACAAATTCCATAGCTTTGGCTAAAATCATGTCTAGGAAAAGTGTCAGATCTATTAAAAGGACCTTCTGATCTGCCAAATGTTGGAAGTGAAGCCATAAGATTGTCAATTCTACCAAATGATGGATTAGGAGTAGGTGGACATTCCAATCTTCCAAAAGATGGAAGCGGCGTAGATGGACATTCTATCCTCCCAAATGATGGATTCGGTGTAGGTGGACATTCTATCCTTCCAAAGGAGGGATTTGGCGTAAGTGGGCATTCTATCCTTCCGAAGGATGGGTTCGGAGTAGGCGGACATTCTAACCGTCCGAAAGAAGGATTTGGTGTAGGGGGACAATCCATTCTTCCAAAAGAATTCGGTGCGATTGGGCATTCTAATCCAAAAGGAGGGTTTTGTGTACTTGGACAATCTATTCTACTAAAACCTGAGTTTGATATTGGTAGATAATCTGTTCGGTTACTCATATCTCTATCATCATACACATTTCTATCAATTCTTGCATCGTTTTGGTATTGATCAAATCTCTTACTATCTCTTGGCATTGAATTATTTCGACCATCTCTAAAATCAACATCCTCCCAGAAATTTTGACCCTGATCAGAATTATCCCACCGCTGGCGTTGGTTTTCACTGTTACCACATGTTTCTGAATTTGAAAATAATGGTGCATAAACGTGTTTCGTTGATGATATGTTGTCATTATCAAATGTTTGACGTAGAGGTGTCCGTTCAAAAGATCTCGCATTTGGCGTCAAATTAGGAGCAATATTTGAAATTCTACTTGGAGTACTCCCGGCTATGTTAGACAAAGATGGTGTTAAAGAAAAATTTGGCGATATGATACCAACTGGAGTAACATTAGGATTTAATACGGTTGGTAAATTAGAGTTCATGTTGTGAAATACATTTGAATTGATTGAAGGATTACCAAAAGGTATACCAGATCTTGGTGTATTATACGGATTTGGGCTTTCACTTCGTACGAAAGAATTAGACTCTCTTACTCGTGGATCTATCAAACTTTTTTCATTTTTATTGCTGTCATTTTCGACGGATGTCTTTTTGAAAATAATTTCTTTTGCCAGTTGAGATTTACTTGAAGGCTTATTTATTTGTGGCATAGGTATCAATTTCCTCATGTCAACATCAGCATCAGAACTTGCAATCACTGCTTCAACAGGATCACTTGGAATGATAACGGGCGGTTTTATTCCCGTATCAGCAAAATCTTCGTGATCAGGTGATTTTGGAGCTAGATTGTTATAGAAATCATCGAGTGACAAATCAGATTTATTTTCATCATCAGAGTTTGCGTCTATCTTAATTTTTGTTAAAAAATTAAAACGCTCACATTCTTTTTCCGTTAATTTCAAGCTTTGTTTTTTGGCAACATCATCTTTGCCCACATTAAATATATTTTCATCACTCTCCTTAAATTTTGTAGGTACAGTAATCTTAGCTTTATAATTTTCAATTGATATTCTTTTCTTCGACCCAATTTCATTAGCATTTGCCACTTTTGTTACTTTAGGGATGTGTAGTGGTGGAGTTGATGATTCACTTGGTATAACATCCGATGTCTCACTTAATATTTCTTTTTTTAGAGCTTGTAAAATATCAATTTCAGATATTGTTGTTTTTAACAAAGGAATTTTAGTATTTTCGTTGGACTGTGGTAATACTTTATCTACTGTTAGATTTGTATTGTCTGCAGTCAGTTTACTAGTAGTATCAATTTTTTCATCAATTTTTGGTTCAAGGCTATTTTTTGAAACATAAGAGTTGGAATTATTTTTAATATCATATATATTGGTATCATTACTTTTATTTTTAGACAAAACTTCATCTTTTTCATTACTTATTGACTTGTAGAAATTGGGTTTAACACCTTCGTTATGTTGCTTAATGTCCTGTAAAACGGAATCTTCTTTAACATTTGATGACGTCTCTGTAGCCGCTGTCTTTTGTTCATGTACCTTATCGATAGTTTCGCTCGTAAGTGTCACATCAGTTTTAACATGTTTGACATTTTCAACATTGCAATCGTATTGAGAATTTACTTTGAGTGTATCATTGTTTGAATCGCTACGTTTATTAGCATCATTTCGTACTTCAACTGCTCCACAATCTTTTGTGTTGCATGTTTCAAAATCAGTCTTATCGATTGGCATAGAAATATTTTGATCTTTATCCGTGCTTTTATTCTTGTCAGAATTAATAACAAGGCATATTTGAATTTTACGCGGTTTTTCTGTATCTGTGGGTTGTGTTGAGGTAATTGAGGATTTGTCTTTATCCATAATAACAAGACTCCCATAAATGCTTTCTATAGCTTCGCTTTCACTGTCAGAGAGCTCACCTTCCTCAACTTCTTCATTTTTCTCCTTTTTCTCTTTTTTCTTATATGATTTTAGTATAATATCTGATATATCATCCTTAGTACCAGTTTCTTTGAGTTCACCGAGAATTTGCGTTCTCAATTCGCGCAAAGAATCAATGTCTACATCGTCATTACTACAATTTATTATCCTTGACAAAATATCTTTGGTATTTAAGGAATTCAGACTTTCTTCTGGCACATTGAGAGTTATATTAAGATCTTTTGATTTTACTTCCTTTTTGGATTTTCTCCGTTCCTTTTTATAATAAGAGGGAGAATGCCGTTTTGGTGATTTTTTTGGAGATCGTCGACAGTAAAGTGGCTTATTTAGAGTTGTATCATCAATACGATTTGGACTAGTTTCGGGTGACAAAAGGACGCGAGTATAATTTCTTTTTCCTTCGGCTGCCTTTCTTTCGGCAGAAAGTGAAAAGCAATCTGTTGAAGAAGAGGTAGGCATATTGGGCCGTCGTTGGAAAAGTGCGGGTTCTTTACTACCTGGAACACAAAGCTCTTCTGTTGCACTAGCTCTAGCAATCTCTGGCAATGTATCTTCATTTTCAGTTTGTAATTTTGATACTGTCTTTAACTTTTTCCTCACTAAGTTTAAATCACTTTCATTTTTTTTACTTTCTGGAGTACTCTTATTCGCATCTGTCCATGTATCTTTCTAAAATAAATAAAAAAATATATGAACTAAGAAAAATGCCACAATTATAAATTACTATTATTTACCAAAAAAAATAACACAAACCTGTTCAACTTTTGCATATAAATTGATCAAAACTTGTTCACACTTAAGCAAATTTTCCATTTTCATTCTGCAATAAATATCAAGAATCAATACGAAGTTGAAGAAGAAAATTGAGTATATTACATGAGAAAGGAGAGTAAGACTAAGAAAAATATACAAAACATATTTATGCACCTTTTCCTTTTGTCCATTAGAAGGTCTCTTAGAGATTTTATTTTATTTAGCTGTGCTTGGCGAGGAGTGGAAGTTGTATTAGTATTTTCCAGTCTTTTAATCATATTTTCTAAAAACGGGATGTACTTTTTCATCTCGTCAAACTTACGGTCGTATTCTGAATCCATTTTTGTTGCTGAAATAAATATCGAGTTATAAAACATGTTGAAGTATTTAGACGAAAATAATATCATTGTTATGATGTGCAGTATTTATTCTTATATATTTCGTAATTGTTCTTATACATTCATACAATTATAAAGAATTGAATTTAAAAATAAATACATTCCTTGACGAGTCTCCACCCTTAACTATCCAATTCACTACTCAGTACCTAATTTATTCCGTGTTCGAATAAAATAAATCGTTGACATAATCTTTCGAATAATAGTCTTTTAAAAAATTCTAACAAATTCGCACATTTAACAATAATGATCAACATAATTTATTTACTTATTTACTTATCTACAAGTAATATGTACTTGTATTTCCTAGTTAAATTGCAATCTTTAAAAATTTTTAGCAAATCAGGTATCAAGAAGGTAAGAATACGAGTACAATTTCATAAAAAAATTACTTCTAAATTAAGTAATGTTTAGAACACAGAAATTATAAAGTAATTCATTCCCGAGCATAAGCATTTACGAAATTGATTTTTTTTAATTCAAATACACAGTATTTATTATAAGAATTTATATTTAATTTTATCAAAGAAATCCCAAAGCGTTATATTCTTACGTATAAAATTTTACGTATATTAACTTAGGTAGAGGAGCTCGAACAGTGAGGATGAATGCAATAACGTTCATCCCCACTGTATGTTTAAGCCCCAGATGCTTTTCTCGAGCTCCTCTCCCGTGCTCGATGGACTGGCATCCTCACTGTAAATCCATGGAATGCTATGTAATATCTTCTCTATATAGAAAATACAAAAAAGCAATTGCCTTAAGTCAAATAATACATTGAAATAATATTCTATCCACATAACTTTGTTACCAATCAAACAAATGAATATTCTTCCGTACCTAAACAGGAACAAATGCGATCTTTTATAAAATCAATGTAGTTTCCGTTAAAACCATATTTTTCAATGTCCCGAGGAAGTATCAAGTTCAAATACAAATCGAGGTCTATGATCCATTAGAGCACAAGAAAAATCAAACTTTAAGTCCATCCACTCAAAATATATTTGGGTTCATGTTTTGTTTTTATCGTTAGCCATGTTATCTTAAGTATTTGAAATTAGGCAAGAAATTATAACTAATAGTACATAAATGAGAAAAATTGTAAATTTCTAGATATACCATAAAACCGCCATCATAATAATTATATTATATCATTTATATGTCTATTTCAAAACTTACGAAATGAGTGTTCACGTTCACAAATTTCAGTTTCTCAACTTTTAGCAACGCACAATGTGCAAGTGTCACTAGCACTTAATCGATTTTTATAAATTATTTATATCAATCAATATACGAAACTAACGTCCGTAAACAATGACTGGCTGGCAGATAACGCACGATTGACAGTAGAACACTAAACTTTTGCATGTAAACATCAAAAAACACTAAGGAAATGAACGAATCGAAATTCTTTTCCTAGACTTTACGTTTCATATCAGCTTGTACATTTAAAAAAATTACTAATTGCAATCACAATAAAGTTGTGCCTTTTAAAACAATTGAACATTAGAGATATATTTCGCAGTGTATTTCGAGTAGACCTACCAATTAAGATATTGTAGAGTAATACACACAAGCGTTCATTCACTCAGAACACCTTAAATCTGTGTTATTATAAAATTAAGGAATACTAAATTAACGAAATAAATTGCGTCAAACAATCAAATATAGTAAAATGGTATTCCATTGTAAATTGGTATTAAAATATAAAACTGTGTTAGACTAATACTTTAATTAAATATGTCATGTATTGTTATGTCGTTACTGACATCGATATCCTCGGAATAAATAGATATTACGAAACAGGAGATTTATTAGTGACAAATAGATGATAAGAGGTGGAGAAAGAAAGAAAGCAAGAAAAGAAACGAATTCATGAGCATAAAGCATAAAAAATATATTTAAAAAATGTTTCACTTTGATGCAAACTCACTTCCATCGTACTTTATTTTGTTCCAAAATGAAAGTTCTTAAACCGTCCCATGTAATTAAAGGGTCTTTGTACTAAATTATATTAATAAAAATTTTTCATTTGTAAATCAATTTATATTATCTTAAAGTTGTCAAAAGATATTCCAGAACAAAGAGCTGTTAAGAATTTACAACTTTTAAACCAGTTCGCTATATCTGGAAGACTTCAATATAACCGCAATAGCAGAAAATACTTGAACACTATAATTCCTGGTATTTTTAAATATAATTTATAGCATAAAAAACATATGTGTCAAAATATTTTAAACCGTTTATATTTATCTATGCACATTTAGAATACAAATTTTGACCACGTATAATCTGTGCATAAGTCACTACCAATTTAGAAACAAAAAACATCAAATTGGTAATAACTTATTTCAACATGAGGCCCATCATATGGAGGATTCTATAACTACAAAGGCGAATTATCGATCTCGAATACTCTTTACTCGACTCGACTTACAATCTCAAAATCGATTTATTTGTTCGTAAAATGAATGTTACTTTGATAACTAATAATTAAAAAAATATTTATTATATAAGATGCAAATATCAAGACCTAACGCTAGCCGAACATTTATATTGCTGTGTATATCGATTTCCAAACTAAGCGAAATTGAGCTTGCTACAAGTGATAATTGGATAGGGCCACGTGAACAAATTCGTAAGAAGGGAATAATTAAAAGAAAATATTAAAATCTTAGGACTTACTAAAGATGTTAAAAAACGTATACGAAAAGTATCACTGTTTCGTGTATAACTGCACTATACAAAAGATTTTAATTTCCACAGCATATGGAGACGATGGCGTTCGACGAAATCCACACACTCGCGTTCAATATGACAATGGGCTCATATTTTAACATTTAGCAAAAACCGTTCTAATTTTCGAAGATTCACAAATGTTGTATAGCTTATATATAGTTTTAGGAACAATATTGCTAACAAAGGAGAAATAAAGCGCCAGCGCCGTCGTGCCTTCCGTTCTGTGGCGTAGAGTGAAGTGAACGACAAAATGGCGTCTAGGCGCGGCGTCCTGTCTACAATCGGCGATGTCTGGTATCCCGCTCACTAGTACATATTTGCAACGGGACGATTTTGTTGCACTTTCGGCATATTTTCTATGTATCGAAATTCGTCAATGCCATGTTTTGTTTTGTAATGCGTTATTTTCAATAATTTTAATGTTCTATTGAATTTATTTATTTATATATTATAAATTGATTGTTAGATAAAAGTTGTATTATTTCATTAACTTTCATTTATAAGGGTTACTATAGAATATGTTTATGTATATAAATATATAAAAATAAAGGCGTGATCGTAAAGTTTAATATATAGACTTATTTAGTAATCACGTCACATGTGCTTACGTAAATTATTACTATGCAAATCTCTACTAAACATACCTTTTCCGTCCGAACCATTTTAACAGTTATGTAAGTTGTCAGATCCGCTTGAGCAGCTAATAAAATAACGAGTCTCATTAGTACATGCAACTACTCGATCTGCTACAAACTTATATTTTACGTATCGATAAAATATCTACGTAAATTTTTGTTACATGATGATACACAGTAAAAAATATTAATTCCATGACTCACTATCTAAAGTAATCAACAAAGGCGTCCGCCATTACACGCATGGAACATTCCCCAGTAGTTAGCTACAAGGATTGGACAACAATTTGGCACTAACCTTATTTATATTATTATGCTAAAATTAAGTAGACAATATATTAAACACAGCGATGGAACACACAAGAGTTTATATACATTTTTTCTTGAGGGTGAATGTACGGTGTCCCTATAACTATCATTTGTCCGTCTCTCGGGCCTCGACGACACTGTTTGGATCGTGGTATGAGAAGCGTAGTGCAGCGATCGATGTAAAATATATCCAGTAGATTGTAGGCGCGCCCCCCTCGAGCCCGACGCCTCGCCTCGCAATTCGCATTCAACGGCCGGACGCCAAGTAGTGGAGTAGCTTTGTGCGAACTCCTTGTGTTATATTACATCTCGTGATTTTACACTTTAATATAAAATATCACTAACGTAGCCATTAATCCTAATTAATTTACAAGCATTTGATTATTCTTTATCTGAGATTTATTATGATTACGATTTGTGTTCTATATTTGTTTTAGTGACATCACTCGATTTTCGTACCAGTTACAGTGAAGTGAAGTCAGATTTTCTGTCGTATACTACCGTTTTGTCGCGATTTGCTTAATATTACGTAATTATTTATATTCATCGTAGAATAATATGCGAAATAGAAACGTGTCCTAAAATTTTCGGAAATTGGTAGCCTGTGCCGCGTATTTGCATAAAAACTTTTTAGTCAAATAACAATTGATTATACCTATTATGAATGATTTGAGAACTATCTTGTCAAGAGCAACAAAATAAATGTATTAAAAGCTATTGTGTATTATCGTCGGAAAAAAGTATTACGCATTATCATTCTAAATATATTGCAGTTATCAGTCGGCTTGTGTGAACGGTACAATGTGATATCCGAAGTTGTTTAAAAAGAAACTATAGAAACGGGTCGAACAAATATTCATTTACCTTCGAGGATTAATATGCACTGTCTTCTTCTGTATAGGGTTATATAAAATATAAACTATAAATATATACACTTGTTAGTCTGTATTTTATAGGCACAACAATAAAATGAAGAAAATGATAAACCTTTCTGCGAACTAAAACTATATCAGATATTGTTTTTATTAAACAGTAAAAAAATGAAATTTGGTACTTTCTCTAATAAATTTCTACAGTATTGTACGGTTAGGTGCTGTGAATAAAAGCTGGCTCCATTTCTGATTTGACAATAACATTGTTATATTATATTACAGCGGTGGTACGAAAATATTCGTAATAAAATAAAAAAATCGTATTTGTTTAATAATAATTATATTACTTCACTACTTAAATAGTTGTCTACAAAATCACAAAAATAATTTGATAAATTCATATCAACGTTATTAATACATAAACATATTGATATAACATTTGCGGTTTATAGGTACTTCAGAAATGTCAAAAATTTGACATGACAGAAGAATGACAGAAAAGACCGGTCTCCACTTTGAGCAGTATAAGTAATTTAATGAATTGCAAACATTTTTTTCCATTTGTTGAATTAATAGTTATTTTAATTATAAATTCAAGTACAGAAAGCTGATAATCAATCAGCTTTCAGCGCACTGGAATTATTAATATTGTATTATGAAACTAAAAAAACAATAATTTCTCTTATGTTATAATCTGCGATTCATTTTAGAAGTGTTCCTGATCGAACAAGGGCAACAGGAAACCGGAAAAAAATAAGAAATTTGAGAAATGAGGATCTAACAAATTTTATATTTACTATGGTACTAAGTATTATTGTAGTTGCCCGTGGAATTTTCATAAATTAAACAATTAATGTTTGGTTATATTTTTAAAAAAGTGTACAATTGTAAGTTTCATTATTTTGAACTTATTAACTTTAATCATTGAAACATTTGTATACGTAATAATTATAATATAAGTAATAATATCAAGTCAAGTATCAACTTTGGCAAAAACCACAGGAATGTAGATATAGTAATATTTCTTTGTGAGGAGCTAATTAAATGTTAGGACTATGACGCGTATGATATAAAAACAAAAAATATGATCAGTTAGAAGATTAAGATATTCCGTGATATCTTTTTGAAGATCTTTATTTACAAAATATTTTGAGAGGCAATTAAAATTATATGAATGTTTCTTGTTGTTCAATTACTCTATTAGTATAGCTTCGATTTGTAACGTTATTTCGTCTACTAAATTTGATAACTTTATTTAAAGTTTAACTATTATACCGTGGCACTGTTAAGTTTTAAGTAAGCAAATAATACTTTAGATATATGGTAGGTAGGTCCTTTTTATTATATGGTAGGTACGTTTTTAAGTACAAATTATGGCGAAACTCTTTCTTATTCTTTTGAAATACAAGAAGCATCTTTAAAGCTTTTGTATTTTAAATTCAAATCTAAAAACCTAAATTTATTTTACTTTATGGGACCACTATTTTATTAAACAAAAGAATTTTTTCATGGAAATTTCGTTAAGTTTTAAAATAATGATATCTATGCGTAGGGTATTTACGTTTGTTATCTATTTAATTTTTACTTCCATTTGGTTTCAAGATTAGTTATGATAGATTCCACAAGGAACCGACTCCAACTGAACGTATTGATCGACCGATGAAGTGACGTTGACATTTCATCACAGAATATAATTACATATAACATGTGACGCAAACATTTAACTTTTTTCAAAAATTATTATAAATAAAAGTAATAACATGGGTTACAATATAAAATAGGATTTATTTTACCGAGACTCGTTATAAAAACTTTGAGAATATTATAAATATATTTTCAAAGTTTTTATAACGAGTTGATTTTTGAACTGTTATTATATTTTTCAACTCGTGGTTTAATGGAAATCAATAATATTTTTTTTAGTTTAGGATTAATAATTTTTATTCGGAAATAATTAATAATTTTTATTTTTTCAAATTTATTTCTGCAAATACATAAATAGTCCATTTACATATTTAAAGATAAGATTTTTTAATTTGGCGCCTTCTAACTAAATAACCTACAGGTCCATATTATTTAGTCTATATAAGTATAATTTTTAATAGTATAATTACAGATATTTTCAAATTTTATTATAATGATTAAAAGAGGCTTAATCACATTACACAATAAAGCTTTTAAGTTGTGTATGTTTATAGCTACTTATAAGGATTTTCTATGCAGTTGCGATTATTGTATAAGAAAGTTGGTTTGTTTTTAGCATTCGAATAATCGAATATAAAAAATATTAAATAATCGGGTTTTGAGCATACATATGCAAATTTATAATATTATACGTTTAATAAAAACGACTAGTGCATATCAACAAAAGTCAATATGATGTGTTCAAGCATTGATATCGTTTCATATTCGTAGGAAGAATATTTTATTCTGTAGTTAAATAAAAGTTAATCATTAGCGCCTACTGATTACTGGTGCCACTGCCAGAACAATATGCTTATATTATTTTTGTTTTATTATATATTGGAATATATTTTATAATAATAAAATAAATTTTATAATGTTATTGTACAATAGTAATAGTGATAACTATTAATTTTGTGACCTAATATAAGATTAGGTCACAAAATTCGTTTTATGAAATTGTTGTTTTGCTTTATGAAGCGGCATATCTCACAGTCGCTGAGTCGCTTATTGCTAAGTTGTTTCCAAGATCGTATGTGTACTTGTTACGCGTCCACGAAGCGTTAGTTCTGCCATCTAGTGGTGGCAATCTGAATGTTGCAACCTACATAGCTTTTGTAACCCTTTTTTTTGAGCAGATAATAAATAAATGAAAGAATATATTAAAAATAAGAAATAAAAAAAATCTATATATTTATTAAAATCAGGTACAGTACAAGGTACAGTACACAAGGTATAGTAACACAGATACTTTTTTAAATAACAAAAACGATCAACATAAAATACTTTATTCTTTGTTTACTTTCATATTTTCATTGAAGTTTTGTTCAGTATATGATTTCTTTCTCTTATTTATATTTTCACTTAATTAATTAATTAATTGCATATTATTAGTTTTTACATTTTTAGTAAGAACATTTTCTTAGAAACTCGATTTTTCACACACTTTCAATATGTACCTACTTACATAGTTACGCGTAGACGTCTCAATTACGTTCTGTGCCGAAGTACAATATATTACACTCGAAGTTTAACGTTACACAAAGAAAAACATTCGATAAAGGGGTGTTTACTTATTCCGAACGGATTTGATGATGAGAAGAAATAATAAATTTGATCATTTTTAGTGGTAAATAATAACAAAAAGCCATATTAAAACACCCTGTACTTGTCACTAGCTGCTGTAAGCTAATGTATTATAATTATGACAAAATAATTAGCTTCTTTCCTTTTTCTCTATGCACATGAAAAAATGAAATTTGATGAAAAATATTCTGTTATTAATACATGTAACGTCTGTATATTGGCCGGACTCGTTAGAAAAAATTTTGGATGGTAATTCCTTGTTTCCAATTACCTTCTGCGCCTCGAGCTTAGATCACGTGGTCACAATGTCTTCAAAATACCGACCTCTATGCATATTTCTATTCCGATTCCTTAATTCTGAAATCTGAATAGATTCCTATAGAAGGTAAAAGATTATCTTAAAAGTACTATCTATTCCAATAGACACTATAAAAACTATACTATTAAAACATATTATGGTACGGTATTAGTAGGTATATGTGTTCTCTAAACTGCATTAAGATTTTTATACGAAAATTGAAAAAAAAATGTTTATGCGATAATTTATGCAGAACGCTCGATACAGGACGTTATTATCGGCCTGTCGAACTACACGAGAAGGCGCAAAAAAAATGTTTTTGGAAATAAATATCACAAGCATATAAGCATATAAAATTAAATATATTTCCCTCACTTTAGATCTAGGTAGTATATAATAAAAATAAAACAAAAAAAACTATTATTAAAACATCGTTCAAAGTTGTCAACTACAGGAACTTATAGAGATATTACGTTTCTTTTTGCTACGGAACCCTTCATGGGCGAGTCCGACTTGACCTTGGCAATTATTTTCGTGATGAAGAGATAATTTATTGAACATTTCTGAAAGCATTATTCTTGATACTTGTCAACAGTATGTTAGTATATTATATACAGATATATCACGTTAATATGTAATAAATATATTATAGGATTAATAGGACGTTTAAAGTCATAAAAATCAAATATTATCAAATACTAAACGCACTTTTATGTAAAAATTTATATTGTGTACTAAAATATATCATGGCGTAACAATGAATTTCCATCTTATTCGTCTCTATTCATAAAGCATAGAAATTTGGTACAAAGTTTTGTCATGAACCGCTTATCTTTTGTACCTTAACCCTTTACACATATTCTCTTGGGAACGTTTTATGTAAATTAGGCTTGAATAATTTTGGCATATTGACGTTTTTAAAAATTGTAATAAAACTATAACAACATTTTAAAAGCAAGGACTCTTAAATCGCGCTTTTGGAAAGCATTTCTGCTAATTTTGCTGCTTATTAGTTGCTACTTTAAGTATAAAAGAATCAAAGGAATAAGTAAATGCAAGGAACTGAATGTCTTACCACTAAGTTCCCTATGCCTACTCCTTATTATGTGGGATACACCGTAAAACTAAAAAAAATAGAATAGAGAAACAAGCTTTACTAATTAACATTGTATTATAATCATATTATATACTTTAAATTAACAGTATTAAACATTTATATACGATAAATGAACTATTTTCATTCCCGCACTCGGGTACAAATACAAAGCGCGGCGTTGAGTTCCGTCCGCTTGGCTCAACGTCGCAAAGTGACAATTTATATAACGAATTTTTTTAAAGATCTCTAACTCTGCCTGTACTACAGTATACAGAGAGAAGCTGACTATAATAATACACGTCATCAAAAAGGTCTACCTTAGCAATACTACCCACCCTTAAAAAACCCAACCTTACACTAGATAGGTATACAAAATAAAACAAACACAAACTTTCAAATTTGTTTAATCAATAATTTAAAGCTGACAGGAGACATTCTTGTAACGAGAGCGCAATTATCGCATTGCGCAAAAATAATACAGGTCGCGTTCGTGAACAGAAATTTCGTCCTACACAGAAACCAAAATGGCGGCATCACATGCCTTTAAAAACTCACATATCAAAGTTTTACATGATTGCCAGCGGCGCCGGAGTCCACTAAAACGTCAAATAAAAAAACCTATTCATCCTGTAACTTGTTCGAACTGAGGCATAGGCGTAGGTCTGACTTCTGAGCCGATGCTAGTTTGAACGGCAATACTACTCTAATGTCCGTCCTAGACAAACCGTCGGCTCAGTGTCCGGGTATTAAAAAACTTTGGGAACCAACACACAAATGTCCCTCACTTGTGCGAATTCCACAATACTATTACAAATTCGCATTTAAACGGAGATCAACCGAAAACATCCATCCTCAGTGTAGACTTGGTGGGCGAATACGAGCAATCGTTTCGTAATACATGCACATAATTACAAGACACCATCCAATCAACCGACTATCAACCGACTGGAATAACCGATATATAAATTATATCCACATATATTTAAGCAAATTCCTCTCATATCCGCCCGCCACTTACCAACTATTTTAACGTAAATCTTTCTCCTCGTAAACGACGTAACAAAAACGCATACGTGCACACATCCACGCCCATACACACTCTCACACACACACACACACACTCACACACATACATTCACGCACACAACTGTCAACCGAGTCCGTCTCGAACCTCAAACACCGAATGGTTGGTTACGTTACATTTCCTTGCGGGAGCTCGCGGGGGTCAAACAAAAATCGACGGCCAAATCAGAAAGCCTATAATCTATTCTAAAGTCAATATCTACAACGTAATACACCAAACTGACCCCCACCACAGCTTCGACCTCGTGTATATTACCTTTATATAAAATACAATATTCTTTCTCGTGTTCTCGTAAACATTGCTAAACGAATATCTCACAAAGTGAACAGGACATGTTGACATTTGAACCAGCTACAATCGTACTGTGTGAAATATTCTTTAGCATAATAAATAGTGTTGCTATACTTTACTCAGTGTTGTAGCTTGAATTTTAAATTTATTTTTATTTTTTTCTTAAATGCCAAGTTATAACACCAAGGTTACATATATTTGTACCCTTACGAACGTTCGTGTTAGAGTATATAATAATAGATATAATAAATTACTAAAGCAAATATGTCTAGGCTTTAGGTTTTTCTCTAGTAATTTTGTTTTTAACTGAATGAAGTCGCAATACAATATACTAATACAATATAAATGCATCAAGGAGTTGGTAACAAAATAACTAATAAATAGCATGCCTTTTACAATATTTAAAACAGACAAAATATTAAATAAATAATTAAAAAAATAATTTCGACAAGCCAGTAATATAAAAGAAACAATGGGAAATGGCAGTGTTTAATAAAAAGATACTTTATAGCCTCTTTGAAATATAAATATGTATATTATATAGGTATATATTTTTTTTAATCTTTTTGTCATATTTAAGGCATAAGTCGCAATCATTAGATCCAGGTACACTTCAGTTATCAATTTTTTTAAGCTTTTCCAACGTTTTATAGAAAGCTGGTGGTATTTTTGTTTATGAATCTCATTCAATTTAGAACAACACATAATTGACTAAACAATGCATCATGATTCGCTGAATTCACTCATATTTATTATTTTTTTATCACAATTTACATATTGCTTTGTCAATTTTATTTACGTTTATACTTAGATTGATTTTTATATTTAGTATTAATGTTATTTTCACCGGAATTTATGAGAAAAATGATTTGATTGTGGTAATGATCAATAAACATTCTGCCAACATTCTATTTGTATGGAAAGGTGAATTGTATAAATACAAATTTTGTATCACTGTTCAGTAAAACAAAAATAGCTACATCTAATACGACCAAAAAATTTGTTTCTAAATATGCAAAATCTACTTAAATCACAAAAGATAAATACAACTGAATCGTGGACGAATCACAACCTTCACATATAATGGAACGACAATGGATTTACATTTGACCAAGTTAACAATACATTAGTAGGTAATACATAAAAATGAACATATTTTCATGTCTGACACTGGTAAAATTAACAAAAGAGATTGGGACATGAGGAAATCATTGGATCACTGACAACTGACGATTTCGAGTTCTTAATACAATACCAATGTATGTATTCGTATAACGATATCTTACTACACGAACAGTGAACATGTTTTATGGCGCACAAAAGTAAACTCGCAACACATCCTGTATACACCACTAGTACATAAGTGCTCGTTCCGCAGCCGCGGCTTCAGTTGCGCACGGGCGGTGCGGGCGAGTGGTGGTGCCGCTCGAGGTCCTCCAGCGAGAGCGCGTTGGGCACGTGCACGGACGGCAGCTTGCCGGCGGACGCGCGCGCCAGCAGCTCCGGCGAGAACCAGCGCGCCAGCTGGTTGTCGCCGCCGCCGCTGCCGCCGCCCATGTCTGTTGACGTGTTTAAATATTGTTAATACTTAGCAATAATTATAATACCAGGTACCAGCGTATATTATACAAACGTAAATTTCCCCAACAACCGCCTGAATCCATTGCAAACCATGTTTATGCACTTATTTCAATTTGTTAAAAACACTGTACCTCGGATATACATAGTTTAAGTTACAACCAAACATTAGCAATAGGCGAGTCAGCATAGTAGTCAAGACAATTTGTTATAAAAAGTCATAATTTTTCATTAAATTACATATTTCAAATATTTAATGGCTTACCTTTTATATGAATAAATATGTACAGCTGACATAATAATTAAATAAAAACCTGATTGTCCTAACACCCATGTCAGTATATCTCTGGACGTATTGTCATATATATTGACATAAGCCAACTCGTTGTCAGATATTTAATTTATTTAGCATAAAAATGGGCAAAGGAATATGGTTAATAAATTACCGTTAAAAGATCTTTGATGCGACTGGACCAGCAGCTGGTGCAGGGTGGTGCCGGAGCCACGCGACATGCCGCCCATGTTGTTAAGCTGTACACAAAAATATATATACAATACAAATATATATACAATACACACTTTCCGCCTTTTTTTTGAGGCATTACGTTGAGTGGCGGAACTCAACGCCGCGCTTTTGCCTAGTTTCCAGAACGAAGAAAATGAAAAATAGAGAAATCCATCTTCCCCGACTGAGGATCGAACCCACAAAGCGTCGCGTTTACAAGCAGACGCTTCTGCGCCACGACGGTCCTCAATATTTTTATGATTTTTAAAGTTTTAATTGAAACTGAAGATAAAGAACGCATGGCTTAGCAGTAAGTTTAGCTTGGACGGTTTACAAGAGGTGTGGGCTCAAATCCCGCTGCGTTCAAATTTTTATTTTTATCGTAAGGTATTTTTTTTATCCTTGTTTTGAAACTTACAGAATTAGGTATTTGTTGTCTTTGCTGCTGGTGGGGGAACGCCCGGTTTGCGTTGGCCATCTAAAAGTGAACAATGAAACTTGAATTAGTTAATGTTATATTTAAAATAATAAAATAAGTCTAAAAAGGCTTGGTTCTTTATATAACATGTATTAAATTTATACAACCACGACACCATGGCATTAGGAATTCGGACAGGGAGCAGAGAACAGTATGGCTTAACACTATAACACTAGACTCTTTATATCCACTCAGCTGGATGTGAAAAATAAAAATGATCAATTAACTGTTTTTAACTGTGTTTTACGCAATAAAGTAATAAATAATAATAATATTAATAAATATACTTTATTGCACAACATAAATTTTGTAAGTATAAGTTGTTAGTTAAAAATATTTATAAAACACTTAGTGCCATACTAACTTGTTGATTGAACATGTGTTGTTGGTAATCAGATTGAGTATTCCCAAAGCCCATCTGTGCGGGCGCGCCTTGGTTTCCTTGCTGAAAAATCCACATGAAAACTATTAGTTACCAAATTACAGTACAATATAAATACATATACATCATTTCACATATAAACAGTATAAGAAGGGAAAAAAAAAGAAGTTTAACAATTTTAATACTTAGGTATTAAATATACAAATATTTCATTTTAATTTTTATGTAAAATATGCAAAAAAATAAGTAATGCTAATATATAATTTACTGTTAACAATATTTAATTACCAATAAAAAAATATGAAAAATATATAATAAAATGCTTCCTTCTGCAGCTGGCCTTTAATCAAGAAAACACTAAAAGACAAAAAAAGAAGGACAACAAAAAAAAAAGGAGGGAAACGAAATAAAACCCAAAGCTCTAAATATCCAAGTTCTAACCGTCTCAAAGCCGCAGCTCGATGCATGGCTCAGTGCGTCAGAGTGCTTGGGCGTGTTACCCAAGAGGCGCGGGTTCAAGTCCTGCTGCGTCCAAAATTGTTATGTGCTTTTAGTAATATATTCGTTATTTATACAACCATATCGCTATGCAAATAGGAACGAACAAATTATTTCTAAGTTTCTTTATTTTTTTTTTAAATTGAAAGTAAAAAAATATAAAATTACGCATTATTCATTTACTATAAATTTCACGATAAATTTTATCAAATTAACATGTAACTAATACTGAATATTGAATTGAAAGAAAGTTCGAAAATATATCCTTGCATTGGTTCCTTTTTGTATAACTACATGTAAATATACACCTTAATTTTGCAGCGGTAGACGAACCTACTATGATACATTCGGCTAGACTATTTGTACACGGTGAAAATAAGATATAACTAGTTTAGTTCAGCATAAATAGTTTAGTTCAGCTGAGACGTAAGTTTGTCATGTAAGCAAATACGCTGAGACTAATTATAATTTACGAATAGGTATTATGTTCATGAGTCTACTTAGATTATAAGACCGTTTAGCGTCATATCGTGTTTCACGTATCATAAATATATATAAATATATATACAAAATTTTAATTCTTTTATATATATTTTTATATACAACTAAAACTTAATCGCTCGACGAGCCCCACCGACCGAGGACGCTGTTTTCCTGCAATACCTACATAGAATACCCACATAGTGCGTCTCTTAGGCAACATATATATATATATATATATATATATATATATATATATATATATATATATATATATATATATATATATATATATATATATATATATATATATATATATATATATATATATATATATATATATATATATATATATATATATATATATATATATATATATATATATATATATATATATATATATATATATATATATATATATATATATATATATATATATATATATATATATATATATATATATATATATATATATATATATATATATATATATATAATATATATATATATATATATATATATATATATTATTAGGCAACATATTCATAGCTGTACCTTAACGATGGGTCGTCCGTGCGGCTTGGGGTGCGCGTGCGGCGCCCACGACGACGCTGATTTGGGGCTGCCTGCTTCTTCCTTTTCAGCTGTCATTTTGCGTAGCACCTTGGGACATCGAATATATAACGTTAGTTTATATTTTAAAACAGTTTCAATATTATTAATTCAAATTCATCTGGAGCGCAGGCGTCTGAGAGTTGGATCAACGGTTGTGTGTTCGGAAGGGTTCCTCTATATTGCTAAATTGTGCATTACTGGGCTGGCAAATTCAGTGTTAAGACGTTACAATCGATTAATAAAAATTAAATAAAATAAAGCAAAGTATTGAGTTTAAAACTAAGTCTTGGTTTCGAAAGGCCGAAACAACCAATGAAATATCTAAGCAGTAAGTAAGTATGTAGTAGTTAGTAAGTATTATGTAGTAGTTAGTAAGTATTATGTAAACAGCGTAGAGATCATAAAAAAAAACTATACAATAGACAATATACAATATGAAAGAGACAAGTACTTACAGAAGTGGGTGTGAAAGAGATGGGCGTAGGTTGTTTCGGCTGCACTTCGTGTCGCCTGCGGTAGTTCTCTTTCTGCTCCTCCAGCTTCTTCTTCAGCAGGGCTCCCTGCATGATGGACTGTGTGTGCACCACGAGTTCACGGGGCGAGGGGATGCGAGCTGGAATTTATGTGTATATTATTAGGTTAATTATTCATTAAAAAGGTTATACTACTTCTAATAAATTTTTTCTTAGTGATATTGGAATCTACGATTTTTTAGTTATTACATTTTCCGTAAATGTCATGTGGAGGTGTTATACAACTTAATGTTAATAAAGATTTTCATTTCATTGGTAAATAAATAATATTGCAAAAAATAGGAAAATATTAGGATAAGGTAATCAAAGAAAGTTGTCTCCTTATATATATATATATATACATAACTATTACTGATTAAACACAATCAATATAACAACGTCTTTTATCATCACACACAAACATAATTACTTTATTAATTAACAATGCTAATAAAAATATCACAAAAAAATAATACAAAATACAAAAAAAATATAACATCTAGATGGATCTAGATATTATACTTTTTATCACTTTCTGTATCTACAAGTACAGAACACTACCTGGATGGTGCACAGTGAGGGCGTTGGGGCTCGGCGCCATGATGGGGGACACGCAATACGCTGCGTCCGTTTTGTTAAGCAACATGATATAATGATTTTAGTACTTTTTGTAGTACTTATTTTAGTACTTATTTTGGTACTTATTTTTGTACTTTACTAGCCTTGTTACATTACTTAAGCGATAATTTTAGTACAAGAGGTAGTAGTATATTTTGCTCATAATAATTACATAGCTTTCATTTGCAGCTGTTAATTAATGATTAGTTAGCAATATAAGGCATTGGTGTTTCTATAGGAGCACGGGGAGTCACAATTCGTCGCGTGTGGAATATACGTATTATTAAAAATATTAAATTAAAAGCCATGATATCTTGTCACATATTTATAACTTATCAACTGACTTATGAAAAATTTCTTTATATATTTAGAATTCCATACATATATTGAAGTTTTTAATTTTTCATGTATATTTGACTTTCTACTTCTCACTAAACCAACAGTCCTGTCTGAAATTACTTAAACGACTTTAGAATAAATACGTGCAATATCACTATAGAACAGGTTAAAATAAGAATATTGGCATATGACATAATATTTCATATTTAAAATAAATTTTTTATATTCAAATAATTTTATTCAAAATGAGAACACATGATTAATTTTTTGAACGTCAAAAACACTACCACCGGTTCGCTAAAGTTAATGCCTCAGACCTGAGAAGAACCGGCGCAAGAAACTACGCGGGACTTTTATTTTAAATGATCAATAATTTTACATTGATTCATTTTGCTAATGACACATTTGAAACAGACTGGAGCGAGCATCTCATTCCCAAGGTGTGTTGTCATTTAAAAAATCATTAATCAGGTAATAACTTTTAACACACAAACGTCTTTTCATAATTTTTTTAAATTGTGATATGGTATGCTATTTGAAATTTTATGATATGTTTTCTTATATAATTTTTATTTAATGAACCACATAATTACAATAGTAAACTGTTCCACTGCTTCCGTTGGAAAACGTGTTGAAGCATCACAATCAGTTGGATTGTTTAAAGAATCGCCTAGCGCAAGGACTATCTATAACTGTGACCGACGCTTGATTAGAATGATACTTTTTTCAAATATAAAGTATACTCGCTACTGGATAACTCATTTAAAATTATTAAAGTAAAAATTTTATTTATATTGTATGAAATACTAAAGCATGTAAATTACATTTTTAAGCTGACTTATCAAAAAAAATCATTAAAAAAAATAAGTTATTTCATACAATACCTCTTGTACTATTAATAATGTTACAAACAGCCTAGCTAAATGTTACAAGTGATTATAAATATAAAGATTATAGTGTTAATAGCAACAACTATTATATTTTTATTTAAACAAAGAGAAGGTGTATGAAATATATCAAATAAAGATTTTCTCTCGCCTTTTTTAAATTTTAAAATATCTACAATCAACAGATTACAAATAGCTTGTTTTTTCTCATTTGTTCCATACAATTTTAATTAAGTAGTATTAAAACGTATGCCCAGGCCCACCTGGATGCGGCAGCGGCGACAGACGCAGCGGCTGGTGGTGCGGCGGCACGGACAGGTGCGCGCCCACGCCGCCCACGCCGCCCACGCCGCCCGGCAGCGGGGACCCGCCCATTTGCTGGACAGGGGCCAACCAGCGATTACACATTGTTATAGCTTCTATTGTGACTTTTTCATTACTATATAAGATTTGTAATGAGTAACATAAAAGACTGCATTGTCAATTATCATATCTTTTACTTGTGTATATACATACTTAATAGCTGGCGCAACACCGCGTTTTTTTGCTACAATAGCAAGGAGATAGAAAAAACCCTAGAGCAAATCAAACTCACCACCGCCACGTTAACAATCAGACGTGTAACGACACACGCTTAGCATTGAAGTGCCAACAAATTGATAAAATTATTATATACAGATTTTCCCCAATCTCCTTGAAAAACGTTACATTCATACAAAATTCTTCACATCTGATTTTACTTGAACGGAGAAATTAAAGTTTGTATATTATAACATAGAGCTAATAGAGCAGCTTTCCATTAACAAGCACAAGCCACAAGAAGCATTTCTCAATTCAAACTAGAATAATTTATCAAGAGACTAGAATTCAATCAAACAATCTCTTCACATTTTAATATAAAAAGTAATATACAATTATATGTTATTTATAATAACCTCACTTTCTATATACATGTCATTAAGCATTTATTTACGGAAAAAAAGAGAAAAATATAACAATAATATAATATAATGATAAAATAATAATATAAACTAACCTGTCTCTGCTGGTGTGTGCGCAGTATGGTGAGAAGCAGTTCCCGGTGGCGGCTCTGCAGGCCGGGGTTGCCGAGCTGCTGCATCAGGTTCTGGACGGTGATCTCGCCGGCCTTGAGACCTGCAATCGTCGAATAATTACTTTAGTTTCAGTTTAAGATTTAAACGTTTACAAAAAATTTGTAAGACAGCGTCGACTAAAGAGTAATAACAAAAATGAAACTGAACTCATATCACTTTTATAAACAAGAAAATCATTAAAAATGGTGGCTACACAAATAGTTCATGCATATAACACATTTTACAATAAAACCGATTCATTTTACTTATGAATTCTTTTATACTTAACCAGAAATCACATTTTCATTTATGTTATATAAAAATACATTTTCAACACGATTTATACCACAGCAAAAATAACCTAAGAGTAAAATGAATCTTGCGTCACACGTACTGTACTTTCAGTTTGAATTCAAGATATTATGTTCAAACTCAACGCCGCGCTTTGTCTTATTAGGGCCGGAAAATAAAAACAAGAGTCACCAGTTAACACTACATACTTACAATGGCATAAGTTATGTCATATAACTTATAATTGCTATAAAACATAGTTTTAAAACTATATCGGTAATTGTATAAATATAAAAGAAATATTGTATAAATGATAACAACAACTGTACCATGAATGATGGCCTGCGCCTCGGGCCGCTGCAGCAGGTCCCTGTCGGAGGGCGGCCCCATGGGAGCCATGCCGCCCATGCCGCACTCACCCGCAGCTTGTTGACGCTGGAATAATCACAATACAATGGATTAACACTTTAAAAATCATAAAAATATTTTGTTAGTTTTTTATTCATATATACAGGAGGTGTATCTGATAACGCGGCCTTTGTCAAAACTACCTATAGGGTAAAATATTTCAAGGCTAAATACAAAAACTAACTAACAATTATCAATAGTTTATTCACAGGACCATTTTTTCCATTTCACGATATTTACATGTGCTGTGTAATGTGTGTGGTAGTCATCAATAAATTCGAATGACGTAAAGATCTACTACTAAAACACTTTTAAACGTTGTCAATCTGTCACCTTTCATTCAAAAAATAACCAAATGAGAAAGAGTGTACGCCATCTTATCAGAGCGGGAAAGAGATATCTCTTTCCCGCTCTGATAGGATGGCGTACACTTGCGTCATAATTGACAAGTAGCGTTTTATTTTGAAAAAAATTAATTAATTATTTATTTTGTTTTCAAAAAAGAAACATTTTTTAAATTTAAAAATATTACTCATTTTATAATTTTACCAAGTTCATAAAGCTAGTTAATACTAAGTTTTGAACTAAAGTCGCGGTAACATCCTCACCTGCATATTTTTCGTATTTGCCACATAGGGGCCGTTCAAGTATTACGTGAGCACTACTAGGGGCGGAGACTACTTTTAGTTTGCTTATTTGGGATGACATGGAGGGTAAGGGAGTCTAATAGGCTAGTTTCCAAAATTTTAAAATCGAGTTCACAGTTTACCTTATCATCTATTTAACCCTAAAAAAAATTATTTTGAAAAAATAATAATATTTTCTTTATTTATTATGCATTCAAAAAATTGTATTTAAATTTGTCTCAAAAACGCACATAACTGTCATGGCGTCTTGTGTGACATCACGCCGTGCAATCGCATCGTAACAGTGTTAAGTTTTATCCATGTTTTATCAGATTCTTATGTTATCTTACATCAGAAATGAATACCTCGTATTACAAGTACTGCGCAGTGCCCCACTGTAAAAGCACAGTCATAAAAACGCCAAAAACATTATTTATTTACGTTGCAAATGATAAAAAATAAGAAAACAGTGGTTAAAACTTGAATAAATTCTGATGAACAAAAGTCACTGTTCACCGCAAAGAATCTTCCAATCATAACGGCGTCAATTTTGGGCAAATTACTGCTGTCTGCCTTAATGAATCCTGTTTCCATGATTAAATATTATTGTCTTCTACGAATTTACTAAAAACTGTTGTATCAATTTGGAGAAAATTACTAGAAAACGAAATATCTAAAAAATAGCGCGTTGTATTACCAGACAAACGTCAACAACAACAATGTAGGGGTGAACGACATAAATCGATATATCATAAAATATATCACTTATACATGCACGCGATATATCACTTCAACCCAATATTATCAAATCAACTAATATCGATATGTACAATCGATATATTTCATTCGATATACCAAATGTCGTGAGAAATTAAAATGACATGCCACTCCTTTTTATATTGATGCTTTATTTACGCAGTGTTACCGCCAGTGTGAAATTGACCAGTAAGTTAGTATTGGTAGAAAATGGGTGAGCCTATAACACTGACAACGACATAAAGGCAAATATTCTCCGTGAGGGCAGTGCGCAGTGATCAGATGCCAGGTCTACCTACATTTTGGTAGATCTACAAATTTTTACTTCAGTCTGCCTATCTACTACCGTAGACCTAAAATTTATCTATTTTTTTTAATTAGTTTAATTGCTAAAAAAAGTATGTAGTTACGTATAAAGTTTTATTTTTAATAAATTAAGTTAATTCGTTTCTTCATCCTAGCTGTTTTTACTTGCATTAATCTGAAACGTATGTAATATTGTAAGAATAGTTAAATACAAACAAATTTCTTACAATATATCAAAAATATCGATATATTTGTACAATATATCGCAAAGTATCGATAGAACACTACGACATATTATATCAAAAAAATATATCGATATTTTTTTATACGAACATCTCTACAACAATGGCGTCTCGCACGGCGTGACGTCACGTTTTTTTATTGGCGTTCATTGTCACGTGACATAGAGCCTAATTTCTTTCGATTCATTTCATTAAAATAAAATTAATCAATGGATATTTTAATAGAAAACAGTATTTTTTGATAAGTAAACATCATGTTCATATTATAGAAATAAAAATCTATCAAGTATATACTCAGTGGAAACAAGCCTATTGATGATTACGTCACCGGTAGTTATAACTATAATATTTAAAAAAAAAACAAAATATTAATTTAAAAATGTTTACGTAAGCATGGGACGAGGGGTTAAGAATTTAGCTTATTTTTACGAACAAGAGGAATTGGGAGGGTAAATTGTAATAAATCTTGTACGTAATTCTTGAATGGCCCCATACTACATGTCCAATATAGAATATTTATCAAGTAGCCTAAATAGTGTAGTACAAATGTACAAAACAGGTTCATATAAATATTACTATCTCTACCTGTTGCACTTGTAGGAGCTTGTATAGGAGTTCCTGCGGAATGTGCGGCGCCTTCTGCTGCTGGTGCTGCTGCTGTTGCTGTTGTTGTTGCTGTTGATGCTGCTGCTGCTGTTGTTGTTGCTGCTGCTGCTGTTGCTCCATGCTTTTGCTCAGCATCTGTATTACATCAGAAATAGCCATTAAAATAATAATTGTAACAAATATTAAGAATCGACAAATTTTACTAAACTAGAAAATCCAGTATGTTTTAGCAGCCTACAGAATATTTTGCTAAAATAACCATCAAATGTAAGATTTAACATTAATTCCAAAATAAAACAGTAAAATAGTTAGTATAAGTTGTATTTTTTAAACTTTTACAATGATTGTAATATACTAAATAAAAATAAACAATAACCTGTAGTAAGCTCATAGGCTGCGGCTGAGGCTGGGGCTGCGGCTGGGGCGGAGGACGAGGCGGCTCCGCCGTCACCGCATGTCCGCCCGACACTTGTGCCAGCTGCAAATATTAATATGGAAATATTATTAATGTATTTGTTTTGTTACATGCGTTTAAATCGGGAACTAATGAACTAATGGTTAACAAATGTAATGGGAAAGGAATAGAATATATTATAGAAAGTTAATCGTTTCAATATAATCCATGCCAAACTATCTTATTATTTCCATTTTAATTTCATTTCCTCAGTTAAAATTCTGTTATCAATTAAATTACTAACAGTACAGTAACAGTGTCAAATGTCTATAATTATAAAGTTAATGGAAATGTAGGTGTAAAAATATAAGTGAATGCGACTTACAAGTCGTTTAAAGGCAGACAGATCGTGGTCGTGCGCGGGCGGCGGCTGCGGCCTTAGACGAGCTTCAAGTTCTTCTAGGCTGTGTATCTTGCCACCCATGGAGTTCAACTCCGCTGTACGTAAGAGGAATAGATTAAAAATTATTTTACTTTATTTATTAAAACTAACGCAATATTACAAAAAAGGAAATAATGAAATAAATACAATTATATGAAGTTATTCATATATTCATATACCTCAATACTTTCCTTTTCAGTTTCATTTATAATTAGAGATCCAGACATAGTTCTACACCAATTTAAATCTAACCTCGCAAGGGTTACGGCAAAATAATTAGTTTTTCTTAAGTTTTTTGTTGTATCCTCAATATACATCAGCGGATTAGGCATTAAAAATTTTATATCAAGATCCTCTATTTCCTCCTTAAAATAAAAGTATTCATGGGAATCGAACCCGCGTCGATTGCAACTCTCAGTATACCGACCCGAGCGCTGCTCCGCGTCGGCGCCGGCGCGCCGCAGCAGGTCCAGCAGCGAGGGCGCGGGCGCGTGCGCCGCCTCGGGGGGCGCCGGCGACCGCGACGAGCTGTCCAGGTCTGCGGAGTGGGACAAACTATGTTAGGATACTATATTGATTTTTTTTATGATGATGTGATCCTGTTATCGCTCATCAGGGACATAGGGCTCGCAGAAGAGATTTCCTTTTCCGGCGATCTTGAGTGGCAATCTCCAGTTTGCTCCAATCGAGACCAATTGACGCAGCTTCTTTTTCAACTGAACGCCTCCAAGTAAGGCTAGGACGGCCAGGTCTTTTTATGCCGTGTGTGTTAGAAGTAACACTATGGCTGATAAGCGAATTACATAAATTTATATACTCCCTTTTTAGAGTTGTAAAACAAAATGAAGTGATGCTATAAAGTGGGCGTTAAAAAAAACGTTCCTGTCTTTCATGGCCAACTGGAGGTTGTATTCCATAATGGTTTTAGTTGTTGCGCCGGTCGCATTACGAATTATTCTTATGGTACATTGTCTTAGCATTCACCATAGTTAATTTTGTATTTAAATCAACAGGCTCCTAAGATCTAATACTTTAACTATACAATTTACAGTCACAAATAGAAGTTGCGTTACATATATATTAATGAAAACCAAATTTAAAAAGGTTTAAATAATTATGAGTAAACAAAACATTTGGTATTTTGATTTTTCTCACCATCAATCATGTTATGCATGAGCCTCTCATAGTGCCTGTCGGTGGCCATGTTGGCGGCCATGTTGGCGGCGGTGGGCGGGCTGTCCCGCCGGAACCAGCGGCTGAACCTGCTACCCTCAGTTTCACTGCCTCCATTCTGTTCACCACAATATACAATATGACAAAATTATATATTTTCTTATATCTATTATTATTATTATGAGACATTTTGAACGATTTGTGGTAAATTAATAAAATTTATTTTAAATACAATGTAGTAAATAAATATAATGCTTTTAAATAAAATTGATGCCGTAGCGCAAAGGCAAAGCGTCTATTTAGACGTAAATGACACGGCTGCTTTTTAATCACCGCTCAGCAGTAAATTGCATACATTTTTTCTCTCTGTTATAACAAATATCAAAATTGGGCGAAAAATGGAAAATAGTGTCTAGGTTCCCTCCGTCAATACTATTACGGAAAATAGTGATATATTTAAAACCAATGTATGCTTTTCCAAAACAAATTAAAATATATAAATATGGATACAGTTGTACAGTGGACTCACAGTAAGAACATCAGGAATAGAATCAAATTTAAGAAATTCATCAAGATTAAAATCTGGTTGTTCTGGTGGCTGCGGCTGCTCTTCAGTCTTTAACTCCACGCCCGAATCCTTGTCCTTGAAATAATATATATATATATTTTAAACGAATTTCGCAGACCAAAATATCTATCATATAATATGATTTTTATGCAACTTTACCATAATTTTATTTGTAACAACACAAGTATTTTAGTACTTTCATAACATGTAGAAGTAATAGCTAGTAAGCTAGTAAACAATACTGTATATTTACAAAACTTTTTATTTACTTAAAATAAGAAAATAATTTTTACTTTAAAGAACGAACAATTCCAGAATTTTACTATTGCTGGCAAATATTGTAACATGTTATTCTTTAAATATTTGGCGTTGAAATTATTCCGCTCTTTTTTAGTCGATGTTTTAACGTTTCTTTAAAATGCATTTATCCGAGCTCCTGGCATTCATTTTCAATAGTTCCAAGTTAATTAAATAATTAAAAAAAAAGACTGTTGTACGAAACGTATCAAATTCTCACTTCGATACAACTTAAGCATAATCGAAACGTTCATTTTCATCGCATTTTTGCTTTAATTTACACTCAATATTTTCACATATAGAGATACAAATTCTTATTCATTATAACAACAAAAACTATCGACCACCAAAAAAAAGTTTGAAATTCACTATGTTCAACATATTTAAAAAATACCAAAAGCACTTACATTGCTGTTATTGAGCGCGTCGCAGTGCGGGGGCGGGTGCGGGTGCGGCGGCGGCGAGGGCTCGGCGCGCCAGCGCTCCGGCGACCTCGACCCGCCGTTGTTGTTCCACTTCTGTGGGACGGAGATCATTAGTATTAGTCTTAATAACACGCGATTAAACCAAAATATGATTCCTGCATTTCCCACTGCTTACCCGGGATAAAGGGATATGCGGGATAAAGCGTGAAGACATAATAATAATAAAAAAATGACTATTGCGGGTTACATGCAGCTGTTTTCGTGGCTAAACAGCGTATTCGTGAGAGGTGAACTCTACAGGCTACATTACAGTACATATTTAGTAAACGCATTACAGTCTCAACAGCATATACCCGGCTCTTGCACACTATAAAACTAACGACTGTTGCTGAATGCAGTTACATTACAGTACATACTAAGTAAGCAAATATTCAGTAATAAACAAATTCATTCAGTTTAACATTTTTTATAGGCATAGGGTAGATTGAGCCATAGCACCTAATATTATAAAATAATCGTTGTTTCTTCTTCATTGATTTAAGAAACTTGCGATATTTCTGTTTATCCCTCGTGCTAAGAAATAGATTACCTCTACCCTATGTCATAAATACGGATGGCAGATGCAAAAAAACTCCATTCCAGAGTGCATGCAAGCCAACTCATATCCTTCGTTATGTTGACATACAAAGTGTATATATATAAATATAGACATGACGTCAGACTGTAAATGTTACACAGTTATGGATTTGATCCACACTCAGACAAAAGATACATTTTCACTATGTAGCAAGACAATCGTGTCGTTGTGTTCCGCTTTTCAACCAAGTATTTTATACCTAACATAACGTAAAGAAAAATTACCATAGTAAATAACATTTAAATATTTTCCAAATATTTAAAACTCGTTCATGCATAAATTAACAGTACAGTCCAATGCAGTTTTTTAATTACAAACATAAATGAATATATTTGTAATGTATGTACCTCTTCCTTTAACACTAGCGGGTCCGTTCTTCTTGACGGGCTCGTCGAACCCCCGCAACTCGATTGTTTCCAACTGAGATGTAGGCCCTCCACTAAACCTGTATCAAATCATTTTTATTAAGAGCTTATTAGTACTATACTATCAATACTTATTTTTCAAAAAAGCGTATTTTTTTTTTGGTTCACTATATCGCGCTAATAAGAGAAGAGACATTGTCATTATTGCTTCGCAATAATATTTATATAATATTTCATTCGTAAGAAACATATAACAAATAACAAAATAACGTTTAACAAGTAATAAAGATAAGCGTTATCGTCTAATTATAGTTAACAAAAAGTAAATACATTACTTATGGATCTGAATATACTAAAATTACGCAGCCTATAACAAAATTACGCAGTCTATTCTAAATTTGAAGTATATAGATTAATACCTAAAAAGTAAAGCCTACACAGTTCAGGAACATTTAAATAATAAAAATGTATGCCATGCAATGTCTTGAGATCTGAGAGAGAGAAGACTCCAATGTCAACTTTGCCCACTATATAGTGGGCAAAGTTTACATTGGAGTCTTTTAAAATTAGATTCCATCCGTCTGCCCCGCTTTATGTGGACTAAAGCATAATTGCTAAAAAATCCTAGCATCGATATTATACAGAACAAGTTTAATTCACTTGAGTTCAAAGTATTTATAAAAGTCTATTTTACTGACCGTCGTGGCGCAGAGGCGTAAGCGTCTGCCTGTAAACGCGACGGTTTGAGGGTTCGATTCCCACTCGGGGAAGATGGATTTTTCTATTTCCATTTTCTTCGCTCTGGCAACTAGGCAAAGCGCGGCGTTGAGTTCCGCCACTCAACACGCAATGCATGCCTCGAAAAAGGCGGAAAGCGGGAACGGAGAAAGCAGGGACTAAGCAACGGAGTGTCTTAACATTAGGTTCATAAGGTCCCTGCAGTTCCCTCTGCCTACCCTGTAATATGCGGGATAAAGCGTGAAGCTATAATAATAATAATAGTAATTTTACTGAAGCATAATTCCTTCAGCACAATTCACAAATAACATTTTTATTACCATTCTGGTTCATCTTCCTTCTCAAATCGTCGTTGAGAGAAGCGACCACCAGATCTACGATTGTCCTCTCTGTAAAAAAAAATAGCATACAATTATAATTCAATTTCAATAGTGAATTCTGAACATGTATAGCTTCTTATGCTCATATTAATTTTGAATTTTAATGAACTTAAAACATTGTTGTAAAGGCCATTGTTTATGTACATGTATAACAAAGATTTATTATATCTAAATATTCAGAGAATGATCTTATAAGAGTAAAAAAAGTACAAGAGGACCGACAGAAGGCATATTTAAAGATGTTGAAAATTGGACGAGAGCTATCCCTCTATAGGCATTGTAGGGCTTGTAGAATTTTCTTGTGATTACTGCTCTCAGAATAGAAGCGGACGGAAAATATTATATCTTGCTAACAATATACAGAGATAATAAAGTAAAATTAAAATATAGTACACACCTATCACGTTGTTTGTCGTTGTTAAATCGATCGTCCCTTTCCCTCTTGATGTCAGAGGAGTAGGAGTCTCGGCTGAATTGGCGACGGTCGTTAAATCTGTTTAACATATATATAAACATGTACATCAAAAGACGAATATAAAGTGCATGCAATAATTATTACTTGGTGATATGAAGATATATATATTGAAAAACGTTGGCAAGCGTTCAAAAACGCCATGCCTTTACAAAATCACTTGTATCATTTTTATGCATTAGTATTTAGTTGAATTTTATTTTGTTCAGGAAAACGACACGTAATCTCAAGCAAGTTCCCCAATTCTAGCCGATTACGCTTACCGAGTCTGAAACTCAAGTTATTTCGCTATTTTCATTTATTATTATTATTATAAGGACTAACGTGGCGCAGAGGCGTAAGTGTTAAGACACTCCGTTGCTTAGTTCCTGTTTTTTCCGTCCCTGCTTTTCGTCTTTCTCGAGGTAGTGGCAAAACTCAACGCCGTGCTTAGACTAGTTTCCAGAGCGAAGAAAATGAAAATATAAGCCTCCATCTCCCCTCATGGGAATCGAACCCACAATGCGTCGAGTTTACAGATGGACGCTACGCCTCTGCGTCACAACGGTCCTTTACTATCATATTTTCATTAAAGATCGATATACCATTGTCATGCAAGTATATCTTCACCAACACACATTAGTGTAGCACACTCACCGATCTCCATTAGCGCGTCGCTCGTCGCGGTCGCGGTCGCGGTCGCGCGGCGGCCTGTACGGCTCGGTGCGGGGCTCGCGCAAGTCGCGCGTGTCGCGAGCGTCCCTCGAGTCACGCGAGTCGCGGGCGTCGCGCACGTCGCGCGGGTCCCGCGAGTCGCGCGGCTCCGGCTCCTCCCAGCCGGGGGCGGGCACGTCGCGCACCATGATGCGGCCGGATCCGATGCGTCTGCCCGCTGATGTTATATACAAATTATAGTATAGTACATACAAACAAACAATTCTGATTACTTTTTAATATTTATAAATCAAGTACCTAATTACATAATTCAACACAAATATACTATTACACTTCAACATTTGCAAGAACCAATAATTAGTAATAATTTTTCAAAATTTTGTAATATTACCGGAATTTTTTTATATAGTTGGCAAAATTGTATAGAGTTTGTAGGCAACGATATACAAAGCTGTATTAATCTTCAAATAAGCTTCACCTGAATGTGCCATATAAACCACAATCTAGGCTGCATTTTATTAAAAAATATATCAAGTATATTTTCAAGTCAATTAAAAATGCGGCCACATTTAGTAATAAGAAACGTATCAATTAAATGTAAATAAATACAATAGAAATACAGACGCTTTCTGTACAACATTAAATCATTAGATATTAAAATAATAATATTTTAGCTTTCTCCCGTACTCATAGGTTGGCTGAAAGAAATCTCTACAGGAGATAAGTTCAATGGCCAACAATGTTTCCAAATCCGTACTTTTGATCAACAAAAATACAAATGCAAATGTAAGAAACAGTATATAAATATTGATAACTGCTTTAAAAATAACTGCACTACCCTCTTTGCCATATTTAATATGTTTTTTATATTATAAGCTGTCAAACGCGCATAAGAGCTATCTGATGATAAGTCAACACCTTCGCTCATGCTCATGACATCCACAACCTGAGAAGATGTGAAAGCGTTACTAACTAAAACCCTTAATCAACCCCCTTTATGGGCTTCCAGAACTCTCAAACACTAGACGAAACAGAACAGCATTAATATGCTGCTGTTTCACGACGGTATTCTGTGCGAGACTTGTAACTACCCGTTTCGAGTCTGCCTACTGGAGTTGATGTAACTTGGCGCTACGATTTCTAGAAATATATCACTAAAATTAAAATAATCTCCAGCAATCATACAGTGTTGTTTTCACTCACCCTGCTCCGTCTTCTGTATGGGCTGGTGCGACAGCGGCGAGTCGGGGCGGGTGCGCGCGAGGTGGGGCGGCGGCGCGGCGGCGGCGGGCGCGCCGCAGCCCGACGTGAAGGAGCGCCGCTGCGGCGACAGCACGATGCCCGAGCTGGGCTCGCTCTCCTTGCGCACGCGCTCGCGCGGGTCCGCCGACCGACGCTCGCGGTCGCGGTCACGGTCGCGCTCCCGACCGTACACTCCCTGTTTGTTTATATACATATTGTGTGTAATTCATTATGTTTTTCTTATTTTTGTGGTTTTTTAAAGTGTTAATCCACACTGAGGATAGAAAATATACTTAAAGAAAACATAAAAATTTAAAAGTATATTTGGGTAGCGTTTTGTAAAAATCTCCCTACAGAGATGCTAACAACGAAATAAGCTATATAAAACATATAAAATTTCGACGCAGCGTGCCCGGTTGGCAAGAGGGCGCAGGTTCAAGTCCTGCTGCGTTCAAATTTTTATGTTTTCTATAAAAAAAATATGTTTTTTAAGTAAGTATATTTTTCTTCATATTAGGTATAACAGTGTAGGTACTTACATCATTTTTATAATAAAAGTGACGTTAAGCTAGGGTAGATAATAATAATGCTTTCGTCAAATCATGTTTTGTTATTAAGGTGATTCAAATAAAAGTAATGCGTTTAAATATGATAATAGACATAATAGTTTTATTTAATTTATTTTCGTTATTTTATTTAGCGTGGCCTGTGGGGCGAGCTCCTACTCAGGTTATTAAATTATTTTCAATTTCTCACTCGGCTACGAAATTGCAACGTAGAATTTTTTCACACGTCACACATTTCTTTTTTAAATATATAGACAAAAAGTGGTAGTAAAGCAACACTAGATACAACATGTATACTTAAAAAATACTATATTACAAAATTATCACCATAACTTATAGCGTTTGTTTTCCATAGTCCTGATAAGTCAGATGTGTCTAAATGGCACCATTTCAACACCATTCATGGAATTTCTTAAATTCTTTATAATTTATCCAGACAATCCGTCGAGTACAGATTGTTGCGCTACATATTATAAAACTTCACACAAAACCTAATTAGTTTTATCAATTAACATACGCACAACACTTCGTTAAAAAATCACCTACATTTTAATTGCACGTAATAAAAGTAGTACAAACACATTTTGTACACTTTTACGTTTTTATATCAGAGATAAAATATATACGAGCAACACACTCCTTATAATAAATACAATGTCTTTAAAACAAGAACGTCTAACGTCTTCTCGGCATTGTTTCCTTGTGAAATAAAATATGCTTATTACTAATCAGAGTATGCACACTAGTTAAAAGTATTTGGCTTTTAATATATTGAAAAAATATACATTACTTTATGGTTTTCGGCTGGCGCATCTCCTTTCGCTCCTTTATCTTCTTCATTGGGTGAATCAGAACGTTTCTTTAATACACTGTAAAAATATATATATTACGATAAAATCTACAGAGCGCAAATTCAAAATCTATACCTTCGCAATATAATGAATAATCATTTTTTTTATATTAGAATATCACTTGTTAGTAGTATTCTATATACGTATATCCTATATACTTATTAAATTATATATAAAGAAATCATTAGCCACTGTGTAGGTATATATCAATATTCCAATATACTCTCTTGTTACAGTATGTACAAATATACCTACTATAAATGTTTCCGAGAATCGAGTATCGATTCCGCATTCAATCTGGTATAAAGCAAATAAAGGCGAATTGTAAAAACGAATTTATAAACAAATATAATATAGATGTTATACCGAAAAATTACCTAAACATTGGGTTAGCATTTCGTAGAGAAATATAAGTCTATTGTAGAATAACTTCCAAACTTAGTCAAAGCAAATAATAAATCAAATAAGTAAAAGAAATCAGAAAAAAATACATAAGAATCAGTATCAAAGACGTCAAACAACTGCATACAAAGGATGTAGGTATATCTGTAAGAAATAGACTTACAATGGGACCATTTTATATAGACGTATACAGTCTCCGCTTCAATTTCCTTTGGATTCAATAATTCTATAGATTTTCTAATACATATATAGTACTAGGTATAAAGAAATTTAAAAGACTCACAGTGCTAGCGTCTCGTTGCCCGCAAACGCGTTCTCCAAACCGCGTTTGACGAGCGGCGAGTTACGCAAGCGCATGAGTTCGTCGCGCGTGTAGGTGAGTAGGCGTCGCGCGGGCCCCACCGCCAGCACCGCTGGATCTCCGCCCCCGCCCGACCCTCCACTCTCTTCGTGACCTGCGAAAATCATATTGGATTCTGTTTATTTATACAATAAACAAAATTTCATCTTATATATTTTATAATCATAACTGCAGGAACCATAGGAACCTAGAGTTAAGACACTTCGTTGGTTAGACCCAACTTTCTTCGTCTCCACTTTCCGCCTTTTTCGAATTTCAACGCCGCGCTTTGCCTAGTTTCCAGAGCGAAGAAAAATCCATTTTCCCCGAGTGGGAATCGAACTCACAAATCATCGCGTTTACCGCCTCTGCGCCTCTTCTTATATAACAATTTTAAAAAATGCGGGATAAAGCGTGAAGCTAAAAAAACAACAATATTGAATTGGTAAAATATACTTTTACCGTCGCTATCTTAGTTTTCGATGCCGAATTGAGATCGAATTTATTAAATAAGGAGAATTAATACAAATAATATTAAAATTATTAAAAAAATCGAAACAAAATACATTATATATTACAATGCAAATAAATCAACTTGAAATATTCTCAGTTATTCAAGTCATCCATGCATGTTTTTGCCATGCAATAGCAATGGTATTACTCCCATTTCCTTATTAATTAAAAATAAAAATAATCATATATTTCAAGTAAGTCGTAAAGAGTTAATCATATACGTCGAACTTCATATTTCTTTACAGTAAAGTTGTACCAACAATCAATGACTCTGCAATAGTAGGCTCTTGACTTCTCGTTAAAAAAGGCTTCTTATAATACATTAGTATAATACTGCACGTGCAATGAAGGATACAATTTTGGTAGATTGAACCCACAACCATGTTCTTGCAGTCAGATGCTGTCACATAGCTCTTACGGTCACTTCAATAATCATTCCTAACTTTATAAAATCTTCGTGTGCTCCAATAAATGGTATAAGATAAATAAAATATATACTACTAAAAAAATTTAACATTATTACTTTCATAAAAAATAAACAGGAACATATTAAGTATACTTAATAATTTAATAAACTATTATTTTAGCATACGATCTTACTATATAAAAAAGTTAATAATAGCCTTGCTAAATGAAAATATTTTAACTACATCACAGATAAAATCCTGAACTTTATTTGCTTTCATTAATGAGTAAGCATCAACAGTGCTTATTACATTTCGCTAGTAAGCTTTATAAATAAGACGTTACCATATAACAAAAAAGACCACAAATAGTTTTAAACGTTTCATGTATTTAAATATGAAATCGACGTAGACTATATTTAAATGAAATTATTTTATCTGTAGATATTAACTTACGCCATGACACACGCTTCACCCTTTTTGAAGGTGGTCCAGCGTGTATTCTCGGCGGCAGCTGCGTCGGAACCTTTCTTAATGCACTTTGATACTTTAACAGGAAAGCGTGTACCGCGCATTTTACCGGTGAAGATATTTTATCTACCGGCGACACGATCCCCATAGCTGCTAATTTTCTCGCGCGACGTTTGGACGCGCGACTACCGGCCCTACGCCGCCTCCTGCGACCTTTCTTCGTCACTTCACTAGTAACATCCTTGCTTACCATTTCGAAAGTGGTGACGCGGCACAACAAAATGGCGATTACAAAACTAACCTAACACTACACAGTAATATATAAACATATATTATATATATTTAAAACCGTAATAAAATATTAATTATTTAATTATATTAAATATAACGAAAAATTAAACTAAAACTTAAAAACTAGGGTTGTCAGAGAGACGCAGCGACGCTCGATTACGTATTAACAAGACAGTCGATGTCCACGTATTAACAATTCGCGTAGAGATGTAAATGAGATGCAATAGAAAATGGAAAACTTCAAAGTTCTCTAAAACACTATCGCGGGGTCACGCAGCGAACGGGTACGTCTCAAAGACTGAGCGGACACCAAAACCGTTGTAAAATTGACACTAAAGTACCCTCAAATAATTAACAATCGCTCGCTTAGTAAAAGTATTTATCTAAATACCTGAATTTTGTAACTTATGTACAATCATACATTTCTTATTGCCAGCTTTATTTAATTTACAGTACTACACTTTAAATTCTGTTTTTGGTTTTTTTTTTTCAATTTTTCGCACTTTTAAATCTTTTTTTAAATGGCAATAGACACAAACATTTTATTTTAAACATACAAATATGTTTATAACAAAGGCTGGAGAGATAGATTATTATAGCTTTTGGATAGATCCAAAAAAGCTGTATTGTTTATATTATATCTATTGTTATAGGAGTAAATTAAAATTTGTCCATAGTCATCACAAATCTTAGTTAGTTAAAGCTAGTTCTTTATAAAAGTGAAACTTTGCAAAGAGAGAGGCTTATCATATGCTCAAAGTGGTAGGTGTTACAACCAAACAAGGGGTGAAATGTTTGTTACTTTTATAAATTTCAATTAATGTGTCATGTTTTTCAAGACTTAGTAACAGATAGAAAAGTTTTAAGGATTCACAAGACGAGTTCAAAGAATAACTGAAAACAGAAGCCTTAAATTTATTGAAGACAAACCCCTTTAAGAATCATGTTATTTAGATACTAATTATTCCAAAAGTTATGCAATAAACAGCCTAGTGTTATATTATATACCTTAGAAAATCAAAACAGGTTCTTAAATTTACCTATATTTATTATTTTTATACATATATATATATATATATATATATATATATATATATATATATATATATATATATATATATATATATATATATATATATATATATATATATATATATATATATATATATATATATATATATATATATATATATATATATATATATATATATATATATATATATATATATATATATATATATATATATATATATATATATATATATATATATATATATATATATATATATATATATATATATATATATATATATATATATATATATATATATATATATATATATTTATGTATGTATGTTGTTTATATGTACATGTATCTTTGCATATATCTTTTATATTTAAAAATATCTTTATATCCGCCAACTATAATTGGGTAACTTAGATTCCTTTTATAAAAAAGGTTGCTTGTAAGAGATCACTTGAAGTAATAAGACCGCCTTTTTACTTATAGTATGTGATATGTTATTTTGTAATATGCTATCTACTTAATAAATGCAATTAAGTGTTTTTGATTTGATTTGATTTGACTGATTAGAGTATTGGAGAAAATCTATAAATAAACTTTTTTGGGATATTATTATCAAAAAATATATAGGATAAAGTGTTTTATATCTATGCTATTTCAAAACTAAAATTGTTACTAATCATACATAATAGCAAATTGTAAATAAAATTACATAAAATTCCTTCATTCAATCTATCTAAAGTATGCAGGAATAGTGCCATTTAAACAGCACAGTTTCCCTTGACCTTCAATCCCTGCACCCTCCATGCAAACTGAAGGGTTGTTTTTGAATAATGTTTATACCTTTTGTATCCTACGTTGGGTGATACAATACTATACAATATATCTATAGTGCCAGTACAAGTATATTGAAACATACTAATATAAGTATATAATAAATTAAGTATTTTGCTCATATATAAATGCAAGATGCTATGCTTTTCTTAGTACTGAAATCATTGAAATATCACTAGTTGACATCTGCAAGTGTCATAAGAACAGGCTATATGGGTACTTTTTTTATAATGTCTAGTTGAACATTTGAGAGATTATTAATATATTGAAAGGAGTGCATACACTAATTGAGCATGTTTCATCTTCTTGTGTAATATTATAATATAATACAAATAAATATGTATCATTATTTTAAATATTATAAAAAATGCCATTTATGTAATAACTATAAAACATATAAATTTTCGAAATAAATATTTTGTAAATAAAATTTAAATGTAAACAAATATTAGTATGTTATTCTTTAACAAAAAAAGGTAAAAAATGTGTACCTACATATTTTCTTCAGAATTGGGTGGGTAAAGTAACTTGATATTATAATATTCTAATAGTAACTTGATTGTGCTTATTCATGCTCCAATAAGCACAGAACTAATTTATATTAAAATACATTGGATTTAAGTATAACTGTTGTTACAAAGCAATCATTTACTATTTCCAATGAGATATAAAATTAATTTATTAAAGAGAAAAATGAAAAGAATTAGGCAAAATAATATGATGCAAAGTTAAGAAAATATATGTAATTCATACTTATTTTTTTTATGTTGCAGTGCAATTTTATATATACCAAATTGTGCAAATGTCCATTATATAAAAGTTACTTATTACCATAATATGTTATGTATTTAAAATTTGCTCTAACAAAAAAATCAATTTATATACCAGCTCACATCACGTTAAGTATATTAAGTTCTCAAGTATTAATAAAAAAATAAGAATTTATATTTCATATTTCTAAAAGTCAACCCCTCTGAAAAAAATGTCTAATAGGCATTGTATAAGCTACATAGAAAGTATAATTCTATTCAAGTAAGAGATGATAACAGTGAGAATAACCTAAAAATATATAAAAAACAGTTCTGAGCAAAATAATTATGGTAGTGTGAATAATAGAATATTATTATGGGTAACTTAAACCTTCGAAAAAAAAAAGGCAAATAGATTGTCATTCTTGTATGGGTTTAACTTTATTGAAACATCATTCTGAGGATATTTCACACATTATAAATATAAGGTATAATAAATATTGTTGCATAATAAAGTTATACTTTTATTTTTTAATATATACAATTAAATTTAATAGTTATTACTAACCTGCTATAAAACTTAGACAATATATTATGTAAGTTTATATGTATATATATATATACATGAAATCAAGTATTCTCAACATTGTTGTTTGTTTTGAAATTTTCACAACAATCAACTATATATGACAAGAAGTGTATGACAACGATGTTACATTCTATTAGACAGTTTAAGCATGAAACTTCAGGTAGGACTCAAATTGGGACATCTAAATTTGAAAGTAGGTTCAATTAGAATTTCAAATGTACTCTTGGCATTTATGTCAGGATTAAAGTAGGTAGTTTGAAAAAGATGGAGCAGACGGTTTATAAATTATCTGAATATTATTACCTGATTGGTTACAGCCATTCGTCTGGCTCTCGTCCGTTGGATTTTCTTTCAATGAAGACAATAGGTTCACAGCTGACATAGCTTGCAATCGCACACAATTTCTCAGTCTTCGTTCAATATATTAACTATATTAAAATTCTAAAATAATCTATACAATATATACAAAAGTCTTGAGGAAATTATTCTATGTACTAGGTATTGTTTATATCACAGACTTTTCGTTTTTCACTAAACAATACGGATCAAAACGTCCACGCACGAAAATACTAACAATATTTACAAGACTATAAGTATAATAAACTTATTTACACATTACAAACTAACATTAATAATCTACTTTTAACAAATACTCCTAGCGGTCACAAGGTGTACATAACTAAAAGAATTTATCAGTTTTCGATGCAAAAATATATAAAACGTCCGCCATATGCCTTTTGAGACCTGTATTATTAGACCAAATTCCAAACACGGCATGTATGTACATAGCATCTAGCTACATCATGATAGTCTTGATTTGTCTGGCTTATATCCAGTTGCCATTATTTATTTTTTTTTATTCATAACGGCATTCCGTAATGTAAGCTGATTATAAAATGTCTGAAGTAAAATATATTAAATTATAACAAACTAATTAATATTAGTAATTTGAAATAATTTTATAGATATTGAAAACATAAGATGGCTATATTTTCTATATACTTCCGAAAACACATTCCGTAGAATGGAGAATGAAATGGAAATTAATACATTTGATGTTCTATTTTTCAAAGTATGTTGCGCTAAAGTAAGAAGTACCAACTCAGCTTATCTAAAAATGTCTGCACATAGGACGCCAATCTAGGGTGTCTTATGATGTAGGAATAGTATACTAAATATAGGAATCAGAAGGAAATATAAATTTTAATTTATTATTAACACATAAATAATTGAAATTTAAAATATTGCATTTTTTGTTATTACAGATAACTTTTGTTAATATTTATTATTTATTCCTGCATAATGGTACTGATTTTTAAAAATCTGATTCTCTATTGCAAGCTAACATTTCTACTACTGAACTGCTCTGATATTTTTATGGATACTTTTTCAACTTGTCCCCTTTAAAAAGATGGTCCTTCTTACTTCTATCTTCCATATTGCGACTCTGGAGAACCACAGATAAAATTTATTTTAAAAATAATCAAATTACAATTTACAAGTAAATGGATGGCGTGTATGTTGTCTTATGAGTGATTACTTTTTCCAATTTTTAAAAAGTGTAATTTAAAATAATGGCTTTAAAATGGACTAATAGTCAAATTGAAACTGGAATATTACGTAAAAGTGAACATAAAGAGAAGAAAGAAGAATTATTCGTGTTCGGCTATTCCTGCAAACTGTTCAGGGATGATGATAAAGCCCTGCACATTGATCAAGGCAAACACCTCATTCCGTGGATGGGGGAAGAGACGTTGAAAATCGACAGGTTCGATCCGTTTTTTACTATAAGACTGCTAATTGTGGCGCTCAAAAATTAAAAAGTATAGTAAATAATCAGAAAATATTAATTTTTGGAAGATACTAAGTATTTCGCAGAAAATTTTGAACATTCCCGTTGCGGCGACGATACAGCAGCGATTGCCGTTCCTGAGGCCGCTGCCTCGCATTTTGTTATGGTGACATCCTCCGGTGGTATGTATAACCTAAGAAGGCATTCTTGAGTACGTACGATAAATATATTTGTATTTGTATGGGCCGTCGATACGATGGAATAAAAAATATAACAATTTTATTGATTTAGACATTAATTATATCTTAATTAATTGGTTTATATCTTAAAGTTTATACAATCTTATATTTGTTCACATACTATATATTTTTAGGTCTTTTGAGGGCTAAATTTGTATATATTATATTTAAAATTTACAGATACACATTATAGTGATGGTTTATACTATAATTGATATATCATATAAATAATTGTAAGTTTTTAACTGTAACTAGACTATCCGTCTACAATGATGGCTTATATATTTTTTTATGTGGACAGGTATGATGCGAGAGGTGCTCTTCATGATCTGTCTGCTCTGGAAGCCCCTCCAGGAGGCTTCGATTGGAGGGTGGAGCTCACCAAAGCTGAACTGGATGTGGAACAGCTTTGTGATGAAGAGAGGTACAGGGCTCTCCATACAGATGAAGATGAAGAAGAAATGTATAAAGGTATTATTTTATAACTTATAATATATTTCATAGGAAATTATTATATATTTTTTTCTTTTATCTGTAGCTTAAAGGTACAATAAAAGGTAGATATTAAGTATATATTTTTATATTTGTTTTGTAGAAGAAGAGTTGAAACGTTTACATGCGGCAGGCTATGGTCAAGTGGGTTTTAACTATGACACACCAACAGAATCAGCGCCAGAAGCTCAAGTTGTAGAAGTTGAAGAACCCTTTGAACCTTCACCCTCATTCAAAGCTCTACTACCCTCAAACACTGTGTTTGTGAGTATGGGTCGTAAATTATTGTTTACATAATGTTTCAAATATTTGTACTCACAAAATTAATAATAGTTTATTTTTAAAGTATTGTACTGTCATTTAGTATCATAATTGATTTTGCTCATAATAATAGTCAATTTTGTTTGTATAAAATAGAATCTTCATGTTACTCTAATTATTTTATTTGTTTGTAGCCTGACACACAAAAACAAAATGCTATAATAGAGAAAACAGCTAAATTTATTGCATCTCAAGGCACTCAAATGGAGATTCTTATAAAGGCAAAGCAGGGAGACAATCCACAATTTAAGTTCTTAAATAAAGATTCACCCCTAAATCCATATTACACAGCACTAACAGGACTAGTAAAAACTGGTAAATGGCCGGAAAAGACTGAAGTTGCTATTGAAGGTATGAACGATTTTTTTATAGATATTAATTGTAACTTGTAAGCTTAACATTTTATCATGCGTAGCAGGGTAGTCAGAGGCAACTGTAGAAACTGTGGAAACCTACTATTAAAACACTATGTTCCCTACTTTCTGCCTTTCAATGCGTTGCTTGTCGAGTGGCAGAACTCAACGCCGCGCATGTATGAGTGGAGAAAATGAATATGAAATAATGAAATCCACCCAAGTGGAAATCTAACCTACAAACCATTATTTATTATAAAAATTGATTTTACGTTATACAAATCATAGAACATGTATAATATTATAATGTCATTTAAGAGCTTTAGTGATTCTGCCAGCAATATACTATTTTATATTTATGTATGATATATATTTTGTTCTAGAAAAGCAAGAAGTCAATGAAGAATATCTTCATCCAAGCTTAGCGTCAACTGTAATAGAGCTGGTATGTTAATATTTTCTTTAAACCATATAACATGATTATAATTGAAATAACAATTGGTTGAGGTGGTCTGGATAACACTTGATTGTTTTGTTTTTTTTTTTCATACTGGAATAAACTATAAATTTTCATATCATTACACTTGACATACTGTAAAATGTCATGCATGTCAGTGGGCTCCAAAATAGATTTCCACTAAAGTAGACATGTTTCAAACTAAATAATTGATTTTATGACTGCTTCATTAATAGACTGAGTGATTCTAACAGATTATTATATTAGTATGTAGCAAAATACTGTGTAGTAATTGTGAATTACATCAATATGTACATTATGCAATTGCTGTAGTAAGTATAAGGAAATTTAGCATCCTAATTACTTATCACTAGGTTACATTGATTAGTGGTCTGTTAAATAAAAAATATAAACCTGACATTTAAATGATGAATTATATATATGGAAAATGAAACTTGTGATTTAAAGTACATATTATTTTTAGGCACCATCTATACCAAGTATCCATTATAAACCATCAGCGGATTGTGACTACACATTACTTATATCTAAAATGCGTGGGGAAGCTATCTTGGATGATACATATTCGCCTGAATTAGCCCCCGGGGAAGTTGCGCCTCCGGGAACTGAACCTCTACCCCCTAGAGCTCATGCGCAGATATCAAGGGCACCTGTTATGTACAATAAGGGAGAATACCAAGGTTTGTTGTAATAGATAAATTAAATGATTGTTTAATTGAAATTAAATTATATTAATTTGAAGCTTTCATGGCTTTAATTTGAAAGTGATATAAATAGTTATATTTTTTTCTATTTTTATAATACTGAAAGATTTTATAAATATATATTTTTTTATTGTACAATTCTAGAATAATCTATAATTTATGTATTTTAATTTAGTAGCTTGTAATTCAAGTGACCTCAATATTATTTAGAACTATGCTAATAGTATTAAAACATTGTGACATCATTATAAAATAAACTTAAATTTATTCCAGCTCAACCCACACCGGTCCAACAACAATACGCAGCCTACTACCACCAGTACATGGCCCAACAAGCTCAGCAGGCAGTCCAACAAGCAAAACCAGTTCAGCCTGTGAAAAAGATAATAACACCTACTAAGTCCACTGGATTGAGTCTCATGAAGAATTACAACACAGACAGCGATAGTGATGATTCTGGTAAGGGAGTTTGCATGACATTTTACTCTGTTAGAGGTTTTTAGTTTTATTTTTGATTAGTCTGATGACGTCACAAGTGTAGCCATATGGTATTGTTGTTAGGAATAGTGTTAATTGATTTAGTGATAAGATATGCAGAAATATAGTGTTTATGTTTTCTTTAAATGTACACCACGATGGAACGCTAAGTAGTTTCTTCTCTATAAGTTCACGTATTTTCGCATTTATATGACAGAAGAACACTTTTCAAAATTCTTAAATATACTTTTTTCAATCTTCGAAACATTGCGCGTTGATTGGCGGAACTCAACGCCGCGCTTTATCTTCTTGCCAGATCGACAAATGAAATGATACACTTCTTTGTGTAGGTATCGGACTCACTCAAAAGTCTCTTGTATAGATTTTCTACAACACGACGCCCTCGTGATGTTTGAGTAAAACAATATTTACATTTATGGACCCTCATACGTTCTTTCTTTTCCACATAGATTTCGATGATTCTTCTTCTTCGGACAACAAAGACAAGCCTGTTATTGTCACTCCACCTGATGATGTCAAAATTGTTATCGACAAAATGGCGGCCTACGTTGCACGAAATGGCGACGAATTTGAAGAAATAGTTCGCGCTAAAAATGATCCACGGTTTACGTTTTTAGAGACTAATAACGTGTACCACACATTTTATAAGAAATTGATGCAAGAAAAACGTGGCGTAGATGTGAATGGAAAGAATAGAAAAGGAAGTAAACGTGATAAAGGTAGGTTTTCTATACACATATTTTAAAGGTAAAATAAAGAATATGATGCATATGCGCTAGTACATTTAATGTCTTTTTAATTTAATTTTACACAGTTGTTAAACACATTGACTGCCAGCTACGAAATATCTCCTAGTGCGTTCTAGTATTTTAGATTAATTGCAAATCGCCATACCAGTTAAAAAGGTGAATAAAATATTTAAATATTTATCAGTTAATATTATAAAAGTTATACTATTGTCACTTATACTTGCGATTGTATTTTATTAAATTATATTTAGTGAGTGCGTGGGCGAGACGCTCTAAACATGTCTGACAGTCAGTGGATTAACATGATATTGTGGAATTTAAACCTAATTTTAATGGCTCTAAAGCCTCTGCATTTATTCAAGCACATGTCTCCTACGGCATACTTATATTTTACCTTAAACACCTCTCCATATATTAATTTCTTAAGATTTTTGCTTTTAAGAAACCTTTAAGGCCTACATTTTAGATCACAATTAATAAAAGTACCAATAATAGATTTTCTTCTTACAGTACCTGTGTCATTCTCAATAAAGAAGTTAAAAGAACCTGATCCTATCCTCCCGAAACCAGCGCTACCGTACGAATCTAGTTCTGAAGGTGAAGATGAAAACAGAGAAGAGAAACAAGAAGAGCCACCGAAAGAGATGCCAAGAACAAACATTCCACAAGTGTACAGTAGTAATATTCCACCTGTTGTTGTATACAAGATGGAAGCTACGCAATTTAATCAGAACCTTCCCGTAGTAAAGACGATAGAGGCTCCCGTAGTTAATAATGTATCTAAACCAGTAGTGCACAATAATGTAGATGTAAAAGAAATAAATAAAGAAGTGCAAATTAAAGAACAACCTAAAGTCGAAGAAAGAATAATTGTTGTTGAAAAAGTTATACAGCCTATTGTGGAAGTGAAAAAGGATAGAACACCCGAAAAGAAAGAAAGAGATAGAAGTAGAGAAAGAGACAGGAGAACTCCAAGTAAGGATAAAAAGAAACATCGAGACCGGAAGAGACACTATAGATCTGAACGTAAAGATGAGAGTCTGAGAATTGATAGGCAAAGTGTAGAGAGGGAGAGAGATAGGAAACGACACAAGGAGAGCGAAAAAGATAAAGATAGAAGGAGACAGTATAAAGATGATTTAGAAAGTGAAATTATATCATTGGAGGATAATTCAGCTGATATGATTGACTTGACCGGCGAGCAGTCGGATACAAAAGGTATGCTATAGTTTTCATTTATATTATAATTATTTTTATATATCGTCGGCTTATTGCAAGAAGTCTTTATGTGACATATTCACTATTCTGAGATAAACGGTATTTTAGTTCGAACCAGTTAGTGGTTATGTTGATTTGCCTATATTATCCGAAATATAATTACGATGGTGAAAAATTTAATGCTTTCAATTAGCTAAATGTTAATAAAAACGAGTGAGAGTCGCTAGTCCTATAAAGTTATGTATTTTTTTTAAACAAAAATAAAAGTTAATGACTTCTGGCTACTGTAAGTCTGTTCGGAAAGTGAATTGATTATTTTTTGAATTGTAAAAAAAACAACGAAACTCAATCAATCTTTTATTTAAAAAAAGGGATAACCTGTATTATAATGAACAAAATAATGCCAGTCATTAAAACAAATTAAATTCTTCAAACAAAATAGCAATATTTGACAACCAAAACCAATTCAAATGAATAAGTAATTGGAAGTTTACTAGACAAAACGAAATAAATTCGGAAAATTAAACAAAAACTATTCTTTCTTAACAGTAGTCGTAAGCACTTGCAATAGCTAGCAGGTACCTATTGCAAATACTGACGACAACTTACATAATCTCAAAAGTTATTCATAATATATTAAAATTAAAATATTTTTCTTCTCCCTATTGCTATCAGTCTTTTTTTTTAATAGAAAGTAAGAACTGAGGTACAAACCGTACAAAAATATAAAAACATTAGATACCAACCATTTTATGTATCAGAGATTTCTTCCTCAGGAAGATAATCCGGACTTTCTTTGTCAGGTAAATTATTATACCAATGTTGTAGTTCTGCAGGTACAATTCTTTCGTTGCACATTTTTATTAAATCTTTTTTCTTTGATTCTGCAATTGGAAGCTTCCTGGTATATGCTTTTTTAAGGCAACAGCTATTGTAATCAAATACACTTGCAGTTTCCTCATGGTTGCGCTTTCGCAGGTTTTTAGTATTAGAAACAATCCGTGTTTCTTTTTTCAATACGTCCAGTTCTTTACAATCAGAAACGAAATCATACCTATATTAGACTATGTTAGGCCGCTCTTTTTCAAACCTGAAGCCACTGCAGCTTTTATCCTTTAGAGTCAATTGACCTACTGACCATTAAGTTGTTTCTTAGCTCTTTTAGATCCAAGATATCAGAGTTGCTCATTACAATAGGTTTATAGGGCTTCTTTGCTGTTTTTTTCTTATTTAGCTTTCTGTTCGATCTAGCCAATTTTATAACATTACAGAAGTCTATCATAGAAAAAATTGGCATTTGACGCATCTGATTTTCGATAGCGCTATACTATCGACCTCCATATGCGCGTGACCAGATTCTAAATAATTATGTTCGATCATCTCGAGGTGGGTAACTTCAACTACGTATAACATTAAGCATAACAGAAACTGGTTACGATTTTGACCTCCGCAAGTATCAGAAAATATAGATATTTCAGTCACTGTTGGCGGTAGACGTTGGTTCCAACGATATAGTGCGGTTCCTACTTCGTCACTTCCTTTTTTCCCATCTACTTCAGACTACAGGTAACAAAAGCCATCATTTGGAGAACGGGTTTCCTAAATGGTAGTATTGTAAACGTTTAATTTACGCAGGTAGTAAAGTAGTAAAGTAGAGAAACATTATTAGTCGGCAAGTGCAATACCTTTTTCAAGTCGATCGTAATAGAGTTAAAGCTGTTATCTTGATGCGCCCGAACTTTATCCAACTCTTTAGATTTTCGACTTTGTTCTTTTAAAAAACATGTGCTCATCATACTTTTGCTGCAAAACAGCAAGGTCAGAGGCGTCTTCAGCTTTGGCTCGGTTATATTTATTGCACATTAAACATTGGTCCTTCTTGGGTGATGATACACATTGGCGCAGAAGCGCAACGTCTGCCTGTAACGCGACGGTTTCTGGGTTCAATGCCCAGTTGAAGAAGATGGATTTTTCTATTTCCATTTTCTTCGCTTTGTGTAAACTAGGCAAAGCGCGGCGTTGAGTTCCGCCGCTCAACACGCAATGCCTCGAAAACAGTGGAAAGCAGGGACGGAGAAAGCAGGGACTAAGCAATGGAGTGTCTTAACACTAGGTCCCCACGGTCCCTGCGGTTCCCTCTGCCTACCCTGCCTGTCTGGATAAAGCGTGAAGCTAAAAAAAAAACATTGATGGAAACAGGTGTTTTAGATGCATTTTTACATTTTTTGATTGGTTGCTATCCAAATACATTTTAGATGATGTTTTCCTGCAATAACGCGACCCCATTTTAGGGAAACCCTCGATGTGTTCTTTAACGACTTCTACATCTATTTCTTTTGTTTTATTGACTGGTTTATGCTTACCACGTCTGTCCTGACCTTCAAAAGAGCCTGATGTTCCCACTTCTGAAAATGCCTTATTAATGGGTCCATTGGATATACAAAGAGTGCTTCTAAAAAACAATTCACAAACCCTGATTTTTCGGTCGTCTTTATTAAAGTACTAATAACGAGATACAGTCCTCTTCCTGGTTGCATTTACAACTACGCTAAGTTCGCACGCTAAGTTCCCTTTCACCCCGCGCAATCCCACACTCACTCGCGTTCTTCCTTGTTTCGTTGTCGCATTTACTTTGCCATGAATAACTCACTAAAATATAATCGACGATATGTGTAGCCTGCAAGGAGTTACTATATTCTTTTAATCGACAATAATTTAATTAAATTCTGCAATCGATAAAATAAAAGGTTACTAAAAACAACAAATGGTTTTAGGGAAATCTTAATATTATGATTTATATAAAATTAATTTCGATAAAATTCACTAAGATGATTTATCGTGCGTTTTTGATAAATTATTCATTACAGAAACTAATTAAATGCAGATAATTAACTTTATCGAACCTAATTCTAAGCTGTTTATGCTACACTTGTTTGGATAAAGTTAATTACATGGTGAAAATGAGTTCTGTATAATATGTATGTTGATTTTTAAATAATTATGTAGTTAATAAAAATAACTAGTGCAGCTTAGTGATTCTTTGTAAATACCTGACTTCCAAAGTTGCAGTTATGGATTTTATGACAAGGCCGTAACGCCTAAAATTGATTGGATAAAAATAAACGAGTTTTCGCGTTTTGTAGAATGTGTCAAAAGAAGTACATTGTAGAAAAAAACGTATTTAGTGACTTTTTGCAGTTAATGAGTTCTTGCAATAAGCCGACGATATATTAAAAATCAAATAAATCGTTTGAATTGTATAGTAAAAATGTTTGGAAATTGTGATTTAGTATTGTCCCTTAAATAATAATGACTACAAAACGAAAACTACATATAAATCTTCTAATACTACTAGCACATATTAATTTTTATTTTGCTTACGAAGGTGAGGGAGAAACAGAAACGGACAGAGTGAAACAGCAAGAGAGGAGAAAGAGAGCCGCGGAGTTCCTGAAGAAGGTGGGCGTGGACCCCGCCGCCGCCGCGCTGCCCGCCACCTCGCTGGCCAGCGCCATGGTACACGCTTGTTGATTCATATTTTTATTTTGTCTTCACACTTTATCCCGCACTTGGCAGGGTAGCCAGAGGGAACTGCAGGAACCATAGGAACTTATTGTTAAGACACTCCGTTACTCAATCTCTGCTTCCTCCGTCCCCGCTTTTCGCCTTTTTCGAGGCATTGCGTGTTGAGTGGCGGAACTCAACGCCGCGCTTTGACTAGTTTCCAGAGCGAAGAAAATGGAAATAGAAAAATCAATCTTCCCCGAGTGGGAATCGAATCCACAAACCGCCGCCTTTACTGGTAGACACTACGCGCTATATTTTGCAATATAAAATCTAGTATTAAGACCAATGGTTCATTCCATTCTTCGCGTTTACTTTTGCTATACAAAGAACCTATATAGTATATGCAAAATTAAGAGAAACTTTGATGTTGCATTTCCTTTACGTTTGATTTAATATTTTTAAATCAATCAATTAAATTTCATTTAAATAAAACATATATTTATCATTTTCCCTCAATAGGTCGATACATTAGAGTCGCTTCGAAAAAAGAAAAGTGAAGAAGAGAAGAGAAGACGACGAGAGAAGCGTCGGCGGCGAGAACGAGATAGAAGAGGTATTTCATATTTAATATTGTAAAATAATATGATTTGCTTTTCTATGTTACAAAATGAAATATGTTATTACATAAGTGATGTCTTTTAAATTAAAACACTTAAATAGGTTTAAACTGTTATTCACACGTAAATTTTTAAAATCGTACTAAAAGTTACAACGGAGCGAGATTCGAGATTGGGCCTCTTTAATACGTCTTACTGACGGTCTAGGAGTATTACTATAAATAAGTTTTAATAATCATACGTTTAAATTTTTTAACACTTTTTCGATTATGTTATATTTTTCTTGTTTACTTACTGAAGAAATTTATTAAATGATAAAAATCAGGTAATTTAGAAAGATGTACATTTATTTATACACTATCAATACATAATTATTTCACTACAGTAGTTCATTTTTTACTACAGTATTGTGTATATTTAATTTAAATGGCATTTACAAAGTATTTAATGGATAATATTTTTTAAACGAAATTCTTTGCCAGGAATATACTAACTAGGAATTTGCCAAAACTAATATTATATATTATTTTTTTATTGTGACGCAGATGATGACGAATCTGACAGAACGAGAAAAGCGAAACGGAGGAAGAACAGGTTAGTGTTATACGTTCATTTTATATGTACATAGTATGAATAAATTTACTAGTTACATATATACAGGGTGTGGCGGTAACGGCGACTGTAATTTCAAGCGTAGTATTAACTAGCCTAGGAAAAGTGATCCTGTGCCTAAACTATTGATAATTGTGAATTACTTTTTTTGTATATAACCTTGAAATATTTTCCCCTATAAGTAGATTTGAAAATGATGGCCGCCGTGTCATATATATACATATATGACACGGCGATATATATATATATAAATATATATATATATATATATATATATATATATATATATATATATATATATATATATATATATATATATATATATATATATATATATATATATATATATATATATATATATATATATATATATATATATATACATATATATACTATATATGTATGTATATATATATGTATATATATATATATATATATATATATATATATATATATATATATATATATATATATATATATATATATATATATATATACATATATATATACATACATATATGTATATATGTATATATACATATATGTCGGAGTAGTCATGAATACGGTTGTTGATTTGACAACGAGGCGGAAGCGACTTGTCATCGCTTCGACAGAGTCCAGTCTTACGTTCGTGCGGGCCGAGTCTTCGAGTTACCGATAGGACTCGAAAGCATCACTTTGCTGTTGGCTGTTGTACGGATAACAAGTCTTGGGAACTGTCATACCGCTCGTTATATTACCTACTACTACCTACTTGTGGATTGTGTGTATACCTACCTTATTGGAATCAGTGGAAGTAAAGAAAATATTGTAAGAAGGAAGTTTGATTTCTGCTCGATAACCACGTTAAGCCCACAAATATGTGCTCGGAGGAAGACCATCACTCTGATTTGTACCCCTTCGCCGAAATCAGAAGTGGGATCTGAATGTCACTACCACACAATGTTCGAGAATTTAGCAGAGAAATATGATGCAATTGCTTGAAGTGGAGTTCAACCCAGAGCAACTAGATGCTGATCCATGTGCTTAGCGTGCCACTATTCACTCTTGTGTTAGTGAACGTCCACTGGAAGGTGCATCGCTCATCATAGCTCTTAGTAAGGCACTGAAGGGCAGCGCCTGGTCGTGGCTTTCACATATCTCACATGCGGGTATGACTTGGCAATATTTTCGTGACCTCTTTCTCGCACGTTACAATTCTACGTAAACACTTGCTGCAAAGCTTATCGATGTAAATCATGGCAAGCTGAAGGAAGGTGGTGGTGTGTGACGTCGCTGTTGAAGTGGAAGGATGTAAGACACGAAGAAATATGTGCTACGTCACATGTGTTGGCTCATATTACCCAGTTTGATTCACATCTGTATCGCTTGGTGTTTACAAACGAAATAACCACACGAAACAACTAATAATGCTGGTATTACATTCAAGTGTCATAATTGTGGGTAACCTGGACATAAAGAGGATTCGTGAAATCAACTGTGTCTTATGGCAATAAGGGATAACGAATATTGATGGTTACGCTTGGAACCAGTAAACAAGTGATTTGTTTTCGTTGCGACGAAAGCGAGCACATAGCAACCAATTATCATTGTGCCAATGCGGGCGCGGGCAGCTCGACCTCGAGTGGGCCGTGCTGGCCATAGCAGTGGAAGTCGCGCAGTGGCTGAGTGAGGCGTGTGTTTCTGCACTATGTCAGGCGTCTGTGGCAAACTATAACAAACCGGTGAGTCGTATTATTTTTATTTTGAGTCTGGTGCTGAATGTTCTCTCGTTAAACAAACTGTTAGCCGTGAACTCATAGAAGAACGCACATTCACGTTTATTCGTATACAGAAAATAGGTTATGCTAACCTAGAATATATTGAACGAATTCTTTGTCACGTGTCAATTAGTGGCAATCGTTTGTCGATTTTATTTCATGTTTTGCCAGACGTTTATTTACGATGTGATATTGCGATAGGCCGTGAAATACTACCTTAAGGGGTCAGTATTAGTATGGCCGTGACCAATGTTCATATTTCAAAAATTCGTAATGTGAACAATTGTAATTTAGATCTACCCTCGCGAAATAATTTAGCACTTATTGATACTGTTGTGTCTGTCGAATATATCTCATTAATTGTTGATGTGTTAACTCGTTATTCAGACTATTTTATTACTGGCACGATGCGAACGCGCGTTACGACAGATGAATTTGTTATTCGTTTAATTGAACAAAAGCAAAACTAAATTAATTCTCGGTAGGTTTGTGTGTGATTTTTTTTATGAATCTTATGTGTTTCTTACGAATGAGGAAAGAAATGAGACAAAGTTAAATGCAAAGTTTAAAGGACCGTTTGAGGTCATAGACGTGCTTGAGGGTGGTCGCTATAATTTAAAGAAGGAGTCTTTAAATTGTAAAAGAACTTATAAAAACGCTCATGATGGTTTGTGAAAAATGGTAGACAATCAATGTATAATTGACGATAATGAGATTGAGCACACTAATTGTGATATTGCTGAGAGTACTTGAGTTTACATGATGATTGGACCGTACCAGTGGTTGTCGTGTAGCCGTAGCTCAGTAGAAATCGGTATCTACAAGTTGTAGTCCGTGAGTACGCGGTAGTGCAGTCAACCCTGGCAGAGGTCGGGTTCAGTGTGAACCATAAGTCCAGGTGGGACTTGGCGTTCACGTGGGTGTTCGCATAAGAGTAGTAACTGGAGGTTACTGGGTTATGTTTAACCATTAATCACATGTAAGAGCTCAAGTACTGGTAATGTAAAGCAAAGTCTACATGGTCGAATTGATATCTCTATTGTGAGATGCGGTGTTAATAAAGTCAATTATACTTTGAGTGTTTTGTATGTGAATATGATAATATCATAATAGCGTAATAGAATTGAGCGTTTTTATTGTAAGATGTTTGCTTATTAAAATGACAAGGTAGATTAAAACCTTTTTATTTTGAATTATTTACTTCTGAAGTAAATAGTGAGTACTGTTAGGTCAGTGATGACCGAGCTGAGACTGTTTGATACTGTGTGATGAATATTGTTTCAGAATAACACACGAGGACGTGTGTCTCGCAGGATGGCCGTGTCGGAGTAGTCATGAATACGGTTGTTGATTTGACAACGAGGCGGAAGCGACTTGTCATCGCTTCGACAGAGTCCAGTCTTACGTTCGTGCGGGCCGAGTCTTCGAGTTACCGATAGGACTCGAAAGCATCACTTTGCTGTTGGCTGTTGTACGGATAACAAGTCTTGGGAACTGTCATACCGCTCGTTATATTACCTACTACTACCTACTTGTGGATTGTGTGTATACCTACCTTATTGGAATCAGTGGAAGTAAAGAAAATATTGTAAGAAGGAAGTTTGATTTCTGCTCGATAACCACGTTAAGCCCACAAATATGTGCTCGGAGGAAGACCATCACTCTGATTTGTACCCCTTCGCCGATATATATATATATATATATATATATATATATATATATATATATATATATATATATATATATATATATATATATATATATATATACATATATATATATATATATATATATATATATATATACATATATATATATATATATATATACATATATATATATATATACATATATATATATATATATATATATATATATATACATATATATATATATATATATATATATATATATATATATATATATATATATATATATACATATATATATATATATATACATATATATACATATATAGTGTTGACGGCGTGATTGGGACATCTCTAATAATTAATAATCCTTTTCAGGTCTTCAGATGAAGACGACGCAGATTGTGATGGGTAAGGTTTTTGATATATTCATTTATGTGTATGGGTGTATGTATGAATGTCAAGTCAAATAATTATTTTATTCGAAATACATGCTTCATTTTTTGAACGTCAAATGATTTATTTTATTTACCACCAGTCCGCTAAAGTTAATGCCTCAACCCTGGGAAAAAGCCGCCAGAAACACAGAGGAATTCTCTGTATTATTTCTTCTCATATTTTTACAAAATCAATTATTGTATGTATGTATATGTCGGCGCTAGGCCAGGGTTTCGTTGTTCAGAGTCCATTTTTCATAATAAAATAACAGAGTGGTAGCAATTGGTTTATTCTCGTACAATATTTAATACAGAAGAGATTTACGATACATAATTCAGTCCTTTTATTTATTTAACAGCTGACATTTTTGTCCAATATTCAAAATTAACATCATAAAAACTTAACATTGCAAATAGGTTTTATTGATTTAAATAATTAAACATTAATTTCAATACTAAATACTTTCTAACAATAAAATCATAAAATGTATATTGATTTGCGCCCATATATATATGCATGTATGTATGTATATATGTAAACATGTATGTAGTAATAGATAAGGTAATCCTATTGTAGGGCATTAGATGTCCTCTTCTCATAGCGGTGTGGTCGTCACAAGAACTTATGAATGACAGATTGAGCGGCAATTGAAGTGCTTTAACAATATTATCACAATATTCATAGATAACGTATCTTTATTATCTATTTGTGTGTGTTGTTTTTTTTTTTTCAAATTAATTTATATTCTATCATAAACATTCCAGAAATTGTTTAGAAACTTTTCAATAGTTAATAAGAAAATATATAAAAAAATAAATTATGAACGAATGAATGAATGAATTAAAACATTGCACTTGTTATTATACACTTATTACCTATTAATTTTTATTTAAATATGTAGGTATTGTGATTTATTTAGCCTCAATGGCTGTAAAGGGAACCAATGCGTATATATCTATATGCACCTATGTACAATGTTTTTCAAGGTTCAATTAAAGTTAAAAATACCTTTTTTTATTTATATTTAATTTTATTTTAAATCTAAGCTCTCTACAAAATCGATTATTACATGACGTGAGTAGTTAATGTATGGGAAACATAGAAATAAATTTAAAATCATAAAACTTAAACTAATAATAATGATTTACAGTTCCAAAAAGAAGAAACGAAAGAAGGACAAAAAACATACCTCCAAAGGCAAAAAGAAGAGGCGACGAGACGAATCTGAAGGAGAAGACAACATTCAAACACTTAATATCGATCTTACTAATACATTGAAGGAGCTTAGATCGAATTCCCCGACTAAAGAACTAGGTTTACAAGTAATTGATAACGTAGCAAGTAAAGAAGGTGATAAGAAAAAAAAGAAAAGGCACAGAGAGTACAGCGAAGGAGAGTGGTCCAGCGACAGTGATGATGATTCACTGACTAGTGAAGATAACTGATGTTACTGTGGTAGCAGCAGAGAGTATTGGAGTTCAGAGTAGTTTGTTTTTTTTTAAATCTATATGAATTTAATTTTGTAAACAATAGTTAACTTGTACATCAGACATGTATGGTTTGACTTATACCACTTTGCTCCAACAGTAGTGATGGTTAACTAAAAAGGTACCCTTTTTATTTTGAGTAATTAAAATAAATACAGACTAAATAAAATTAGTTTAAAATCGCTTGTTGATTATGATAAAAATATCGACTTAACAGATTATATATATATATATATATATATATATATATATATATATATATATATATATATATATATATATATATATATATATATATATATATATATATATATATATATATATATATATATATATATATATATATATATATATATATATATATATATATATATATATATATATATATATATATATATATATATTGTATATAGTATTATATAATGAATATAATGAACTGCGTTCTGCTACCAAAAAATGTATATAGTATATAGTGAACCACGCCCTGCTACCAGAAAATGTATATTGAATAGTGGAGGGTAGGGTGTGCCGCATTTGTCGAAGCGTGCTGAGGGGGAGATTATTTATTAATTATTTACTTTATAGTCGGTTTTAGGATAATAGAAATTGTACAGTACCTTATCTTCATGATTCACAACACAAACACTGATTGTTCCCGGCCGTCATGGAATGTTTCACTTGAGTCTTCTTCACTAGGGGTTACTTGCACTATTATCTTTTGTAGGTTTGTCTTTGTCAGGTTCGATATCAAGAGGGAATACACAAAAGGGAAATCAAATAAGGCTGAGGGAAAATCACACCGCTAATTAATATATCGATTCAGGAAGGACGTGCGCTCGCGTCGGCCGTCTCACGTGCCCCTTTTACTACTTCTCGACCACTACTATTAACTACTACTGTTACCGACCGCGCGGGGTGTTCGCACAAGACTCTAAACTAGTCGGGGTTGCCATATATGAACAAACATAGCCCCCGCCCTAAACATCTATATATATATATATATATATATATATATATATATATATATATATATATATATATATATATATATATATATATATATATATATATATATATATATATATATATATATATATATATATATATATATATATATATATATATATAAAAAGGAGCAAATTGCTGTCATATTATTTTAGACGTTTTTAAAGCCGAAAAACATATATTTATCACTGTAATATAAAATAAATAACTTAAAATCATCCAACAAACTGTAGGAATAAAAATGATACTATCACTACAGCCTTATTTGTAAAATAATTAATAATATATTAGATTTAATGTTTAAGTTTTTTAAATTTAAATAAATAATAGATTGTGAGTAATGTAATTTTTGCAAATATATTTTTGTGAATACTTAGATGTATACATGTGTATGTTGTAAAAAAATGTTTTTAGTATAACTTCTGTTTAAAATAATTAAGTTAATTTTTAAAATTATAGATTTTTTATAATTTAAAAGAAGTTATTATTGTGATTATTTTGACAAAATGAATGAAACGCGACGATCGCGGGTTCGATTTTTATAGCAATTAATTATTTCGATTTTTATACTCTGTTGAGACAAGCGATTTTAAGATATGACCACTCAACGTATAATGGTTTGTTATTACAGTGGGAAATGAAGATATTAGTGTGATATATGGAATAAAGCGTTGGTAATGAAAAACAAATCAGCAACTAAAACATAAATAAGTACAATAGTTCTATATTATAAATAGTTTTCTTTATAGTAATCGAAATCGCTATTGTATACTTTTGTAGATATAAATAAATGTAATTTTATAAAAGAAACTTTTTCCTTTACTCCTTTTTCATCACGTACATGAGTTGTGTAAATTATTATGCCTATAGAGATATTTTACAAGTTTACAATTTATAGTAAGTTTATTCATAAAATAATACTTAATATGTAATTAATAAAGCTAAATAAACTTTACTCTGTCCCAAAGTATTTTTTTAGCTTCACGCTTTGTCCCGCACACGGCAGGGTAGGCAGAGAGAACTGCAGAAACCATACGAAACTAGTGTTAAGATACTCCGTTGCTTAGTCCCTGCTTTCTCCGTCCCCGCTAGTTTTTAAAGGACATATTCAACCATTCGAACTTAAATTTTTTGAATAATTAAATTTTAATTTGTAAATAATTAATTTGTAAACATGATTTAAATTACGCCAATCTATTGATATAAAAAGCAACAATAAATATTAGGTTTATGTTTATATATAAATATGTACATTAACACGTATACATCTGTAAACATAATTAACGTGTAAAGATTATAAAAACAATGTTTTACGACTTATATCGGAGTCGTTAAATTTTAGGTTATCAATGTTGAAATGTAAATATTTGGGAATAGTAAATTCAAAATATTTTTTAATATTATATTTCTTAATATTTAAATGATCATAAATTTTATGTTCGCCGTAATTATTATTGAGATAAATCTGCCATGTCATGATATATACAGCTATTACCTTATAGCTAGGGTCTGTGCGATATAGTCCTGATAAGTACAACCGGGCCCCAATGTATGGCAAGGCACTGTAGGCAAGGCACAACTAGGCAACTTGATATGTATATAAAATTTTGCTACATTAAAAACTCCATGGGGACGGACAAAGCAGGAACTAGTAGAGTAGAAGTAACGGAGTGTCTTAACACTAGGTTCCCACGGTCCCTGCAGTTCCCTCTACTGTTCCCTACCCTGCCATGTGCGGGATAAAGCGTGAAGCTAAAAAAAATAAAATTAATATATGTAGGCAATTTAAGTCGTATTCTTGTGAACTTGTCCTCGTTGACTAAGTTTCTAAGTAAAAATGGAGTTTCTGAAACATGTAGATGTTGATTGCTTTTAATAAACGAATTATAAACATAATATGTATGCTTAAAACCCGATTATCCGATTTCATTCATATGTACATATATGCTTTTGGCTATCCCAATACTTGATTATCCCATTGCCTTACAACAACAGTTAGTCTGGTTAATCAAGTTTCTACTGTATATATACACCTAAATTACAACTTAGATTACTACAGTAGTATACTACCATATATACAAATTAATATTTCTACCAATTGTTGTCAAATTAAGTATGCATATTACATTACAATACACTGTTAAATAAATCGCATAAGTTAAACAATAATAATATTATTTAATTATTTTATTTTTTTATTTAGTCATTAAAATGTGAGATATTAACTTCTAACATACGTACATAAAACTATGTACGTAGGTATGTCTATTGGATTATTTTTGTATACACAAATAAATGTCAATCACACAATAGATTAGTGATAGCGGCACTAACACCATAATCACATAATACTACTCACGAGTCGCGATCAGCGCGGTATTATCTTGCAAATCGCGAATTTGTCTATCTTTTATCTATACCCATTTAACTTCTTTGATATATTTACTTCTACATGGTTTTCTCTGCTGGCGGTAATTTTTAACCTCAATCTTTTAAGACTAAATGCGGTCTTGAGTTAAATGATCCGTCGTTCAGCACGTACTCGTATTGTATCTGTAGTAATAAGTTGTACTTACTATTCTTTACTTAGAGAATGGAAATAATTTGGCGCTTACGTTGTTTACTAGTTAATACTATGATTAACTAAACAAGTGCAGTGTCTCCGTGTGAACACGATGGTTTGTAGGTTCGATTCCCACTTAGGGTGGATGAAATCTTTCACGTCTATTTGCTACGCTCTAGCAACAAGGCAAGTGAAGCGTATAGTTCCACCACTTAATGCAGTAGTGGAAAGGGTTTCTGCGATTCTCTTTGCCTACCCTGCTATAAGCGGGATAAAGCTTGAAGCTTCAAAAAAATAATAACGTACTTAGGTACGTACTAACAGTACTACTTCTACTGGCCTTGGTTTTTTCTAGATTTTAAATGAGAAAATGGGATAATATTAAAAATTGTTCATTGAACGGTGACTTACCATCCACTAGATAGGTTTCGTCAAAGCGTAATGTCTCAGAGCAACATCAATGTGTTTGACTAAGGTTGTACCGCCTTCAAAGTCACAAGAAACTCGTGAGCTGGTTTTCTCGCTAGTATGCAGCAGAGTGGAGCTCTTTCGCTCCACTCTGCTGGACTAAAGGCTAAAGGCGGTGGATAAATTACATTTCTCTTTTGGGAATCCCAGGTCCGTGGGGTCGCCAAGATCCAACAGCTCGGCGCAAACTGCCCTGTGAGCTACTAAATAAAAAAATATTATTATGTAGTATTAGTAATAGCCCATTGTAGTTTTCGAATCAATTTATAATCATGTTTTGAATCTCTATGAGATGCGACAATTACAAAACGATATTTAGGACCGTCGTGGCGCAGAGGCCTAGCGTCTGCATGTTAACGCGACGATTTGTGGGTTCGAGTCCCACTCGGAGGTGATAGATTTTTCTACTTCCATTTTCTTCGCTCTGGAAACTAGGCAACGCGCGGCGTTGAGTTCCGCCACTCAACATGCAATGCCTCGAAAAAGGCGAAAAGCGGGGACAGAGAAAGCAGGGACTAAACAACGGAGTGTCTTAACACTAGGTTCGTATGGTTCTTGCAGTTTCCTCTGCCTACCCTGCCATGTGCGGGATAAAGCGTGAAGCTAAAAAAAAAATATTCATCATCATCACAATTACGTTATGTGTTGTCTAAAGACAGCATAACAAAATATTTTATTCCCACAATAAAGATAATAATATAAAAATATTTACATTTTTGTAACGATACAATACGATAAGTTGAAATATAATTCGTCTTAGAACAACATTGATATTTGTAAAAAACGCCTGCTTTTGAGGGACTTTCCTAATGACTTGAATAAAGTGTCATGTTGTAGGACCTACTACATATATTATTATATTACATATTATATTGCTCATATATTAGCTATATGTAGCGCCTGGTCCAACTAAAAAACCAATAAGAAACACAAATTTGTATTTAAATTAGTCTATCCGTTTAGTGGACGTAGGAGGACAAACACACATACAGACTAATGATATACATATATTACATAGAATTTATAAGATTAAAGTATAGATTAGTCAATGAATGTTAGAAAATCTAGATTACCAAGCTTATCTTAAGTTCCATATAGTTAATTACAGTGTTTATGGTTACATTATAAAAATATAAAAAGATTTAATGTGTAACAAGTAAAACGTGTTTAATTTATCACTAGTAGGTATTTGGAAAACTTAGGTTTTTGGCTGATTGTGGAAAAAATATATTGTAACTGAGAAATACAATATAAATTATTATAATATAATTCAATGGAGTCTATAATGGCGTGGCGCGATGGGACAGCGTGTGACTATAAACGTGTACAGCTTTGATCACTACTTTATTGAGCACTTTGAGCACTTAAATTATTTTTACGACACCGCCAGAGGCAAATATTTAAAACAAATTAATTCTCCTACTGCATCAATTTATTCACACTTTGTCTGCCATTTTGAAAAAGGCTCGTTATTGTTAATTATTATCAGTTAAGAGTTAGCACGGAGAATGGAATAGGTGAATACTAGGTTCTCTCTACCATAATCTATTATATATAAGTAAGTTTTGTCAAAAATCGGAATGTCAGTTAAAATCTCATAAACGTAAATGTCTATCAGATTTAAATTTTCGTAATAGGCTAATAACTAAGTATAAAAGCTTAAAAAATAATAAACTATTAAAAATTACCGAAAGGATTTCATTTAATTTCTAATTTATTATACATTTGAATGTCAAATATCTATAATAACAATATAACTTTATAAATTATATTTTGGTTCATCTATTAGTTCACAGTTTCGTATTTTTCTAATTTGTTTATTAAAATGATTATTGAGTACGTTCTTAGTGGTAAATAGCGACGTAATGGTAATAATGACAAGATGATGAGAATGACAATGAGAACAATGAAAGACAACAATTTTAGCTAGAAACCAAAAATTATCATCTCTTGGCTTCATCACTTAGGTACTAAAAATCGATAAATTCGACAGAGATGCCTGCTGCAATCTACAACGGAAAACCTGGACCTAGGTTTTGTCGAATTTCTTAATGCAATTTTTAGGCGTCGTCAATGCTAACGACGCCCTTACATCACGCCGATTATTATCTATCGGCAAAATTAAATCCTGTTTATCAACGACAAACACTTGAAACATAGGTGACATGTCTGGTGTCTATATAAGGGAGATCGCATCTCTCGTTTATTGATAAGCATCTCATCATAATAGTAGCACGATCAAAATGGCTGCTGAAGTTGTAAGTATATTTTTATTTATATATAAATACAGGCACCGGGAACTAGGAACTTGGAACGGGTGTTAAGACACTGTTCCCAATTTACCGATCACTTTTTAGTAGTCTTGCCTTGTCACGAGGAAATGAACGTAAATCATTCCCCCAAGTGAGATTCGAATCTGCAACCAATTTAATTTCAAAACATACATCAAAGCCATGACGATGTATTTAGGAATCTCCAATGTTAATGAATTATTGTATTTTACTCAATAGGAGACTAAATGCGTTTTTAAAGTATTTATTTCATTTTCTTTTCGGTTTTCTTTGACCCCATCTCGGCCAAAACGGTTTTTTTTATAAATCGAGCAAAATATAAAAAAATAATAGTATCTAAGTATTTGTAATATGAAGGACTTAGCTTTCATATTCCAAATATGCGAGATTTTATAATGTATTTATAAAGAAGTATGTGTAATTTTATGTAATATATTCAGAATATCAAACCATATGAATTTCTTAGAAAAACCTCGTCTCCATGATCGATCCATCTCAACTCCTTCGTCCTGAGCCATCGTTTAACGACAAGCCGCTAAATGCCTTCCGTGACTATTCTGTCGACGACACCGACCCCATAAAGGAGCGCGTGCGCAGGACATACTACACCATGCATACCAATGTTACCGTAGATTTGGTTAGACGTAAGTATAAGATTTGTTAGCTAAGCCTCATCTAAAAATAGGTCTTTTACTTTTACATTTAGAAAAGCGATTTTTTACTTTTACATTTAGAAAAGCGAGAGAAATGGTTAAAATTCAACCATTTCAAGGCAACAGTGAAGGAGGCATTGATCAAGCTAAACGAGCTCGTGGACGAGTCGGACCCCGACACGGACTTGCCGAACATCGTGCACGCCTTCCAGACTGCGGAGAGGATACGACAAGATCATCCTGATGAAGATTGGTTCCATCTTACAGGCCTAATACATGATTTGGGCAAGGTAAATATAATATTTTTTATGCTTTAAGAGAGCCTACATTACCATTTCCACCCGAAGTCAAGATACTGCGTGCTGAGTGGCGAAATTCAATATTGGAATATGTCTTTATTTTGAGCAACTGCACAATGAATTTACTAATATATAATATTATATTAATTCGTCTGCGCGTTATCATGTTACAACATAAGATTATATGAACAAAATAATACGTAATCTACTCTAGTCATATAATGAGATTTAGAAAGTAAATAGAGAGATGATGTGCGACACTAGCTCCGTCATCTGACGACGGCTTTAAAAATATGAAAACTTGTAACAAGTGGTTAGACACTTCTAATGTTTTCCGAGAGGTCCTAGAAATTTTCTATGAAATTAGGAAAATAAATTATGTATTGTATTGGTAAGTATTTATTACAACTGCGTACAATATTGACGTGGCTAACGTCCTTGAGCTATGGGGGCATAACCTTAAACGGCCTTTAATCATGTTTGTTAGATTTTCTCCTATCATTCACACCGTTTATCGATCTTTATATAACAATTATATGTTGATGTTTATTATGAATTGTTTATTGTAATGTTAAATAGTTCTATGAATGTGTTTTTATAACGATTCACAATTGTAGTAGGTATATAGGAAGAACAACTTATGAAAGTTAATGCAAAATTAGTAAGTTTTGTATTAAATGAACTATTGAAAGAAATCAGATGAGAAAAATATGAATTTAAATTAACTATATTTAAATTTTAAACGCATTACGTTAGGTGATGGCGTTCTACGGCGAGCCACAGTGGTGCGTGGTGGGTGACACGTTCCCCGTCGGCTGCAAATGGGCAGACTCGATCGTGTACGGGCCAGAGAGCTTTAAGGACAATCCTGATACATATAACCCAAAATACAAGTAATATTATTGCCCATATTTATTTGTTATTGAAATTTTCACTTAAATTTTTCTAAGTGAAAAAACAGGATTTTGTAAGATTTACAGTACATTTCGTAATGTATATTTTAATATTTTATTAGTATGAGTTTACTTTAATTGTATTTATCTACAATATTCTTTTAATAATACATAAAATTTTTAAGGCATATGAAAAACTGATACATAGATTATTGAAACATTAAATGTTTTGTCCATGTAGCACGAAGTACGGTATGTACAAGCCCCACTGTGGTCTGGACAACGTGCTGATATCCTGGAGTCACGACGAGTACCTCTACCAGTTTCTGTTACACAACAAGTCTAAGATACCTGAGAAGGGGCTATACATGATCAGGTACTGCCGCTATCACTTTAAAATTTATTATATTTGTTTCTAATTAAAGCTCTGTTCTCTTAATAAATTCTATAACTAAATATAATCACTTGTAGATTTTCTTAAAACTTAAAATTTATTTATTTAAAAAACATTTATAAAGATAGAGATAATCAAATGTTTTGTTTAGGTATCACTCTCTATACCCGTGGCACGCTGGTGGTGACTACCGCCACCTCACTAACGAGAAAGACGAGCAGATTCTACAGTGGGTGCTGGAATTCAAGTAAGATTATTTTGTTTATGATTGATATTCTCTCGTTTGTTTTAAACTAAACTAAGATTTTTTTTTTTTGTCTTTACGCTTTATCCTATTGCAAGGTAGGCAGTGAGAACTGCAAGAACCTTTAAGAACACAGTGTTAAGACACTCCGGTGCTTAGTCCCTGCTTAAGAACACAGTGTTAAGACACTCCGGTGCTTAGTCCCTGCTTTCCGCCTCTTTCGAAGCTTTGCGTGTTTAGTGACGGAACTCAACGTCGCTATTTGCCTAGTTTCCAGGGCGAAAAAAAAAGAAAAAAAATAGATTCTTATCTTTTAATTTATTTGAAACAATGATTTCGTAAAACCATCTTAATTTTCAGCAAATACGATCTTTATACAAAAAGTGAGAAAGTTCCTGACATCGAAGCGCTTTGGCCTTACTACGAAGGACTTATTGAGAAGTACATCCCCGGCGTTTGCGAGTGGTGATATTCGGTTAAAATGTAATGGTGAAGCTGCAACCACTTCTACATTATTATTTTATAATGCTGTATAAATTATTATATAAATATTTTAATCTTTTTCAAGTGTAATGTACGTAATTGTTAATTAGCACAGTATTATTTTTGTTACGGAACAATATTGGGTAATAAATAATTTTATTTATTCAAATTCTTTATTATTCGAATTTTCCAGTGATATTACAAGAAAGTTATTAAGATTTTATTTAAAAAGAGAAAAATGTGGCAACACTCATAAGTTTTGGCGGTGCTGAGCGATGGGAAACTGCCGTCGAGTATTGAACTATTGTTATATGAAATCCGTAATCTAATCTATTGTGAGGTCAAAGTTGTTTAACCTCAGCAAAAACTAGATAGCTCATTGAAAAAACTAAGTACGAGTACAATTTTAATGTGGTTCTTATTTTATGTTTCTTTTTATCAACTTTTATTTTTTTAACTATATTAAATTTATAAATTAAAAAAAACTGAAGTATTTAACAAAAAATTAATAAGCTACACGCATAGCTCCGAATTATTAAATTTCAGTAATCGTCATACGGATTACTTGGCAATTACTGAAAACTGACGCTCCGTAACGAATTTTATTATTAGGTAATAATTTATATTAAATATGTACTTAAATTTAAATTATAATAAATATCTACTAATCTCGATTTAACCGCTAAATAAATGACTTTCTCAAAGGACGCAAGGTACACTGCACTGAACTACCTTCAATTTCCCTTAACCAAAGGAATAAGATGTTAAGAAATTATCCAGAATTGTATTTGTAAATATATTTACTTACCTAATAGCTGTTTATATATACATACATAACTTCACGCTGTAATTATTGCGGAGTAGTCGGAGGTAACGGAGCGCTAAACGCTGCAGTCCTTGCGTATCTCTTTCGCCTCGTCCCTTGTTATTAAACTCCAACATGCTCTCCGAGGGGTTCTCACCCATTTTACGTGACCTTCCTCCAGTATCCACGATACCGTATTTCCGAAAGTCAATTGTGAAGTTTCGAAAGTAAATAATAAGAGGGGTAAGGGGGGACTCCTTATCCCTCTTATTATTTACTTTTGGTTTATATATCTTTTTAACCATATCACTTATTCTTTCGACATGCCCAGTATCGTTTCTAATTTTGTCAGCTAAACTGACTCCGTAGGTATATCCTCCAAAGAGATCGCATCTCCATATCGTTCGTCTTTCTTTCAGTGTTCTTCTGCAATACCCACGTTTCACTGTCATACAAACATTCTCCCTTCCAGGCAACTTGAGGGCTAAGGAAATAAAAATAATAGGGTGAAATCATAGTAACTATCTACTATAAGCCATAAATGTCAGTTCAAACATGAAGTAACGTAAATAGTTTAAATAAGCTATTAAAATAATTCCCTCAGTAAAATAAGAATCCATATTCACAGTAACTAAAGTAACTTACTAAAGTCAAATATAATTTTCATGTTTTCATTTGTATAAACCGACATACTAACTAACCGACACACTTACTAATGGTAAATTGCTATTTATTAACTAGATACGTCATTTTTTTATCTTATTTGTTAATTTTCACGCAACATGGCGTCGTGGCCGTGACCATTGACTGACACACAACTATTAACTTTACACGGGTTTGCTCACTTTGATTGATGACCTCGGCTTATAAATTAGCTTGTGAGATAAAAATAGATGTGCATTGAGTGGTAAATTGAAATAAATTGGTTTTGAGTTCCTCAGTAAAGGTACGAATATAATGACTCTGAAGTATTTTTAGACTTATTTATGTTTTTAAATTGTTAATTTGTTTAAATTGTTGTGTCAGTAAATATAATCAAATTATATAATTTGTACTTACACACTACACAATTACACACTATTTGGTTTTCTGTATATAATTTTATATAAAAAGTTAGAGGACCGTCGTGGCGCAGAGGCGCAAAGTCTGCCTGTAACGCGACGGTTACTGGGTTCGATCCCCAGTCGGAGAAGATGGATTTTTCTATTTCCATTTTCTTCGCTCTGGCATCTAAGGCAAAGCGCGGCGTTGAGTTCCGCTACTCAACACGCAATGCCTCGAAAAACGGCGGAAAGTGGGGACGGATTAAGCAGGGACTAAGTAACGGAGTGTCTTAACGCTAGGTTCTTAAGGTTCCTGCAGTTCCCTCTGCCTACCTTGCCATGTGCGGGATAAAGCGTGAAGCTAAAAAAAAAAAAAAAGTTAACATAGAAAATATATATAAAAAGATTATAAATTTTTTAGATGAATATTTTAGTACTTCTGCCTTTATAATGTGTGATAATCGCATGATAACTTGTAATATAAAATAAAATAATTTTTATACGTGAATAAGGTATGTGTGGACTACATTGTGCATTCTTCTGTACTCAGTTCCCAATTGAACTTTATTTGTATCACGTGATATGAATAAATATGGATGAATACGAATTTATTGGAATTAATATTTTAGAAAAGCGTTATTTGTGTCATTATTTTTAACATTTTTTTTCCAGTAGTTTTCTTTTTTTAAAAGCAATAGAACCCCCACGATAGTCTAAGTCGGCTAAGAAAGCTTTAAGGTATAAAACTCCGTTTTTTACTTAAAAATGTTGTGCGGTAAATTATTGAGCGAGTGAGGAGCGCAGCGACGAGCGAAGCTCTCTGTTAGTGGGGGTCTATGCATTCTTTGTTCGCTAACTCCTCCTAGACCACTGAACCGATTTTGATCGGATTTGTTTTAAACGATCACTGTGGTCATGAGGAGTGCCAACATATATAAAAAACTGTGATCGGACATGTCCTTGAGGAATAATTGAGAAAAAACCAACAAAATTCGATTTTCATTGAAAATGCATTGGATTAGCTTGCGCGTGCAATTTCTCTATGGCCAAACACATTGTGAACTTAATTTATTGAGAAACCCATTGAAATTTGCTAGCGCGCGCCATAAACAGAGATTTCAATTCCCCAGCATAACTCTATGGTACAATTATCACCCCTAATCCCTCAAGGACATCATTTCATGAAATGCGATATAGCTACCACTTGGACCTAATTTCCATGCAAAGTTTCATCGAGTTCTGTCAAACGGCCTCGGAGGGGACAGGCTACAAAAAACGGCGAAGTGAACATATAAGAGCTTCGCTTCAAAAAGTGTCTTTATTGTACCGCTTCCGCGCTCGCTCAATTAACAGGCCGGATGGGCTGAATACCTAGTATCCTATAAATAGTAAAATGATATATTTCCAGACCGAGATAAGAAAACGAATTTTGGATATTTGACACTATACAATTCCGTCAGTTCGTCGTGTTGTAGAGTGGCACAGCGTCTTACTGTAAACGCGACAATTTTGAGATAGACTCCAGCTTGCAGAAATGAGTGTTTCCCTGAAGCCATGTCATATTGGTCCACCATTCTTTACAATGGCCAATGTCTCAAACTGGACAAAAAATAGAGAATAAGTGTCTGTCCCATCTATCTATAAGTTTAAATTAAAAATCAGCATAAGAAATCGCGAGCCGCAAATTAATAACATCCTTTTGTCATATATGTACGACGCAATATCTTGTACTAATTTAACACTAGTAGTTTAATAGGTACTAGTGTTAAATTGTTGCTTCATGTAGGAATTTCTACTAACATTAAATATATATATATATATATATATATATATATATATATATATATATATATATATATATATATATATATATATATATATATATATATATATATATATATATATATATATATATATATATATATATATATATATATATATATATATATATATATATATATATATATATATATATATATATATATATATATATATATATATATATATATATATATATATATATATATATATATATATATATATATATGTCAGTTTGTTATGTTATTGCTGAGCGAGTTGAATAAAATCCTTCTATATTTCATTTTGACCTACAGTACAGCAATCACAATTATCTTGGGCACTTAGAATGTGTAAAGATTCGTTTTTTTCCATAGGCAAATTTTACGAAAATTTTAAAAAGATCCATATTATTACTGTGCAATACGGTGTTTATATCTAGTGTGTTGATGTTTACCCATCTAAGGTTATACCTTAAGCCGGTATAAAGTGGTTTAGTTTACTTTTACAATTTATTAATATTTTATAAAAAATAATTAAGGTCTTTTAATATTAGTAAGTATTTATTCTTCTTTCACCGTATTTTGCGAAATTTCTAAATGAGTAGAGAATATCTGAAAGAGAAAATATAAAATTTTTGTCATATATCATGCAAACTTATTAAAATATTTTCATTTAATTAATATGATTACGATTATCTTATACTGCACTAAAGCACAGTAATAGTTGTTTATATGATAGATAGGATAAGCTTCGCTTTCTATTAGCGTTTTACAAATCAGTACATTAATTAGTATAATTACAGCAAACAAAATTAATGTCAGTTAACCATTATTAAGGTTAAGAATTCGAAACAATTAGCTCTGTATGACATTGAAATTTGCCATATTGATATTATTAAATAACTTACGTAGAAGAGATAACATTTTAGCCTCTGAGGTCGGATCTCGATAAATCAATTTGTCGTTCACATTTAAGATGTTGGTGCTGGTCGTGGGGAGCAGTCCTCGTGGTGACATCTCTAAACAAACAACGTCATTATGAAGATCCTTAATACAGTAAGTTTATGTACTTTTTGATATTTATTTTGTAAAATTTAAAGAATAAAATTAGAATTAAAAAAAAAATAAAAAAATATATGACAAAATTATTACAAAGACACAGGTGGTCTTTTTGTTATTATTTCTCATGTAAATTAGTCTTGTATATCTTATATGAAATAATATATATTTTTTTAATTTTTGATTTTATTTTTTTTTCTTTTAATTTTAAAATAAAAAAGTAAATTCAAATAATATACAAAATCTTAACAATAACCATTATTCAATAAGTGAATGCACTTAAAGAAAAAAAAATATCCACCAATAACATAATATATGTCGTCACTACAGTAAGTTCTACTTAATACGTGTTATCATCTGATGTAACTTTTATGATTTGACGAATGTTATTAAAACGCTTACTGAAATAAGTGATCTCATCCAATGCTTTTATATTCTTTGTACCATTTATTGTTCGCGTGGTGAGCATAAACGCGACGGTTGCAGGTTCGAATCACATTCGAGGACGAATATTTCTTGCTCTACAAGAAAAAACGTGGCGTTCTATTCACGCGTAATGTCTTGAAATTAGGCAGAAATTGGAAAACAAGATTTCTAACACTAGATCCTCTGCCTACTCTGCTATATGCGGGATTGGTGTAAAACAATTTATTTACATTTATTTTAAGATCTTTAAAACTAAGAAAACAAATTATTTAATGCAATTAATACATTACTAAAATTTATTAAAAAATTATTCGGAGATACACAAAAATATTCGTGTGACGTGATGATACGTGTGCGAAAAATGTCATGCAATTGTAAAACATTTGGAATGTTATCAAAAAAAAAATCCTGCGTAACAAATTAAATAATTTATCGATAATCATTTTAAATTATCCTTATGCTTTTAGGACAACACAATTTCTATGCTAGATCCCTCTCTGCTGCTACGGCCAGAGAAGGTCTATGATGGAAAACCTTTGGAGGCGTTCCGCGACTACTCCGTTGATGATATGGACCCCATTAAACAACGCGTCAGAAGAACTTACTACGACATGCACACCAACATGACTGTTGAGTTTGTTAAAGGTATGTAGAATTAAAATTTATTTTTATATATTTTTAACTTAGAAGCTAAGTAACAATAGTCTAATTTTACGTTTCCAAATTTACAAATAAATTAAACTTAAGCAGCTTAGAAATTTCACTCATCTCTTGGTTAATAATATTCTTATAGTAGATACTAACGTCATCGCTTTATAAAATATGATTTTTAAATATTTTTGTCGTCGTTGATCGTTAATTTCTAATATTATTATACGCTCTCTAATATCTATGGATAAGCAATAGATAGGCAGGATTTTGAAAAAAAAATATGACTGTTTTCGGTACTTTTTCCAAAGTATGAAGGTTCCTAATAATATTTGTTCGTTTTAGGTAAAATGGAAAAATGGTTAAAATTCAACCACTTCAAAGCAACAGTGAAAGAGGCCCTGATCAAGCTCAACGAGCTCGTGGACGAGTCGGACCCTGACACGGACTTGCCAAACATCGTGCACGCCTTCCAGACTGCGGAGAGGATACGACAAGACTACCCCAACGATGACTGGTTCCAGCTTATTGGATTAATACACGATCTTGGAAAGGTAAAAAAATCATAGTATGTCCAAGTAATATTTGAAATGGATATTTTATTGTCTGACTTGATAACAAATACCTATAATTTGTAAAAGTCTATAACTATGCAAGTAGTACCTACAAGCTACAGCGTACTTACTTATTTTGTTACTTATTTATAATACGTAAAATTACTTTATAATACGTAAATACTTCTTTATTTCTTTAGCAATATACAGACCAGTTATACATATATTTATTTTATTTAATTGATATTAATTAATTTTTGTTATTTTGATTTGATCGTAGGTGATGGCGTTCTACGGCGAGCCGCAATGGTGCGTGGTGGGCGACACCTTCCCCGTCGGCTGCAAGTGGGGGAAGAGCATTGTTTATGGTGACGACAGCTTTAAGAACAATGACGATACTTACAATAATAAATACAAGTCAGTGGTCTTCTTCTTTTTCTCTTAATTTATGACGTTTCGAACGTGTCAGTATTCTTTATATTACACATCACGACTTTTATTGACAATTTTTTTCGTACACTCTGACATTAAACACGAATTTTTGATGACGCTGCTTAAACTAAACTATAAACACGCTTCATCTATAATATAGATGAGGGAGAGAGAACCTAATGCGGCATACTATTCGACAAATTTGTCTTATCAAATCGAGAAAACGAAATTAATAAAAATTATTCTAAGAAGTTTTTAGTTAAATATTTTAGGTATTTATGATTAATTTTTTTATATAAATTTCAGTACTTTATATGGAATGTACAAACCGAATTGTGGAATCGAGAATTTGATAATGTCGTGGGGACACGACGAGTATTTGTACAGAGTGCTCAAACATAACAACTCCAAATTCCCCGAAGAAGGTTTATGGATGATCAGGTACATATAGAAGCATTAAAGTAATATTTTATTATATATATATATATATATATATATATATATATATATATATATATATATATATATATATATATATATATATATATATATATATATATATATATATATATATATATATATATATATATATATATATATATATATATATATATATATATATATATATATATATATGTATATATATATATATATATATATATATATATATATATACTTGTGTATTAAACAATAATATGTTAGTAATTAAGGTGGTACCACATTATTGTTTGGTATTTCAAGGTGGTCGACCTCAAAGGTGCATATCATATGAGGAATAATTATATATTTTGTTTGACGTTTTAAGATTTTCTTCTAAATAATTTATTACAATTTTTACTAATATTTACATGATTGAGTTATGTATTTATTATTGATATTTGTATTAGTTAAATCGATAAAAAATATCTTTTTTTTATAGATACCACTCCTTCTACCCGTGGCACGCTGGTGGCGACTACAGCCAGTTTTGTACAGAAAGAGATGAAAAAATTAGGGACGAAGTACTTAAATTTAAGTAAGTTTTCTTTTTTGAATAAAACGTAAAAACGTTGACAACATAGATAAATAATGTACAACAATGTGTTGAGGACCGTCGTGGCGCAGAGGCGTAAGCGTCTGCCTGTAAACACGACGGTTTGTGTGTTCGATTCCCACTCGAGGAATATGGATTTTTCTATTTCCGTTTTCTTCGCTCTAGATACTAGGCAAAGTGCGGCGTTGAGTTCCGCCACTCAACACGTAATGCCTCGAAAAAGGCGGAAAGTGGGGACGCACGAAAGTGGGAACACTAGGTTCATATGGTTACTGCAGGCCCCTCTGCCTACCCTGCAATATGCGGGATAAAGCGTGAAGCTAAAAAAAATGTACAACAAAACCCACTTACATATATAGATTATTAATTAAATATTTATTTCCAGCCAATATGATTTGTATACAAAGAGCGCGGCGGTCCCCGATATCGAAGCTCTATGGCCGTACTACGAATCTCTCATAGAAAAATACATACCTGGCGAACTTGAGTGGTGACATGTATGTCTTATGTTTAAAATAATGATATGTATATAAATGTATATAATATTATACCTAAGTTTGTAATATAAATAAAAACACGCTTAAAATAAACCAGGAACTTTATTTTAGCTATATGTACAGTAATACAGATATATGAAAATAGATAATTATTCTATATAGCTTCAACAAACAGTCACATTGCGAAATGAGGATTGTTATATATTCTTGTAATATTAGAATGGCCATTCGTAGCTAAAATATTCATCAATTGTAATATTCTATAATAATAAGCAAAAAGCTGCAGAATTTGGTAAATATTTTAACTAGAAATGTCAAAACAAGATTAAACATTAACATAATTCAGTCGTGCGAAAGAGACAACGCTATACAAGTGAAAGAAACAGGAGTATTGGTACATAGTCATATTGCCTATCTCTTTCTTTCGTATAGCCGCGTCTCTGTCTAGTGTCGATAATTCAGGGACGTATAGTGTCAAGCTTTATTCTACGTATTTGGGAGTCTCTACAAAAAATTATAAATAATTCGTATATAATAAAATGTTACGTAATATCTTTGATGGGTCAAAGAAAATACGTTTTGAACACAAACATTTTCAACAAAATATTATATTCGCAAGTCGATACTTCAATATATTCGCTCATCTCAGACTACAATATCACAACTCTGATACAAATCGTTTCTTATACACAAGACACAGAAAATATTACCCACAAACAAATAATTAGTTAATCACATTTTCCTTATAAAGTTCAACTTAATATTATTTATGGAATTTAAATTCGCATTAATAAGCCGTTTCCATTTTTCACGTATCTTCTTTAAAAAAAGCCACACAACACTAGAAATATTTAATAACTTTTTTTACTAATTTCACATTCGGATCTTTATCACAGGAGATTTAAAAAAAATTAACTCTCCATTTTACATAACATTTTCAACCCGTATATTAATAAAACAATTCCTTATATTGAAAATTAAAAAAATGCAAATCGACAATAAAATAACAAAATTTATACATACATATAAATTATTACAGTTTTATTGAAAGTAATGGAAGCTTATGGATATTCTAACCCAAATAATTTTTATTATCCTTAAAAAAATTACGTCGCACTTTATTTTGTCGGTAATATTTTTTCTTAACTAATTTAAATAGCGTTTAGGTAATGCATTTTATAAATGGTGCAGGTATAGACTTCGAGGTAACTAACATACACAAGTTAGTAATATAAGGCAATAATATGGAATATACGTTTTTAAGATAAATTGAAAATTTGAATACATTTTACAACAATAATATTTTATTATTTTCAATATAAATGCAAGTATACACTTACAATACACTTATTTATATATAATATTACTTTTATGTCACCAATATAAACATGACAATTGATTTTTTTTTTAATTAAAACAATGCCTCAACACTAAAGTATTTTGATTTATAATACTCAAAATATATCCCCATATATGCATAATATTCATACCTGAATCATTATTGAAATTTTAGAGTATTAAAAATATATTTTATCACAAAACATTGTGTTTAGAATGGCGGAACTCAAAGCTTCATCTTGTCTCACTAACTGGGAAAAAAAAATCTTTCTATAGTGGCAGCACAACCATTCCATCTACTGTAGACGTTATTGAATAATAATATTAGAAGAACATTATTTCTTGTTCAATTTGACATTTGTCGATAATATTAGATACATGCAAAATGTCGGTAACGGCTTGAAAGTACCAATATTGAATTACCGCTACATACGCTTTATAATGTACAGATATATTTCTAAGAAAAGGCCAATATTTCATTATTACATAGTACTAGTAGTTTACACACAAAACACGGATAGGCAACTTTATCACAATGTATTTAAGTCCTAAATTTAGATTTAAGAGACGAGTGGCAGTATTTTTCTTAACTTCATTTTATTTGATGTCTTTCAAGTTTACTTTCAAATTCCCTCCCATTGTCACGTTAAGGTAAGATCTTATCAACTAACCTATTAAATCAGTCTTTATATGGAAAGACGGCTATCAATTCCTCACGCAACTCCTACGCATAATAAAGGCATACAGTTACACAAAATGGCGGACACGATTTCAATTATCACACACACACCAATCGCAATATAAAGTAAGATATATCTACCAGACACTTTAAAATAATAGTAAATTAAATAATTTACCTATTTAATCAACTGTAAAAGTCGCTTAACTTTTAATATACTGCGATTGGTGAACTCTTAACTATCCTTACAGGAATGTTACATACAACCCACGTAACTGCCTTTGTGGCTTACTCACGATCGAAATTTCTAGATTTTCAGGGTTTTAGATATTAGTCTTGTATAAGGAAATTTCCTAGTTACTACTAAAAATAGTGTGATAAAGACAAAAGATGCTATGTGAAAGAGAAAGGAAAAAAATAGCAAATTAGCTTGACATCGCGATTTATGTTTTGTCAATTATTTTAAAGCAGATGTTCTGAAAGTATTTAAGAAAACACTTGAAAGGTTTCCTTTTTCTCCTTCATACGTTTCAATTGTATAATAATATGTGTGTTTAGTAAACATTATTTGAGTACAACAGTAATAGTCTAAGTTTCGAAATGTTTGTATATGCTGGTGACGTACGCCATCACCTGCTGCCAGTCCGGACGCTCCTGCTGGATCATGTCTTGTATATTCTGTGAACATGGCGGTAGGAGACTATTAAATTATAAACAAAATAAATTTGTGTGAAGAAACTAAGTAAATCTTCGCTTAGAATATAAATATTATATACTGTATTCTATATTCAATGTACTTTACGTGTACTTTACTGTTTATATTTGACGTGTATTGTCATTGTGCGCATCCGTGCGTGCGTGTGTGTGTGTGCATGTGTGTATGTTTGTGTGTGTGTGTGTGTGTGTTTTTGTGTGTGTGTGTGTGTGTGTGTGTGTGTGTGTGTGTGTGTGTGTGTGTGTGTGTGTGTGTGTGTGTGTGTGTGTGTGTGTGTGTGTGTTGGTGCGCACGTGTAAGTGCGGGCGTGCGAGCGTGCGTGTTTGTGTGTGTTTCTGATTATGTGTCTTTGTGTATGATTGCGATTTTGTGTGCCTGTGTGTGATTGTGTTTGTGCGTGTGTGATTGTGTGTACGCGTGTGTGTGTGTGTGTGTGTACGTACGAGCGTGGTGGGTATGCCGACAGGACTCGGCGGCGGCGAAGGCGACGGAGAAGTTGGTGCGCTTGTCGTGCGGCGCCAGCGACGCGTACGGCACGCGCGCCTCGCCCAGGTACGAGTGCAGCAGCGCGCACAGCGCCATGCCGTCGTTCCACGACGAGCTGCAACGGGGAAACGACAAATATACTATACAATATATTGCAGTGACTTTAGAATAAATTATAAAAAGCATGTTTATGTGAAATGCGAAGTATTTGGCCTGTCTAATCATTAATTCGGGAAGATTTTTTAGAATACATTTTTTGGAATAGAATTTTCGTGCAACTGAAAACTATATATTCGAGCCAAGACGGTGTCATTCATCATCATCATTCAGCCACTGCTAAACAAAGACCTTCTCTAAGGATCTTTCCGGCTGTTGTTCCCTTGTCACCTAATGACCTTGAAATGTGGCTTAGTTCACGGCGTTAATTGCTATTAGAATGGAAGGAAATAACAATGTCTACCTAAAGTTAGTTATGTCAATGTTATTGTAGCCGAGCGTCTTCTGTTGGCACCACTTGAGCAGCGCGTTTCGTTTGGACCCGCCGTTCTTCACTTGCAGCGCATTGAGAGGGTCTTTCCTTTCACCTGTTATGGAACAGTGCCGAATAATGTTAATTATTGGACTATCATTATTTATTTTTTGAAAAAATCTAACAGAAAGCTAGCTTGACAGAATAAAAACAATATATTAATAATTAAAAAAAAATAGTCTTTGATCCCAAAAGTTATTGACATACTAAACTTACACTTACTACTTGATATGTTACAAAAATAAGAAGTCCTAAGTCTCTACTTAAATCAATAATACACTCTACGATTGCTTTAGCTTCACGTTTTATCCCTAGCGGAATAAATAAAGAGGATCACGTAGATTCAAGCTCTTATCCTCCACCGCTTTGGCTTTAACCAAAGCCGTTTTATTTGGTTGTCTTGTACGTGACCTTCCTCCAGCATTATCAAGGTCAATTTAAGTTGTTACACCTCTACTGTCAATTACCACTTACTCTTACATGAAATATCGACAAAATGCACGAAAGGTTTTTTTAGGATTTTTAAAGTGTTATAATTCACGCTGAGGATAGAAAAAATACTTAAAGAAAACATATAAAAATTTGAACGCAGTGGAACTCGAAACTGCGCCCTCTTGCGAACCGTGCAAGTGGTGGTTCGCAAAGAGGCACAGGTTTGAGTCCCGCTGCGTTCAAATTTTTATATGTTTTCTTTAAGAATTCTTTGCACGAAAGGTTGTAAAAACATTTTGCATTTAATATCGTCCACCATTTTCTGATAGTGTATAGTACACAGTTAATACTAGAAGTATTAGTTTTGTACTCTAAAGGTGACTGCCACTCACATATATCGCCGTAGCTGTTCCTCCTCACGAAGGACTCCATGGCCTTCTGCTGCAGCGACGCGAGCGCGCGCTGCTCGTCCGGCACGTTGGTCTCTGGCCCCGCGTTAGACAACAACAAGCTTTTACTAACTACGGTCTGTGCCAGTTTTGTGTATTGTCATCTTTTAATTTTATTATAATTGCTTAAATATGCGTCATACAATAATATAAGAAAATGTAAAGATTAATTTTGTATATTATGTATTAATATTAGTATAATTAATATTTATTATAAGAATATATAGTAGGGTTTCCCAAATAATGTTAATATACGCGATAAATCCGGTTAAATTGTTTTATTTAAAATATATATAGTACAAGTTAAAAAAGGGTACGGAACAAGTGTCTGTAGTGTTAATTACATTTAAAAAATGCATTATATACTTTTTGTTAATCTATCGTAGGTTTGAAGAACTTATATTTTATAACTTTGAGAGGGAAATGTAGTAAATATTAAAAAAAATGACTTAAATATTTGTTTAGAGTACGTAAGAATAAATTAAATTAATCAAAGCAATTAAATATGGTGCTAATCTAACTCTTGCTTGTACATACATAGTTTATATATCCTGTGGTGCCCTAAGAGCTCTTATTAAAATAAAATGGTAAACATTTTTTTACATTTGTTTAAGCAATTATAAATACATATAGGTAAATATAGTATTATATTTTATTATACAACTGGCACAAAGCGTTGAAAGGAAGTCAAATGGCCTCTAATCACAGTGAACAGATTCATTAAGAACAAGCCACCACCTTCTGTCAACGTATTAAATTTTATATGGCATACGTTATATGATTTTTTTCTATTATTTTCATTTAAAAAAAAGCAAATATTAAGAGTTAATAAGAAATTTAATAAAAGCAATGAAAAAGTGTTCTAGTAAATTAACACAAATACATAGATTAGGTCAAGGCTAGATGGAAAAAAATATTAAAAGTTAAATTAAAATCTAAATCCTATGGCAAGCAAATGTTTCGTTTGGCAGATGTATAAGAATTTGTTAGTTACAACCAAAACTTCACACCATTCCAGGGAAAGAAGTAAAATATTTTAATAAATATTTAGTTACACTAAGCCGTTCATAATAGGTATATAAATATAATATATGTATATATTTAAATAGGAACACAAAAACGAACAAAATATTAGGTTAGGCAATAGATAGCTATGCGCCTCTCTCATGCCGCCATGCTGCAATAGAAATAAGCGAACACATGCGGTCAATATGGAAATCGTAAAATTAGTTCATTGTAATACATTTTATTACACAAAGATATTATTGAAACACAATAATTAACTATTATATATGTTATCTACATATTTAAATATACAACTTCTATATACAATTCTACACATAGAGGGTATATGTTGAAACTTATCTGACCAATGAATGACGCTTGTTGGCTAATACTCTTCAAGAAATATCATTTTAGCCATAAATGTTATTTTGGTTTAGTTTAAAAACTTAGTTGTGATGTGACGTCATTTGCTTACTATACAATAGTTTTAATGAATGGAGTTAAATAATATAAAAATATTGAGGTACAAGGAAAAATAATGTAGAAAAAGTATAACAATTGAAAGGTAGTGGAACTTGAACCAGCGCTCCTTGAAAGCTGTCCAAACACTTCAGTAAGTTAAACCCATACACATATCTTTCTAATTTTTGTAAATTAATAATCACTTATTAATTTTTTATTAGTACTTTTGTTTAAGTAAAATAAAAGGAACGTCACAAGAATAAACTTAACATAAAATATGTGAATAAATTTAGTTTAATTACAAAACTTTAACTTCGCATTGTAACTACATAATATTCTTAAATCGTAACGGAAAGAGCGTTAACAAAAACGATAACAGAATAATCACAAAACAGGCTAAAATATATAGTGTGTACTGTAATTTTTGAGTCCATTGTAAAGGAGGTTTTACTTATCGAGCATTTAATTTACATAGCTTTTTTTTCACGCTTTATTCCGAACACACTCGAGCAAACGTTTGATTATAAATACCTGTACTAATAGGAGAAGGTCTGTTCCTTGGCGCCGGCGGCTTGCTGTACGCGGCCGCCGCCATGCCGTTGGCGGGCGCGGCCTCGGACAGGCCGTTCTTAATGTTATTCGTGGTCGTTACGCACGTGGTCGTTTGGACCTGCTTTGATATTATTAAAATAACTTTACTGACGATTAATAATATTTTACGCACGATTAATTAGGATGATTTCATTTTAAATTATATACACTGCTTTTTTCTTTTGAGTGTACCTGGTATTTTACTTGCTCTCCACTTTTGTCTGATTTTAGGACATTGAATATTGAGTGGCGGAACTTAACGCTGCGTTGCCAGAATGGAGGATATAATCTATGTATATTTAGTATATATATATATATATATATATATATATATATATATATATATATATATATATATATATATATATATATATATATATATATATATATATATATATATATATATATATATATATATATATATATATATATATATATATATATATATATATATATATATATATATATATATATATATATATATATATATATATATATATATATATATATATAAAACAATTAAATTTACTCTGTATAATAATTTATTATTAATTTTTGGTCCACAACATATGTATGTCTTTTAATAAGTTTCGGTTAAATATTAGAATATTTAGATTACCTGTGGCCACTCAGCAACGGGCGTGGTGGCCGGGGACTGTTTGGCCGCTTTAGCCGCGTTCTCTATACTTTCTATGAGCGACTTGACGGACAGCCGCGAGTCTTGTCTGCTTACACCTGGAAATATAATTTATAATAAAAATAATACAGAAAACTAAAGTTATGTTAGTATATCCTGTTTTATTTATAAATAAAAAAGTACTCATTCAATCAGAGTATGTGAGTGTCGAAATTATTATTATTTTGTTTTATATTAATAGATGGCAAACGATCAGAATGGGCCACCTGATGTTAAATGGACACCCTCACCCATAGACATCCACAGCCTGAGAGGGTGTAGATGCGTTACAAACCAAATATCCAGACCTAAACCCCCAATTATGTGCTTCCGGAACTCATTCACCTGACGAATCACAGCAGTATTAATATGCTACTGTTTCACGGCGGTATTCTCTGAAAGCGTGGTTATATTAAATTACCCGTTTCAGCCTGGCCTTTTTGAGCTATCGGTGTTAGTGTAGCTTGGGTCTACCATTTGAATTATTTAATAAATTTAGTAAAAACAAGTAATAATAACATACCTTTAGTCCGCCTATGCGAAGCTGCAGTCGCCATGATGTCTTGTAGGGACGCGCTAGTCAGCAGCGGCGGCGGCGCGGGGACCTCCTCTGTGCGGGGAGGCATAGCTAATGAAATTACGGTATCAATGTCTAATTCACTTAAATATTGTGGGTTTCTACATTAATGTGATATTATTGGCAAAAAATATATAAAAAATTATTGAAATATTTGTCAAAAAAAATATGGGAGCTTTTGAAGTAACTTTCAAGAATACAATATGCTTACTATAACATATAGTAACAAATCACAGGAACCACCGTCACCCCCAACAAAATAAAATTTAAATAATTTTGAAAGCAATACGCATATAATACATAATATTTACAAGCCAATTGGTCATTTTATATCTTTATTCACCCCAATATATCTATCGTCTGTATAGATATATGTCGCATAGTATAATATAAGAGAGTTATGAACTGAATCGACTAATTGCGAAAGTCATAAACAAATAAACTATAGTAATGTCATATGAGAAGTAGCTTTCAAAAGGATTTCTCAACATGCACATGTTGATAAACATTGAGAGCTACATAAATAATAGTCTACAACATAGAAAATGGATATAAATGAACACAACCAACACAAACGCATACAATGACCAACACCGGACCGCCACCAAATGAACACAACACACGTTTACACACACGCTTATACGGTTATTTACATTGACATCACACGGGACGCTCAAAGCCTGACTTACGTAGAGGTCTGGACGTCGGGGAGTCGTTTAACGATCGTATGGGATGCGATAGCCGCTTGTGCTCTAGCGTCTTCCAGTGATACGTTTTGCTATATCGAGGTAGAGAGCCCGTAGTCTACATCTGTATTTGGTGATTTTTGATTTTGTAGTGACAATTTCCTTGTAGGCACCTCCGGTCGGGTGTCCAACGGGACACTCTCTAAGCTTTGGACTATATCACCAATTGATCTGGTAGATTTTTTTATAGTATCCTTAGCGCTTGGTGTTCGAGATAATGATATAACAGATTTTGTTATATGTGCCATTTCTTTCACAATTGTTGTAGCCTCACTTGACTTTTTGGGTCGCTTTTCATGTTTTTTAGTTCTTTTAGGTTTTCTAGGCACTTTAAGCATTTCCTCCCGTGGAACATTCGCTAAATCATCCGTTAACGTTATATTACTTGATAGTTTATCATCATCTGCTATATTTATAGTTTGCTTATCGGGCATCACTGGTTCTCCGATTTCTTCGTAGTAGTTTTCAGACTCTGTTGCCTTTAAAGGTTGGTCAAAAGAAAGAAATGGGTTTGAGCTTATTCGTTTTGGACTATCTTCTTCCACAGTGTTGTTTTGCTTCACAAATGTCTGCGACGTATTAATAACGAAAGGCACATTCTCCAACGGTTGGTAATATTGGTTATCAATCAACCATTCAGGTGTTTTCGTTAACTTTCCAACTGTTTTAGTTGGGCTTAAAGACTTGCTTGGGTTTTTAACAGCCGTAGAAGATTTTGATTCACTTACATTTTCATTGGAGTTTCCTTTTCTTAATGGAACAAAAAGTAACGGTTTACTTTTAGTATGCTTTTGATATAATCCTTTGTTTTTGCTTTCAGGTTCCTTTCTTGGGATTCCAGAGACTACATTTTCGTTATTTATAACTTGGTCAATGTCATCGTAGTAAACCGTACTGCTCTTACTTTGGTTTTTCGGTTCTATTTCCACAACACTAGTATTGGGTTTAAAAAATATCGGCCGTATTAAAACAGGACTCAATATTATCGGAGACGGTCCACGTTCGATATTAGAATTAAGTATTTTGATTGGCGTTAAAATGGTATTTACTTTATTACGAAATTTACTTCGTTTCGGAGAACTGGGCGAGTTACTATCTGAATTTTCCGCATTTGATACATTTGGAGTTGAAAAATCACTAACGGTGTGTATTTTTAAATGGTAACTAACGTTATCATCTATCACCGGCTCAAGTGATAATATTGAGTTACTAGGTTCGATATTTGGTTGCGATGAAATAGTGGAAGTATTTGGTTTATCACTGGGGATTTCAGAACGAAGTAACTTTGCATTATTTATTTTTTCAACATTATTATCGTTAGCTTCTAAAACTGAAACAGATTGTGGTATTTCTTTTTGTATATTACCAGACCGATCGTGGTTATCTGAATTTTCTGATGACAACTGAATAACTTTGGTATTATATAACTGCACGATACTTTCTTTTTGTTTGACAGCATCATCTTCTCCTTTAAAAGTAGATAAACGCTTAACTGGCACGTAATTGTCTAGGTACATCATCATCTGGTAATCTAACTGCTTCCGTAGCTACTTTAGATAAACTTAGTTCCTCTTTTGGAATAGTTTGTGGTGTTTTATCTTGATCATTCCCACTAATACGGTTTAAAGCTGCTTTAAAATTAAGTTTTATTTCTTCATTAACTCTTTTAAGATCTTTTTCTATTGGATCGTTACTGTCATTAGACAAAGGCTGAATAAATAAAGTCTTGTTATTAATTTGATTACTTTTTATATCATCGGGATAAGGGAACGGAAGTATTGATTCTGCTTTTACAACTGGTATTTCAGTAGATTTTGATTCGTCTAACGAATTGGTATCATTGTCTGGATTGCCTTTATTATTTGCTTTCGCTTGACTTTCTTTATCAGTTATATTTGTAATATTATTATTTGGCTCAAATGAAGTTGCGAAAACGCTATCCGATCCGTCACTAAATAAAGAAGATTCACTAACATTGTATGCGTCGCCTAGGAATTCTATACTAGTAGCCTCTTTGAGAGCATTCTTAAATTCGCCATTTGCATTAAGATTATCTGTACTATATGATTTAATTTTACCGTTAAACATATTAGAGAGATTCTTACTAAAAATACTTTTATCTTTATATTTTCTATTATTAATAGATTCAGACTTAGAAGTAGGTTTAAACTGTATCAACCTCTAAGACGTCGAATTCATCTAAAGCGTCCTGACGCCTAAGCTTTTGCAAGGAAAAGTCAACAGCGTTTTGTCTCTTAAACTCTTTGTTTTCAAAGGAGGGTAGGACAGTTTTAGTTGAAATCTTATATTTGTAATCATCAAAACTGTCTGAAGTTGACTTTTGACTATCATCGTCATTCGTTTCATCTGTTGTTACATTAAATATTTCGAGCTTAAAATCTTTGGACACAGAATCATCTGAATCTTTTCGATTAGTATTACTATGAAGTTTGAAAAATGCTTGATCTACAAGACTTGTATCCTTTTTCTCAACACTATGGACTCGGGAAAGATACCGTGTCCGAATATTTTTAAACACCTCTTTGGAAGAACTATCACTGTTAGAATCGAAACTCTCAGAATGTTTCGCTAAAGTCTTTTCATCTGTATTATTTTGTGCGCTATCCACAGATCCTTGTATTTCAACACCTGTGTTGGTACATCAAATAAAAATTAGACAATTTATATAAATTATGTACACTTTGCATATATATGACACAGTTAGTTGTATGGCTGCGACTACAATTCAAAGCCTTACATAGAATTAGTGCGTGATAATGTTGTTAATACCGCTAATTATTTCTGCATTTTTGTGGTATCATTTCATTTATATCACATGCAATAACTAAAACTACTTAAATGCATGGAACACTATAAACTTGTTCAACTGTGTACAGAACCAAAATGACTAAACAGTCAAATGCAAACATTGCTAGAACGTTTTTAGGCAAATTTCGTCTAAAAATTATAACTTATTTTTCACAGACAACAAAAAACAAAATAAAAATTAAAAATTGCCTAAACTCAAACTAGCATTATAATAAATAAAAAAATTAAAAAAAAAAACATGCTATCATCATTCAATTTGCATTCAGATCCTTCCATTCACTTACCTTTCAACGAATGTGAATGTATTTGGTCCTCAAGCAGCCGGATGCGGTCCCTCGCGATCTTATTTTCCGAGACGAGCCTCTCGAGTTCTCTTTGTGCTTCGGTTTTAAAATCATTCGCGACCCGAACGGTCATAAGTAAGTCGCTTTGGAACTGTTTCCATTCAGTCTCCTAAAGGTATAACACTATTTATTAACTACCTCAAGTGTGATATATGGAATCAATGATACTACATATAACGTTATTATTTAAAAAAAAACTAAAAATAATTTTATTAGGGATATCATACTGTAAAGACGAGCGTAAACTGGGTTCGTTTTATTAGGATAAAGTGCGGTCTCATAATGAAGCCTACATTTCATGATTTTATTGTTACGAAAGTATTTAGCATTGAAATATATTTTCTAATATTGAAAAAATTGCTAGCTGTTAATTAACTAAAAGGGACTGAACTATATAAAATTTATCTCTTCTGTACTATCTATCGCACGAAAATAGACCGATTGATATTACTCTGTTAGTCTATTACGAAAAATGGACTCTGAACAACGAAACCCAGTCCTAGCTCTGACATATACAAACAAATACTTACGTCGCGCTCGCGGTCGCGCGTGAGCTGCGCGAGGCGCGCCCGCGCGTCCTGCAGCTGCCGCTCAAGGTCGGCCGCGCGGCCCAGCGCCTCGCCCGCGCGACTCATTAGCGCTAGTTTCTCATCCGTCGCCACTTGTACCTTTCAGAATTATTGACGTTCAATTTTTAAATATTATTAGACTTAAGGATGAAAGCGTGGGTCGCTTTGTCGTTTTCGGTTTTTAGGAGGTACGTCAAGAAAATATCGAAAATCGTATGCGACGCAAATATATACAATTTTGCTATTACAAATATTATTCAAACGACTTTATTAATGAAGCAACATAAATAAAAATTACTTGTATTTGTAGTTCGGAGGTGTTTTCTTGTAAGGTCTGCAGCTCTCCCTGCAGCGCCGTCTTCTCTTGTCGCAATTGTTCAAGTTGGAATTCTAGTTCTGAGATTGTTGACTTGGCATTGTTTCGAGAGACCTATGAAATATATTGTACTTGTAAGATTTTAAATACTATACGCAGTTGAGTATATAACCGCATTTCTTGTTAAACAGAAAAATAAAAAAAAACATTTCAATGCAAACTAGCAGTTCTTAAAATACAGATACAAAATCAACCCACAAGCGCGTCATCGTGCAGGCGGCGCGCGTCGTCGTGCGCGCGGTCCAGCTGGCGCTGCGCGTGCGCCAGGCGCTCGGCCAGCGCGTGCGCGCGCGCCGCCGCCGCCTCCGCCTCGCGCCGCGCCGCCGCCGTGGCCGCCGCCTCCGCCGCCGCCGCGCCCTCCGCCGCGCCCGCCAGCTGGGGCCGACAACATATATATGCATTTTGATTGTTGTTTTTGAAATTATTTCTTCCAGCATATATACACTCGAAGTGTGACGAGAAGCGACACGAAACTTTTCACAAAAAGATAAATTATTGCTAAAAAAATTGACTATTCATTTCAAAATAAAAATAAATAAACAAAGATTACCTGTCGTTATAATTTTATCGTTTCATTGTGACTAGACCATTACCTGCTACCTATACCTTATTATTTTAAAACTAGGCTTTTAAAGGCTTTAAAAAATTTAAAAAAACCGGTACTATCAATCAAGAATTAATATACATCAACAACTTGTTACGAACATATAATATGATATAAGTAATAAATTTGTTCAAAAGTTCAAGCTTACACATGGAACTGTCACAGAGAACTTAAAAAACGAAAATAGTAATATGAGTAGTGATATATTAATATAAGTAATAATGCGACACTGTAGCACCTTAGAATGAATACGAGTGAGTACCTGCGCGTTGGCGGCGGCCAGCAGGTCCCCGAGCGTGGCGACCTGGTGCTGGCGCGCCGCCGCCGCCTCGCGCGCCGCGCCCGCCTCGCGCTCGCAGCGCACGCGCTCCGCCTCCGCGCGCTCCTGCGCCGCCTCCAGCGACCTGCCGCACACACACACATAATCATATAAAGAACCACTTGATGGGTGTAGATTTGATGAGCAGTTGATGAAATTAACTATTTTTCTTTTCGACTATAGCTAAGTACAATTGAATTAATAGCATTGAGGTGCTTGTTTCCATAAAAACAATATCTCATCTTAATAATAACATATATATATATATATATATATATATATATATATATATATATATATATATATATATATATATATATATATATATATATATATATATATATATATATATATATATATATATATATATATATATATATATATATATATAATATATATATATATATATATATATATATATATATATATATATATATATATATATATATATATATATATATATATATATATATATATATATATATATATATATATATATATATATATATATATATATATATATATATATATATATATATATATATATATATATATATATATATATATATATATATATATATATATATATATATATATATATATATATATATATATATATATATATATATATATATATATATATATATATATATATATATATATATATATATATATATATATATATATATATATATATATATACAAGCATATTAACCTTATTCTCTCAGATAAAGTTTCATATTCTTTGGTTTTCTCTTCTAACGCCGCCTTTGTTTCCCTCAGCTCGCCTTCAAGTTCTTCTTGTTTACTTAGTAATATTCGACGTTCTTCTTGAGACACCTACAATTGAAATTGAGTTAATATTTTATTTTCATTATCCTACATTTGGTAACAAAGCAAAGCGCGGTGTTAAGTTCCGCCGCCAATATGCAATGTCTGGAAAGGTAGAAAGCGAGGAATAGAATGTTTTGAAACTAGATTCCTTCTGTCTATCCTTCTACGTGCAACAGTAAAAAATATATAGGTACTTTCATTATTCAAAATCTAGGTACAAAACCGACTACATCTTAAATTTATAATATAAGAAATAATTAAACTAGAAACTATATCATAATTAACTTACTTTCAATACAGCTAACAGTTGTTGGTCGGTGTCACCAGAAACCACAGTTTCAGGCTCAACACCCTCTCGCATCAATAGCTCTTGTAATGTGTCAACCTGTAAGTATCAATAAAATATTGGTTTAGTACATATCGAATTCACTAATCGATGGTTCCGTACCAGTTTTATAATCAATGAAAAATATATGTTATAAAAGACGACAAGCTTAAGCCTGAAGACGGTTCATTCTTTTTATAGAGATAAGTTTTTATCTGTGACGAACAACAAATTGTATTTTTTTAAATCCTATAAGGGTATATTTTTAATTTTAATTTAAGGAATTCTACAAATAATCTGATTATTATTATTTGAATTTTATTCATTCATTTTAAAAATACTTTCTATTTTATATCTTGGAATTTATATACAAATATTAATTAGCTTTTTGAGAATGTATGAATTGAATACTTTAGTTTAGCACAATCTCAGGATAATAGTATGAAGCTAATTTTCTTTATAGAACATAAAACTCTTAAGAATATTTACTACATAACTGGAATTATTATAAGGCACTCAATATTTTTTGATTTTGAATATATTTTTATTTTTTTAGCTTAACGCTTTATCCCGCACATAGCAGTGCGGAACCAAGAATCATGGGAACCTAGTGTCAAGACACTCTGTTGCTTAGTCCCTGCTTTCTCCAACCCTACCTTTTTCGATACATTGCGTATTGAGTAGCAGGAACTCAACGCCGCGCTTTGTCTAAATATACTTTTTTTACTTAAATAAAGCGGAAAGCAGGGACGGAGAAAGCAGGGATTAAGCAACGGAGTATCTTAACCTTAGATTCATATGGTTCCTGCAATTCCCTCTGCCTACCCTGCCATGTGCGGGATAAAGCATGATGACAAAAAAAAAATAAAAAAAACTTAAATAATTAAAACATTTACACTCCAATCCTACCTTAGTGCGACTGTCTTCGAGTTTCTCAGTTTGCCGACACAGTGACTCCAGCAGCACCTGTTTCTCGTCGGCCAGTCTCTCGTTGTCGGCGTGCGCGTCGGCCAGTTGAGATTGCAAGTCGGCAAGCTCGGCAAGGGTTGCTTGGAGTTCTTCACTTGTACTGAAAAGAGATGTTTAATTTTGAAATCGTAAAAATCTTCAACAAGGATAGAAACTTTATTATTAAGTAACAAAATTATTTTAATAGTTATAAAATAGCATTTAAATTATCTGTGGACGGAACGGCTCATATTATTAAAAAAATATTATTAATATTTTATATCAATATAAAAAAAAAAAAATTCTTTATTATATTTTACGTGTTTTTGTGTGAACTATAACTAAAAAACATAATTTGAATGAATACCTATAGTGATGTTCCTCCATCTGCAGGATGCGGTCCTGCAGACACGCGACGGACACCTCGCTGAGGGAGGACGACGAGTGTTTGTCCCATTCCGGAGTGCTCGCGTCGCCGCTGTCACCTTCTCCCTGGTAAATTACATGTATGGTATATGTAGTAGAAATACATATTACTATTAATTCATGTCCTGTCCCACAATCGATTCATTCATATCAATTAAAATTGATATACAATCGATTATGGGACGAAACATGGATAAATAGTAGGAATTGCAGGAGACTCGTCCTAAAAGATTAATAATACTAACATAGAATCAAGAGTGTAAACAAAATAACTAACAATACTTACCAAAACTAAGCAATTGTATATAAAATAAAATGTAAAGTTTCATTAATGCAAGGGAATTGGTAAGTAAAGGTTTTTTTTATTTTTTCACACTATAATTATTTATATATTTTAGATCCGTCATCTTTTAAAATATAATAAGTTATTTAACTTTATTATTTTACATTGAATCTTATATCCACACACTTTTACTTATTGCGAAAAAATGTGTAAAGAAACCTTATTTTTTTGACACAATTAACAAGACCTAATTACATATATTTTTATTTATTTTCACGTTATTTTTAATTTAAAGAAAGAAAACTATGAAGTATATAACGATTAATAATTTGATGGTATGTACTAATACATAACAAATGATATGCAATTATTATTAAACGTGCATGCATTAAAGTTGTTCGATTCATTTTAAGTTTCTTTTAAAAATGGTGTTCGCCATTTTATTAATTGTTAACCTATATTAAAATAAAGTACATACAAGGAGTAAAATTGAACACCTGTATTTTCATTTTCATTGTCATTATATATATCCAGAATACACTGGTTTTTATTGGACAAGATATCAATCGAATTATATCGTAATCGTAAGATGATAAACTTTATTTTAGATATAATTATGATACTGACATCAAGGTTGATAAATTCTCACGTTTTCAGAAACTAACTATTAAAACAACAAGTTACAGATTTGCTTTACGCTTTATTAACATATAAAATCTTGAATTACATTATAATTACATTAGTTGAGTAAAGTCTCTATCATAAAAAAATATGATCATATTTTTAAGAGGCTCCCTATTTTCATCTAATTTTCAAGACCCTGTATGTTCTGTGGCGGAACTCAACACCTTCTGTGTATAGGAATTATAATAATTAAAAAAAGGTTAAGTTTAGATTCCTATGGTTCCCTCAAGCTAGCTGTATTATAAACTCCTTAGATATTTTCAAAATCATTAAGCAACGATAAGTCATTAAATAGTTATTTTAATCACTTACATTATGAGCAAGCGCAATAGACGCTGGTGCAGAAGAGTGCATACGTCGCGGCGCCGGCGCCAACAACAGCTGTCGTTTCTCACTGTCCGACAAGGGCGAGTGTGCGACGCCACGGAGACGCGCGCGTAACGCACCGTTCTCGTCCGCAAGACGTTCCAGAGCTGCTTCGCGTTCTGAATCTTGACTCTAAAATATATGTAAAAATATTGTAATGTTTTACGATTAAATACTGATGTATGCGTAAAACAAAAATATTTCTAAAAAATAAATATTCTGTGTGGACGGAGAAAGCAGGGACTAAGCAACGGAGTGTCTTAACACTAGGTTCTTATGGTTCCTGCAGTTCCCTCTGCCTATCCTACCATGTGCGGGAAACGTGAAGCTAAAAAAACTATTCTGAAACAATACTATTTGTTCTTTTTTATCTTTTCTTTATATGTGGCGTTTCGCGAAAGCTATCTATTACTTAGATAAGCAATCTGTTATTGATTAATCAATCATAACTTTTTTTATTTAGAAAATATTTTTTTAAATACAACCTTCATATTGAACTTCACATTATAAACACAAATTGAATAATAATGTTGGCATAAGATACACACATTTTACTAATAATTGTTATCACAGATTGTGTATAGACATATCTATGCAGTAAAATAAAAGAAACTTAGCATAGCGAGTGTCCAGCCAATGGTCATTCAGTAAATAACATATAGATAATAGTTGGACAACTATTACAAATAGGCAGCAGTACACAGGAATTCGTGGCCTGAGGGCGACTTATCAGACATTTAGTAATTACCTTCATTCGTTCGAGTTCCGCTCGCAGTCTATCTGCTTCGCTGACTCGTTCAAGTAACTCGTCCACACGGGCTTGCAATTGCGCTCGCTCCATTGTACTCGCTTCTAATTCTCTCCGAAGGGTTTCTAGCTCCCGAACACCAGATGTAAGAGATGCCTGATACATTAAATATTTTTTTTTATTAAATTAGTGAAACAAAACAATTTTTCGTTCATCATCTTTATTCTGTTAAATTCATTTCGGTGAAAGTAATGGTGAGAAAGTTACTATTGTTTACAGTTCATGTGAAGCATGTTTACATAATTCGTTTTCGTATGTTATCTTATTTTGTGAAAATAAACAAATAACATCTCACCTCAGATGGTACTCGAGCCCTTAATTCGACTTCCTGAAAGCCCGGCATATGGTCAGCATTCAGTGTAACTGGTAAGCTGATACACTCTTGGGATCCTCTCTCGTCTACGGAACCCGTCCCCAGCTCCTCCGCGCTGCCATAGTCATGAGCCCTAACTTGCCCATCCTCGTACTCCAAACTTTCTCTCAATTCAGGATCTTCTAACACAGCATTGTTATTTCCTAAATCCTTCTTTTTGTGCGCTTTATGAAGTTTCTCTTTAGATCCGAATATTTTCAGAGTTTTTTCTCTGGCCGGGGCTACTTTGTGGTGCTTGGAGTCGAGGCTGGAGACTGACGGAGCACCTTTTAAGGTGGACTCCTGCTTCCCCTGGCTTGGTCCTCTACGGAACAATGATTTAAACTTCATCATTTTGATCGTTATATCATATTCGTTATCGTTTCACTGTTCGATGTGTTTGCATATCGTAACGGTCACCGCGTCCGCTGTTGTGTGATCGGAATTATTATTCTATTGTTTAGGGTCTAGCGAAGAACCTCCACATTAACATATAAAAGGTCCTATCGAGGTCATGTCTAAACATGGAATATCTTTAGTGAAAACTTTTGACAATATTCAATATGGAAAGAGTAAAAACCAGTTTCGTTTAGAAATTAGCGTGACCTTTAAGGTTGTCAAATACTTGCTCGGAATTCGGTGTATAGTTTATTGTACAAGATCAATGAGTTATGTCGTAAGACGACTTTGAAAGGACGTCAGTGTTTTATTTGCTTTACTAAAATAAACCGTTATCACTGCGTATCAAAGTGCTGTTAGTGTTACGTGATAAAGCATTGTGGCTTATACACGTGGGATTGATTGTCGTCATTTACTAATATAGTTACTAGAAATGGTATGAAACATTTAAAGTGATTGAAACTACAAATATGAAATTATGATTTAATTTCCTAATTTTTTTAAACAGTAAATAATTTTTTTTTAATAGTAAATAGGTTATTTAAATTAAAGCATAACAATTCCCTTATTGTACGTATCACTTCTGCAATATTCTGCATGGTCTGTTTGCACGTCAGTAAAACCTGCGTAGTACTGAGTCAACTAATTGCCACCAATGCTGGCTTATTGTAAATTTAATGATGTAGATATGGCGTAAGTATATTGAACTTGCATAATACACGCAGATAAGAGACATGTTTATTATAATATTTAACAAGCCACTGAACAACGTTTTGAGCACTAAAAACATAAAAGAATAACAATTAACCATTAAAAATATTTGAAGTATATATAGAACAATCTGTGATTCTCAATTAATTATCTGTATCAAGTACAAATGCTGTATGTGTGCTGTTTTGTGCATCATTCACAAATGAAATAAAAAAAATATTACGAGTATATAGTATTAAAACTTATTTTGAATTCTATGTTTATTATTTAAAAACATAAGTCGTGAAATGTTGTTGAAGTAACTATATATGTACATATTTTCTACTTTTGAATAAGAGCAGTATATTAAGACTATTTCAAAATATTCTATTTTTATAACCATTTTCTATTTTCTATTAGTTAATAAAATCTCTATTGCACATCCAAATTGAATTACGGACACCGTTTGTCAATTTACCCACAAGCCCCATTCACTGCTCACTATCCCCTACATGCAAATAAAGGGGATCCACTGACCACACCCTAGACCCTTTTATGTCTTTTACGCGTTTTTATTAGACCTTTATCCTCTTATTGTTCTTTGTAGATTATTTTGGATCTAATAATAAATAAAAATTAAAATCTAGTATGCATTAGATAAAAAGAACAATATCTAATCTCTGTCTAGGTAATTGAAAAACAAAATAATAAACACTGAAATCCTAAATAACAAAATTTTGACAATAAACAAAAATCGATATCTCGGTACTGAAATTGATGGTTGATTGTGTCACAATAATGATGAATTTTCCAGCTTCTAGTTTTGTGTAAATAATATAAACGTCATAGACAAAATAGAAAATAAATAATTATAGAAAAATACAAATTTGAACGCAGCGGGATTTTTATTTAGTTTTTTAGTGTGGATTAACACGTCAAAAATCACAAAAATAAATGTCACAAAAATGCTTATTCAAGCCATATTAGTCAGAATATCGTATTATTAATTTACTTTAAATGGCCTACAATTAAATATCAAATGTTACGCATGGCCATGATCTGTTTTAAAGAAATTGATATACACATGTATTTATAGAGTATGTAAGGAAAATAATACACCCACAGTGTTACATTATAAGCAGATATCAAATATAATATATCGTAAAGTAATAAATGCGGTGATCAGCCATGATTTAGATATATAGTACGAATAAATGTACATATATAGTTTTACGTATACACGTTTGGCGTTGCTATTGAATGGCATGCTTCTATCAGATTGAGGTATCGTCTGTAGGGTGACCATTAAGTTATAATGAGTAACTAATAAACCTATATACACGTTTATTTTTTAAGCGAAAATGATCGTCAATAATACAACATATTATTAATTACGTCATAACATTGTTATTATAACGTCTGGCGTTTAATAAATATATTCTTTCAAATTATTTATTTTATTAGACGATTTTTATTACGTTTCTTTTAATAAGTACTTCAAAAAAATCATATTTTTGCCTCAAAACTAAAAACATTCATCTTGAATAAATAATAATTACTTTAGTGAATCGCTTTTTACATATCACATATATAAAAAATGTTATAATATAAATCATTATATTATCATTACAATTTATAACACTATAAAATCATTATCATTATTTATATTTTAGCCTCATATGGTCACTTTGAAGCTAGGAATGGGTGAACGACCAGCCGTGGCCGCGTAGCTCCGCCAGATCCAATATGGAAGCTTGAATTGCATTTACTTTTTTTTTCTTTTAGTACTTCTTGCAACGGGTATACAGTTTTAAGTCTAGATCAATAGGTCGCTTTATCGTCTTCAACATACAAAGAGCTTTTGCTTCATTCGAAGATTGTTTTGAGAAGACAAATATTTTTAAATAGATAATTTATTAATGTATTTATAATATTTCGTAAGTAAAATTACATTAAAACTAAGAAAAGAAGTAGTAGAAAATGTATTAAATTATAGGTATGTCTACTATAAAGGCTTAACTTTCTATGTAATGTGGACTGAAGGCAATATCGGTATAAACTACTTTCATATATAAAAACTATTTTGACATATTAACACCGTTAAGAACCAGTACTGGCACTTATAATACTTGGCACTCAATCTAAAACGAAAAATGAATACCTCAATTCCACTATAAGGTTTGTTTCTTATTTCATCTTCACGCTTAATCCCGCATACCTTTTGTACTGTTCCTTCGTTCCTACCGTCCAATTGCGAAATTAAGCGTAAAGATGAGGTAGAGTACTCCGTTCTCATTTATTTCGTATTCACTCGAGTCGTCTCTTCTTTGAGTTGAATTATTTACAATCAATCACAGAGAGTCATTAAGAAAAGATAAAATTTAAAACACTAAATGACTTGACCGATATTGATATCTCAATATTGTAATAACAAAATGCTGTGCTATAAGAGTCTTTCAAATAACGATATCTTCTATTATAATTTGTAAAAGAAAACACCTATATGTATTACATCCTTTTTTTTAGCTTCACGCTTTATGCCGCACATGGCAGGGTAGGCAGAGGGAACTGCAGACCGTGGGAACTTAGTGTTAAGACACTCCGTTGCTTAGTCCCTGCTTTCTCCGTCCCCGCTTTAATAACATATGCAATAATTTAAAAATCATACAATTTCAATTATTATGAATATCTATTCACAACGTTTGTGTTTAACCACAGTTTTGTGGTTGATCTTAGTGTCTATTTACGGTCTTAATGTAGACTGGGTTGACATTGTACTATGCCTTACCTGTGATATTACCACCTTGGCACAGCGGCTAGTAAATGTATATATAATTATGAAATAGAACACAATTCAATGATTTGAACGTCGCTTTACTCCAGTTCCACATTTACCACCAAAATGGCCGATACAATGATATTATATGAATTGGGTCACTTAATAACCCATACAATCATTTTGACATATTTATCTATTGATCTGGACATTTGAGCGCACTAATCTCAGAAACGACTTCGCCAATTGAAATGCAGTTTTCATTTGTTTTGTTAAATCATTTGTTTTTTTTTTATTAAATGCAGATTGTTTATGATATGAATTATATAGATATCTGCATATAGATAGTAATAAAGATATTTGATGAGGTTCTATTAGAGGTTCTATTGTTAGAAAGTTTTAAACGTTAATCCCGCATATGTTAAATTAACATGCTAATGTCCTTTAAATATTATAAATAATGTATTTTTAACATAAATTACTGCGTAATCACTGTATGAATAAGTTGCGAAATTCTTTATAATACGTTTATGGTAATTTTCAGCGTGACTAATGCACGATACTTAGTGCAACCAAATTCAATAATTGAAAATAACAATTGAATAATATTGAAAACACGACTCATGAACGTAGTCGGTTAACCTTGTTTTTGCGAACAAACACATCCTTGGATTACAGTTGGACAAATAATTGTTATCGAATATCGCCTATTGGTTGGTGACATACGTATTAGTAATTCATGAAACAAAATGTTATAATTTAGTCTTATAGTTACATGTTTTTGAGCTAATTTAGCCGTTTTTATTATGATTATTGTTTTTATTATGATACTGAATCAAGGATTCCAATGTTCTAACGATTTTCTTAATTGTGGAATTGAGATATAAATTATACAATTAAACATTATTTTAAGTACACTTATATTTTACATGAATAGTATAAAAGATTTATTTTTCCTCAAAAAATATTAAGTTTTAAGCCATCAGCAAAGACGGAATTAATTTAAAATTTTTTAAACATCTACAAAAAAGATTACTTATTAAAAGATACCTGTTTCGCCTAACACAATTTTTTATCATGAAACAATCTACGGAGCTAATTGCAAAACAATAGCAGCACCCTCCCACGACCTGAACGCAAGCGATGTGCAAATAAAACAATGTTTAAACATAGGTGACTTCTTCCAAAAATGCCTATTGTACGTAGGCTATACCTGCATAATATTATCAAATTTGAATTCTCAAACGAATTTAATAGTTGACAAAGACATTTATTTAATCTGCCGCAGTCGTTCTCAGACATACATAAGTTGTAATATTTTTGCTATCTCATATTATATACATGTTATATATTATATCACATATCCTCACATAACAGACATATTTGTTTTAGCTTCACGCTTTATCCTGCTCGTAGCAGGGTAGGCAGAGAGAATAACAGCAACCTAATGTTAAGACACTCCATTCCCTGCTTTCTGTCGTTTGAGGCATTGCGTGTTGAGTGGTGGAATTCACAGCCACACTTGCCGAGTCGCCGAATCGAAATAAATGGAAACGAGAAAACCTATCTTTCTTAGAGTGGAAATTGAATCCACAAATTATCAAAAAATATCTCAATAAATGCTGCGCCTCTGCTCTATGACAGTCAGAAAAAAACATCAAATATATTTTAATATATGCTTTGGTAAATAATTCAAGTCAGACTCCTGATTCAATCGCTGTATTCAAAGTGTTTTACTTTCCCCTACATGCGGGCGTTACATGTAAGTGATTATGCGTTGGGACCAATTATGTAATTGTATATGAATAATATATACATATAGATTGTTACCGCTTTGGCACTAACTATCGTGGTTAAATCACTATATACCTATAATATATAATGGATTCTAATGTCAGACGAAATTTCATACTTGTTTTAAACTAATATTTTAAATTTTACATTACGTCAGCGTGCAATTTTAAGGTATTAACAAAAAGCGTAGAGGCATATTGTTAAAAAAAATATTTTACTATGCCATAAAGGATCTTAGCATATAACAATAGAACCTCTACCGTTACTTTTCTCTATTTGCGTCCTTAAGGAACTTCCTTTGTCGCTTGGCATACAGACCTACAGCGAAAGCCAATTTAAAAGTTGAAACTAATATTTAGTATTCAGGCAACGTTAGAATGTAAGTAATTATCACACGTAGAGCAGTCAACTCTCATATTCCAGTGGAAAAACAAAGATTGTATACGTGATGTGATGTGCATATATGAGATTGTAAGATAACATTATGCTAGCTAATTGGAAAATACATTATATATTATGTGAAGAACTTCGCCCTAAGACTAATTCTATTTATTTTCATCATCGAATTGATTTTTAATAGATTTTACGTAACATTTATTCGAGTTGATTAGTATTTAACCGAATGAAAAAATATTAATAAAGAAATTTGCCTTTAAAAATCGCGTAAATACATAACCACTATGACAAATATTCAATAATTTTTTGTTACAGTACAGTCTCTTGGAACGGAAGTATGGATACAAAAGGATCATATAGAAAGATCGCCAGATGCATGCATCGCATAGATCAATAACGATACGTACGAAATATCCACATGCTTTTTATAAATATCTCTTGTGATTTATGAAATCTTTAACTTGAAACGAATAACTTACTTGTTACTGAATTTTTCTATGAACTACAGTACCCATACTGTATATAAGTGTGTATTTAAAATATACATTCGATTATTTTTTTATAGATAAGCGACCCGGTTGTAAGCTCGCTTAATCGATATCATAATATGAAAAAGTGTATTAGATTTCTGTGACCTCTTAACCTTATCTCCCACTTTAACCAAACAGAGATACAGACAGACAAAACATTAAGAATAATATAGTTATATATTTTTGTTACATATTGCGTAACAATATCGTTATTGTTTTGTTATTTGAGTTTTTATAGTGAAAATCTAAATAAAGCAAAATTTTTCGAAGTGTCACATTCACAGACAGTCTACGTTCTAAGGATGCTCTCAATATGGAGCTAAACTAAATTCAACGAACAAATAAGTAATCGTTTGTACGGATTTCCTTTAAAGGAATTTTTACATTGTACGCACGCCTTTACGAGTCATATTGCAAAATGCACAGTAATTCTTCATTCTGTTAGTTCATACCAAAATAGCCGCATGATAAATATTGTCATTTACTAAGTAAAATCGTATTTTAATTCAATAATGTGCCAAAAAGCAATAGTTGTATGATTGCCAAAATGTGTAAGAAAACTGTTTAATTCAAGGAGGAATAACATCGATTTTACCATTTTTCCTTTTTTAGCTTAACGCCTTAGGTAGGAACGTTGGGAACGTAGTGTTAAGACACTCCGTCTCCCGCTTTCCGCCTTATTCGTGGCATTACGTGTTGAGTGACAGAACTCACCTAATTGCAAAGCAAAGAAAATGGAAATGAAGTAATCCATCTTTCCCCAGTTGGAAATCGATCCCACAAACCATCGCGTTTACAGGCAGACGCTGTGCCTCTGCGCCACGACAGTCCTCGTCTTAACTTAGCGAAATCCTTTTGTATTAGTACTTGTAAGTATTTGTATCGTAATTCCATATTGTTAAGCTTCTAAGCTGTTTAATCGTAATCCTAATCTGATAGCTAAATGTACAATGTAAGTAAGTATAGCAAAAATAGCTTTTAGCAATAAATTCTCACATTTTGTTATTAACATACTGACCTAACTTGATAAAACATCTTTTAGTTTAAAATACCTTTATAACAATATCTTCCCATTAACTATCGGACGTTAAGTGAGATAAGCTGTAAGGTAGTCGATTCAATTCCATTCTATATTTCTCGAGTATTAATTTCTTTATTTGTGAATTTGTTTTTAATTTTTTTATATTTAATTGGCAACAGCTGTTTATGGAAATGTGAAATACATTTTATTACTAATAAAATGTAAATAATTAATAATTTATTTGGAAAACACAACAACTAAATAAATGCATCAACTTAATAATTTCCTAAGATTTATTTTCAAAACTTCATTTTCAATATTAAATATATTGTATATATGAATACAATAATATGATTTTTGTCGCCATTTACGAATACAATTGATGGTTGGAAGACATCGGCTCCACAGGCCTGTACACGTCCCAGTTACTAGTTACGTCAGTACATTAACGATTGATTGTAATCATTGTCAATTTAAACGAGCCACTAGTTTATGTTAGAATCCTATTTTTTTTTAAGGAACTAAAGCTTATTTATCAACTACATTAGCACAAATCTATCATTGATATTTTTAGTAGTAAGCGTGATAATTTATTTTATCTTTATTTAGATTAATTATGTCGATTCAGTTTACCGTGTTCGGAAGCGTCTTGCATGTAATTACGGTAACCTTGAAGTGTCACTATTCATTAATCTTATTTTTAAGTAAGCTTTAACACATACTACCTATTCAAAAAATTTTTATTCCTGACAAATTAACTAATAAAAAATCAACATATTTAAAACTATGATATTATAACGTAGCATTGAGTTTTGAATCGTAAACGCAGTAGTCGTTTATTTATTATGTTAATCTAAATATAAAGGATGAGATATAATAAGTTTAACTTTCACACTACACGCTGCAATAATATGTTTATACGAGAAAGCGAGTAACAAGACAGCTAGTAGAATTTTTGTTACATCTGTTTATGGACGATAGACACTAAACAGTAAACACAAAAAGAGCACTACACTCAACAACTCCGATCACACAAGGCACAGGTTATAAACACACCATTATAAAAAGTTCGTTTTATTTTTTAAAGTTCAAAATATAAAGCACCGGCCGACAGAACACGTCCGCGGCCAACCGTGGCAAACTAACTTGCTATTCGGTCGCTTAAAACTCGGCTCTCGCATTTCTTTATATAATACGGCCCGATTGAAAAGACTCAAGTGATACGATTTGACTTACTCTAAGCGAACGCATAGCAAAAGTCGCATTATACTACGAGGAAAACATTCCCGCGAAAGAGAGAGAGAGAGACAATGTTATCTGCTTAATTGCTATACGTGTAAAAAAGACAAATATACAGTTGATGTGCAGGTATAAGTTGTCGACAAAAAATATCCGTCACGTGTGTCACATGAATTCGTACCATTCATTTGACATTTGGCATCTATTGTCAATGTAAATGGCACCGAATTGCTTTGTCATAAAGAGCAATTTTCAATGACACAATTATTATGGCGGGAAATATCAGTATTTTAAAATATTAAAAATAATTAAATTCATAATCTACCTTGTATATAGTTTGTAATAAAATATTTAGCTACATACCGAATAGATACAATTGGAATTTTTTTCTCACTTTTCACCACATTCGCGTTCGTCCAAACATTGTTGTTATTTACATATTTTTCTCGTTTCAATTTAACCTTCTCTGAAAGTTTTGGTTTGAGACTTGGTGGCAAAATGGAATCTGGCGTTTTAGGCTTGGATGGTGCAGGATTTTTCTTTATTATTTTAAATACACTAGAACCCAACTCATTTTTAACCTTTTCAACGTTTTTAGGTCCCCCAGGGATCCGGAGTCAATGGTTTATTTCTCAATGGCCTAGCTGGTTCTAAGGCTGTATCAGTTTGAAGGCTTAGGGTCTTTTCGCTATTCCGTCTCTTGATTTTAGGGTCTGCTGACGCTAAAAAGTATTTTATAAAGTAATATTGCTATAATTTACAAGTGTAAGTTTTATTTGCACAAGCTGGTATGACTACAAATTGACGGATGATATTAAAGGTATACATTTATTTTACACATTAACATAATTACCAGTTCTAGGTCGGTTTCTCGTTACAGGTTTAGTCTCCGCGCTACCTATTTTGTTGGTTTCTTGAACTGAATAAGAACTGGCGGCTGGTACCGCTTTGCTACGGGAGCTGAAGGTGGCTTTGAAGAAATTCGCTGCTATACCCTTGCGGATTAAGGACGAGCTTTGCGTTTGCCTATAAAATACAATATTTATAAAAACACCCCGATTTGAACCGGTTATACTATTCTTAGTACAGTATAGACATCTATCTACATTTCTTTGGCATATTTATTTTCTTAATATGAAATACATGCAAATATATGCTACAGGTGCCATCTAACTTTTACGGCAACCACTAAACATTTTATTGACATCACAATAGATGGCGCTAGCTAACTATAGAAGTAAATAAATGTATCGAATTATAACACAAGGAAAGAACCAAAATATTTATTTGTATATTAATACATATTTCAATATTTATAATTTTACAAGTGATCACTTACTGGAGTTTGACGTCGCTAGGCACCTTTGGCGCCTTCTGCTGCATAACCTCCTCGATCTGTATGAAAGATATTAAAAATATAAATATTTACATTCACATGTACACAAAACAAATAACTTTTATCAATTTTAACGCACTTTTTCAACGCTCAAGATTTTTTTCATATTTTGACTTAATCATTGACACTGATAACAATGCACTGACAAAAATTGCACACAATTTAATATACCTACTCACGGCCTCTTATCAAAAATTATCATTATTGATTAGTTGTTTATATTTACCACGGTAAAATTATATTGCCTTGTCCTTCTGACTCCTGTCCACATCACAGCTAATTATATCTTTACTGTATTATAAGGTTAAATTATTATCTAAATAATAAAATAGTTTGAAATTATCGAATCCAGTATTTTGACACAACATTGAACTAAGATAAATATTTACTTATTTTTTATCTATTTTGAAGTTTAGGCAATCTGTATAAAGTTTTTATAAATAATAATAAGAATATATGTGACTAAAATAAAATAATTACAGGAAAGTAAAAATATTTACCTTTCTAAACACCATAATAAATGTAATTTCAATTCCTAAAGCACGATTGCAGGTAGATTGTGTAAAGTGCAAGCACCTACTACTAAATGTAATATGAATCCATACGAGCTCACGTCAAATCTCAATTATGAACCTTTAAAAAGCCGCATTTACGACTTACAAAAATGACGATAAATTAAATAATTAAAACAACAATTTTATGATACTGAGAAAGAAATTTATTTGCCTTAATTTTTTTTATTTAATATTTATAGTTTTTATTCAATTCAATGTATTTAGTTAAAGAATTTGGATTTCCCGTTACTGTGAAGTAAGAATAAATTAAGAATTATAAATTTTTGGTAAATACCTTTTTAGTCCATATATTTTTTGATTATAACCAATAAGTAATATTTAGAATTCTCCGCGCCAGACAGACGCCTTAACGCTAATTATATATTTCGTACATAATCGCTATACGCTATCCACTGTGTTTTGGCACACTTCCACCCACACCCTTAGCTCGAACTACTCAAGCCGTTGAACCCTCCCCATGATATCATACCATTTACATATATTAGTATCCTCGTGACATCATTAAGCTAATTTTAAAATTTAAACCTGTACAGATTTTTAATTACTGGTTTTGACCAAAAATGTTCGAACACATTAATAATATGAAACTCACTATGAATTTTTAATAATTATTTCTTTTAAAATTAAGCTTAAGATTCAATTGTACAACAAGAAGTAATGTACTGAAAAAGTATATAAATATGTGAAAAAATCGTATACCGCCAACTTACTCGCTGAACGATGTTATTGTAAAATAACTGAAAAATAATTTTGACATTTTTAAAAAGGCGTAAGAGATAATTTATCTAGCCGAAGTTTTGCCGCAGTCCGCAGGTGGTCGAGCTCGTAGTTATATAGGTACATGTAAAATTTTACTGTTCCGGTAAATCAGATTACAGCTTACGATAGTTTTAGCGGATGCCATACAAAGGGCACTAGCTAAATATTTACGTTTTTTTTACAATTTAATATATAAGTACTATTTAATATGGAAATTTAACTTAGTATATACAGATATTATATACAGTGAAAACTTTACACGCTTTAAGCAATAAAAAATAAGATAAAATTCAATTCAATACCTTAATTTCTTACTCCAGTCTGACACTTAGGATATTAACTACTACAATTTTAGAATCTTTAATATTATTAAAATAATGATGGCAATTAAGTAATGACAATAGTAATACTTGATTATAAACACAAATTAAGAAGATTTAGGTAAATACAAACACTGTCGATAATTTATATGACTGTATATTCAGTATTGTTTCAATTGAATTACATTTATAATTTAATAAAGTCTTGTTCAGTCGGTAAATCATTCGAATAATTTAAAAAAAAATAATTCTAAATTAAAAATTCTAAGCTTCCACTTCAATCGGCTGTTCTTAAGACTGCTATTTTTTTATTGGTACAAATTGAAAAAATATTTTTGTGTCACATCGTCTTTTATACATCACTATAAAAGTTTCGATGTAATTATACCTGCTACAGTGTTGCGGAATTATCATGAACATTAATAGCAATTATTATACACCTTTTTTGTTATATTAAGCACGTACTAAGTTGGTTTGGGCACGACGAAAAGATGAGTGATGAAAGAATGGTGAAAAACGGTTGACTTTCGAAAACACTGTATCGTAAATATTGGAGGAAGGTTACGTAAAAAGCATGAGGACTCCCTGGAGAGCATGTATGAAAAGGCTAATGAGAGATGACAAAGCGAAAGTGGTTTGCAGTGACCGCAGCATTTGGCTGTTTGATTTTTTTAACTACCCCGTTAGGAGGAAAACGTGAAAATATGTATTTATTTTTTTGTTATTTCTATGTGACCATAGGGATAACGTTACAGAAAAACTAAATAAGAAAAATAACAGCAAATTACACAGTATTTAATTTTAGAGAAAAAATCCTATCATAAAATTTTACTACTCATATGCTAACATGGCACAAATTAGTTAAACAACTATAGTTGCGTCATATCCTTTAAAGTAAATAGAAGTACATGTATCTATATCTAGTATATACATAAGTGTGATAAGGTAGAGACGTAATGCAGACACTAAATATTATACTTTTATTATGTAAAATATAAATTAGGCGCAGAGGCTCAGCGTCTGTCTGGTTTGCGGGTTCGATTCCCCTCGGGGAATGGATTATTTTCGTTTACATCGCTCTGGTCGTTACCAGAGCGTAAAATGGGGAATGGACTTTGTTAACACTAGATTTAGGGTTCCCTCCGCCTCCGTGTGAGATACAGAATCCGTCTGATATATTTCAGATTTTAAAACAACGTACCATTGCATATATGATTCAATGACACAACCTATGAAGCAAACGAATTCAAAAAGTCTTAAATGTCTGAAATCAATGAATAAATAAAATTTAGTATATTTTATATCCTTATGCGTAATTATTTAATTTGTAAGAAAACTTCTTGAATTCTAAAATTTTAACAAGTTTGTTAGAAACATTCATAGAAATAAAAGACCTTGATCTATAATCTGATCTTATCTATGAGATAAAAAGTGTTTTCGTACATTATCACGTCGACCTTAGTCTTACATACAAATAACTTTGCCTTAGAAACTGCTTCTCTACAATATCAATAGAATAAAATAGCAAGTAAATACAAATAAAAAATATTTTCATTTTTCTGTTATATGTTTCCTAAAAATGACGTCGAAACTGCTGAATTTTAACAAAATTTTCTTTGAACAAAATGGAAAATGAAAAACGAAATTTATCTCTATAGATATAGGTATACATAGCCATAGTAATATTTAAAGGTTTCGTCTGCTTTTATTTAATATTTTACATGTAAAGTAAAAAACAAGCGTTATTTGCTTTATATGTAAAATATTGAAGTGGTGTTATTTATTATTACAATCTAGACAATGAACTAACACAATGAAATGATAAAACTATACCTAAACTTACCTTATATTTTTTCTATAATTTGTGCCAGTATGTAATATATAAGGGGTTGCTTTTATTACTCATGCCTTTACACACGTGACTCACACTTAATGATCACATACAAATAAGCATTTACGAATGTAAATCGAATTAACCTCGACAATATTATTTAATTATTATCATATACACATAAAGGTGAATTTAACAGGTTTCTTTTTTATATAAAACTTTAATTAGATTGTTATTTGCAAGTTAATGTAATAGTATAAATTTTTTTAAACATGCACTTTTTTATATTTATGACTGACTTGTCTTAAATACGAAATGCCGCAAAGAGGTATTGTAGGTAGGCATAAATATCGCCAGATGAACAGACGATAAACTTATCCCGGTGAGACAGTACCTACGTTACAATTGATCGCTGTTTAGTGCTAGGGTTGTCTTACATCCTCATGATTAGTATGAAATATTTTTTTAAGTAATGTAGAATATAGACACGTATTAGAAAAGTACCTGTTATTATTTAAGTATTATTTAAGAAGACTTGTTTAGCTGCAATAATAGAGGCGATTTGAATTTTTATTAACGTTTTAGATAAACAATATCCAGGGCAATCAATTACTTTCCACTGCATTTAAACGTGCACTCGTGAACAAAGCTCATTCTTTATAATATGAATAGAAAACGTTATTACATCGTTAATTGTCACATCACTATTTAAGCAGATATATATGTTTTTTGTTTAAAATGTATAATCTGTAATATACTTAATTATTACTATTGTTTATTTTTATATCATAAATGACATGATCAAAGATTACAATCTATATAATTATTTGTAATACTATTATACGACAACCCTAATTCTATCTGGAACGCCTTGCAACCGCCCACACTTGCACAAGCGTAACCCGATCAGCATCTGACGAAAATTGTATTAATGACAGTAACAATTTTTAATCCATTTCACTTTCTCGTAACTAAAATTTCATAGACTTTATTATATATTTTAATATGTTAGAGTTATAGGATAATAGATTTAATCTTATTAAAGTTAAATATTTTTATGATTTTAAAGTAAAGTATTAATCCACACTGAGTATATTCTGTAAGTATTATTAAAGTTAGTTAGTAAGTCATCGTAACTATAGTTTAGGCACTTAAGTGTTTATTGAGATGAAATATAAAATTTTGTCACCTATTAGTGGGACACTCAAAAATCAAGATAAATTAGTAAAATTTAGCCTTCACATTAAAGACACCAATTCAATAGGAAAACGTAATTAACTTTAACTTGCCAATTTCTATAAAACTCAAATAAAAAAAGATAATTTTAAGTGAAATAAAAATAATTTACTTATCATATGCAAATTACGTTAAATTTTAATTTTGTACCAACGTTAGATAGTATTTTTGGTTTTGAAATACGAGATAGATGTCGCAAACAAATTGGTCATAGCAGGCGTTACGGTTTGCTCTTAAAAGTAACGTCGCCGGACGGACATCGACATCCTTCTTGGAATGACTACGTGCAATTTAATTTATTACATTTAAATTAAAACAGTTAAGTACAGAAATTTCTAACATATACGTAAATTATATAGCTGTACATCATGCATAATGTACTGTGTATAGCCTCGAAAAATAATTAATTAAGTAATTAAAGCCAGTACTATATTTTCAGTCAGTAATAATTTTTGATACATTGTGTATAAGAGGTCGAGATCAACGCCGCTCTATACGTACATGGCAGGGTAGGCAGAGGGAACTGCAGGAACCTAGTGTTAAGACACTCCGTTACTTAGTCCCTGCTTACTCCGTCCCGACTTTCCGCCGTTTTCGAGGCATTGCGTGTTGAGTGGCGGAACTCAACGCCGCGCTTTGCCTTAGATGCCACAGCGAAGAAAATGGAAATAGAAAAATCCATCTTCTCCGACTGGGGATCGAACCCAGTTACCGTAGCGTTACAGGCAGATGTTGCGCCTCTGCGATCACGAATCAGATTTAAAAATAATAATTATTATTATAACGAAAAAAAAGGAACAGTTACTGTTCTTTTTCATTATGTTTAACTTAAGTACCGGATTATACTAATTAAGTTGAGAGTGAAGTTCCGAGTACTGTGTAGTACTCTGTGTCCTCTGTGGTGAGCCCCAAACCTCACGTCCATACAATGTATAGTATAACACAATGCTCCCCCATTGAAATTAAAAAGGTACTTGCTTATTTTTAATTAATTCCGACTGCGGCATTCGTTACTATTTAAAATATATTTAGTGAACACACAGTTTTAGTCATATATTGTTTGAACTATACTATAGGTATATATTAAATATGAAAATTTATTCTTTACTATTTTTATCTATTTATCAAAGAATTTATACAAAATAGGTTACACATGAATTATTATAATTTTTGTACATTACCATTAGCTAGAGAAAAGCTTTCATAGTCGATTTCGTTTCAAAATGAAAGAGAAGATTATGCTTATGGAAGAAAAGTATTATTTGAAAATAGTGAACTTATTTTGTTTTGGACAGTTTCTATGAGGAGGGTGTCCAAATACCGACACCTTCAAGCTTTTGTTCAGTCTATAACATTAGCAGTTTAGAGGTTTCAGAGAATATTATACCACTCTCTACCTTGTATCGAAACATTGCGAGTTAGGTGGCGGATCTTGACGCTGTGTCTATCGGAATATTTTTGTCTACTAAAAGAGGAAAAATAAACACATGTCGAATTCACAACCAGTCCGCTTTTATTAGATGCTGTACCATTGCGCCACAATAGCCTGACGGCACTAAAACTGGAGTTATCAAAATGTTACTCAAATAAAAAATTTAAGACTATTAGTGTGCTTAATATAATCATCTACATTTCTATGCATTTATACATGCTTGTAACGGTTTAAAAAATACAATTTTATATGAACGTTGCCAAGATCCGAGACATCCTTTCATAAGATATACAAACTGTATTCGTAACAAAATTGGGTAATTAAGATGCTTTTACAAGTCGATGCTATCATTCAACTCCTACTAATAAGTATGAGGAACATAATAATGTTTAATATTTATTTAACTAATGACAATATTTTATGTAGGTAAATATATGAGAATATAGTATAAAATATTTTAATCGTTGGAAAATTTGTAAATTATTGTATTATGTGATTATTCAACACAAGCAAATTAGTGTTCTTTAAGAAGTTTTAGTTTTTCTCTAAGTAAAACAAAGATAATATAGTTTTAAAACACTCCTTTTTGAAAAAAACCGAATTCAAGTGTGTGGAGTAACGGAGTTAAACGCTCTACTACATGTCCGTAGAGTAGACTGTTTACAAATCACCAGTGAATTTTAACACAAATTTAATATAAATTATATTAAATTTGTGTTAAAATTTAATATAATTATATTATAATTTTTTAATAAAATAACAAAAAGTATTATAAAATAATATAAAATAAAGTGCGTAATGCCTTCGAGTACCTAAGTCTCAAAACAATACAAACTCAAAGCAAATATACCTCTAATCAGTGCACTCACCTCTATGAATCAAAGCTGTAAATGCACTTATAATCCTCTTATAAATATATATTATATTGTATACAAATCACAATTGAAAATACCGGCTAAAATACACTCTCGCAAGTTTTCCACTGTAAAACGAACAAGACACTAAAATTAAATGACACAACGTCCGTTATCACTTAGGCTCACGAGATAAAAAATTATAATCCTTATTTTTTTATTTTACTCTGTGGTGTGTGTTTCGCGCGCTGTCAATGCCTGAGTGCTCACTGGCGGCAAATCTTGCGTCAACGACACAGTGAAGTGGGTGTGATAAGCATACATATAATTTCGCGAATCGTTTTTGGTATTTAGTAATCCAGTTTTATAAATAACTTATTTGTTTAGCAATTCTTGAGTAATAATTAAACTCTGCTATAGGTATATTTTTTAGCAACTTAATTGTATACAAAACCACATTTCGTTAGTAGTATTTTATATTTAAATGTATTGACAATTCCTTTGTTGCTTAATACCATTGTGTATTGAATAAGGAAGGCAATATAATCGAAATGTTACTTTTGCAGGAAAGAGCACTTCCGTTTTTCATCGACTGCTGTCTGGAGGCTTAATGCAATCATTTCACTTATCATTGGCGTTCTGTCGACATTGGAGCTTTTCCTTTAGGTGACATTATATTTTATGTGTTTTGTAGTTTTTACCTGTCAAATTTATTTCACATAAAAACTTTATAATTATCTAAACATTATTACATCGATTTTTTAAATACCGTGTTAAATACCGCGTCTTAATTCGCAATAACTCAAAAATTGTGTAGGCAACAGAGAACGGCCTAGAGTCTAATTACTACTTCTCTGTCTACTCTGCTATGTTAATGTGAGAAAAAGCGAGAAGCTGCTTTATATATATTTTATATAATGTTTATGTTTAATATACATATACCATTCAAAGAGAGTAATCTGTAGCCCTTTAACTATATGTAGAGAGTTCATTACACTGTAGTTGAGATCAACTTGATTATTTGTTAACTGGAAAACTTAGTGGCGCAGAAGCTTACGTCTTCATTTACACGTGACGGTCTGTTAGTCCAATTTCCACTTGGGGAAGATGGAATTTTTCATTTCAATTTTTTTCTCTAGCAACTAGGCAAAGCACAGCGTTGAGCTCCACCATTCAACACGCAATGCCTTGAAAAGGCTTTTGCCTTTTCGAGAATGAAAAATCTAGGAACGGTGTATCTTAAAACTAGGTTCCTATGGTTCTTGCAATTCCGTCTACCTATCCTGCTATGTGCGGGATAAAGCGTGAAGCTATAGATATAAATCTTTTTTATTTATAAACATTTGCTAAAATTATTAGGGTGCATTTATAACACACACTTAGCGTCAAGATTTAAAACATAAAAGGACGACGTAAACGTACAATTTTTGCTATCAGCTTTCAAAATAATTGATTTACCATTTGCGCAACGAGCTCAAAGGATAACAATACATATACGAGTTACAACAGCCGCCCACAGCCACCTTGGCTCCAGTGCGGATCCATTCATTACTAAGAAGAACCTTGAGAACAAACGGGTTACCGATCATATAACTAATCTAAGCGTTGTTGTTAATTTTGTACTACTTTAAGTATTTACCTTTTAACCATATTTTTTTATATAATCTATATTTAATGTCGTTACCAAACGACAGTCAAACGGACAGTCTTTTAAAACTTAAAGTTCCAGGGAAGCCATAATTCTAATGAAAATAATATAAATACAATTATTTACTACACGATTTATTTAAATGTCATTTAAAAATCAATTTACTGATGATTATATATAATTTAAAAACATTTATTTTAAATTCAAATAAGTCATGTCAGTGAATGATTGAACTTGATCATTACTATGTAATATTTTATCTTATGATAGTGTTATTGAATTAATATAAGGCGTGGGTAGGAATTATCTGTTGACATGCTAATGGAAGGTGTCTTTAGCTATATCTATACAACTTGTCAACCGACCTTATTTGATTGATAATAATTAAAAAAAACAGATTTCATGGTCTATTAATTGAAATTAGATTAGAAAATCCATATTTTTGGTCTTAATATTTTTGGCTTGAGTCTGAATGCTTTCGTTACAAAAAAAAATTTTAGTTCAATTTAAAAAATTGTAAACAAAACCACGTGTGTCAAAGAAAATATCTTTAGGAAGCTCTACATGTTTTTTTAAATACCAAGGAAATCAATTCAAATCGCAAGGAATTCAAGTCGCAAGAGTACGCAGGGGAGGTGCCAGGTAGTCCGTGCCCACCCCACACGTGCCCAACAATCATGACCAAAAACATAAACACACGACATTTATTTAGAACGTAAAATACACTATTTATTTTGCAATAATATTAACCGTTAAGAAGCTTAAGAATTAGTTTATATACAAATTGTGACAAGGTTCTACTTTTTTAAAATAAATCAATATTAGTGTAGGTGACAAATTATAAATTAGTGATATTTTTTTTTTCAATTAACGTTTTTAATAATATATAGGTATAAATGTCTCTAAAAACATCAATATATGTTAAAAAGGGTAAAAATGACATGACCAAACACGTAGACTTAAATTGTGGGACGACTCTCATTGATACCAATAAAACGTAACGCAAAAACAAATTCAAGGTAAACTATAAAATGTTATGGAATGCATATTTTTATGCTAATAAGCTACTACAAAAAAGACAGGGTTCAAGCAATTATTATATTAATTAATAAGGTATTTTATCATTTAATTATCAATATCTGATCTATACTTTTTCATACATTTTAAGTGTATATTTAATTTTTTTTATTATTTTTACGCACACAAGACAAAGGTTGGACACGTAAAGTCCTTAGAGAAAATAAAAAGTTTTTACTGCGTCACAAAGCAAAGATCTATCTCGTAAACTACAGAGCTACAGAAAATACATACCTAACATTGTTCTGTTCTCTTCTGTTCTACGGTAATAGCGTTCCGAGCGTGCCAGTTGAGCACAATACACTTCGCTAAACCTAAGATTGTTATTAATGTTTGATTATTTCTTATAAAAATATTTTCTCTAGTTTAGCTACACAAAGTTTGGTATTGGATTCGCAACTCAACAAGCAATATTGTTTAATTTAACCAGAAACATAAAGATAGAAGTGAAGTCTTAACATTTAATTTCATTGGCGTAAACTGTAAATTACTACCTAACCTGTAAACTTACAATATGGCGCTGTTGTGTATGTAAAATTAGCGCGAATGATATTAATCATCTATTTATATATGATATTAGAAGAGAAACGTCCACTTTACACTATAATATATTTATAATTTAAAGCGTATTATTTTATGTCATCAATAAAAAAACCAATAATAAGATATATTATGTATAAAACTATAAATGATATATATAGTAATGACATTATCTAGGCTACATCGATGTGGGCGACGGAAAACATCTTTTACGAATGCAAAATATGTATGTCCTTATTACAATATTATTCCGTACTATACCGTCCAATTGCCCTTGGACAACTGTGTCTATCTTTATCTGCACAGAGAAATAACAATTTGATGAAAGTTTCATTCTCATTAGAAACTTGAGATTTTGATGATACTTTCACAAGATATAGCTGCTCGTTATCGAGGTTATATTACAGTGACATATATATCTTTCTTAAACTTATTGGTGTATTCTGCACAAAGTAGGATATGCCAACTCCTTTCGAGTAAGTGCTGGAAACAACACGATAGACCAGCTGAAAAATTCAAAGTCAAATACTTTGAATTTTTCACATCGATCGAGATCTCGAGATCTCGAGATCGAGATAAAAATTGTAAATCACTATTAGCACTAAAAAAAATATCTCATTGAACTTTAAAGGTCGATATTAACCCTAGTAATCTATTCATTCTGGCAGCTTTTATTTATGTTAAGCCGATGACCAAAAAAGTATATACCTAGGTAATGTAAAATAGTAATTTTATTTTATTGACCACATTCAAACTCAATATGTAGTGTTGTTCAAACGATATAAAAATAAAATGTAATATAATTTAATACAAATGTATGGAAAGGTGCTAGGCGTGTGCGTCGGCGGTGCATTGGGGTCATGCCACGTGGGCTACTCCGGCTTGTTTATTTTGCAATATTATTTATGATTTAATAAATATACAAGAAATAGCTGAGATTTTTTTGCTACAGTATGTCCATTTGAAATGTTTAACTATACATTTAGTTTATATCAGTTGAACATTACATAAAATTACTTAAACTATATAATTTTCTTTATGAACACATGTTGCAAAATATCTTCGTAGAATTTTAATACCTACATATTTAAAAACGCATGTGAATTCTTATATGATAGTAAATATTCTATAGACAGTCTTCACGTACGTACCTATTACATTCGAATTTATATATTTTTATACAATTACAAAACTTTAGTAATAATTAGATTAAACTATAATAATATAAATCTTTATTTACTTATTGCAGTAGAAACCGCTTGTACGAAAATGTTTATACTTTCACTATTGTTTTAAATACATTGCAGTTAAGATATGACAGACCTTTTACCACCTACAAACTAAAATTCATTAGATATTAAATTTAATTTGCAGAGTTGATTTTCTATAATCATTAAAAAAATTACAAAAATATTGTAATAATTTAAGCAAGAACATATTATATTAAAAAAAATTAAAAAATTATATACCGCTAACATAAAGACTCCGTAAGTACTTATTATATAATTTTACATAAATAACATGTTAATTAAATAGTTAAGTTCTCGAGAAAAGCAGAGGATGATCATAAGATGTAAGCAATTGTACAGTCCTATTATAACAGTAGATGCATGTTGTACTGTCATTCTTCACGAAGCTAATAGCTGTCGCTGAGGTATTCTCTTCCGCTCTGCATAACCAATTCGTCTTGCTTTGAAAAACATGGAATGATCAACACTATCTATATTTATTTAATACTTGTAGGGAACACATCACGAAAGTGCAGACCGAACAGAAGACAGGGCCATATTAAAATGACAAGACAGTTACTTTTGTTTTGTTTTTGCTCTGTGTGTAGACTAGATATGTATTTATATTCAGACCATTTTAAACTCTATCTTAAATTTTGTTATCAGTGTTAAAAACACAACACGCGATTTGTCTGTATCCTGCTCATTGTTGGGTAAGCAGAATGTGCTAAGACACTGTGAACCAGGTGGAAACCATCACCGCAGTTCATTTTACTATCAGAGTCTTGCTCTGATAATAAGATATGGAAATAAAAAAATATAAAATAAAAAGCGGGAACGGAGAAGATGTGCGGGATAAAGCGTGAAGCTAAAAAAAATATAAAATATGGAAATAAAAAATCCCACTGAGCTGGTATGAAACCCACAATAGCGTTTACAATAAGAAATATAATAGCTTTTTGTCTATTTAATTCTATGTATTTTTTAAAAATAAATGTTGCCACGTTTAATTTATTAGTTTAAAACTATATTTCGGCAAATAAAAATATATGTACTTAACTGACACGCTCGGAAATCGCGCCATCATAAAGGAAATGAAGAGAGAAAACCAATAAAGCCATTAAATCTGCACTAGTGAGAATCAAACCCACAAGCCTCTGTGCCATATCAAAGTTATAAATAGTTTTCGTTAATACTAAAGTCTAATTTAATCTGTCACTTTTACTATAAAAACATCACATACAAAAATATAAAAAAAGACTACAAAAAGAGTTTTACTCACCCATGTTTATAGAGTTCATCTCTGTTTCCTTAATGTTTAACAGTTCTTGAATAATGCACTTTAAACTTCAGTATATTTAATTAACCTTTAGATATTACCGCACTAATGTTCATAGATTTTGTTTAATTAAATGTTCAATTCCACTCCCACTTATTTATTATAGAGTATTATAATTTGATAAAATATTCTTAATAAATGATTATCGTTTACAAATTAGGCGTCATTTGGTTATATAATTTCACATTTCAATGTTACTTTCAATCTGTATTAAAATGGTTTATTATTTCATATTAAAACAAATATTACGAACGTATAGTACACATTACTCAATTTAAAACGAGATTTGCGTCGCAGTTTATATTAAACTGGACATTTAACTTCCACAAACGTTTGTGCAATAGTAGGATTTTCTATTCGCGCGGTAACCATATTTTTTATATTATTAAAGATATACACAGCACATAGTATTTTTTTATTTAAAAAGCTATTAATTTTATTAAATTAAATAACTATACGTCAATAATATATTACGGGAATTCTCAAACATATATTAAATAGGGTAAAAATAAAAAATATCAAGAGAAAATAGAGGTGACCCATCCCTTTTTTCAATTTTTTGTAATTTTTTTTGTAAATGTTAGAGTAAATATGTATACCTAATAGGTTTCATTTTATAACATTATCTGTGACCAGTCGTCTGCCAAGCGCCATGGCCACACGAACAATAATAAGAGTCAACAAAAGAAATCGAGCAGCTGAGGTTAACTCGGAAAAACAAAGCGGCACAACGATACTTTCACAACTTCATAGACTCGTTCTATATAGCGTTTATAATAAAATCTAATACTTGCAAAAAAGATAACAATCGCCAATAAATAAAAATGGAGTGGTTTTTATGTTAGAGTTGTAGTCGTTATAATTTTTCTTAAGTAGGTACAGCATGGATTTCTTTTATTTATCTACTTTCTAACTAAACATATTAAAGAAAATTAGAGAAGACCACGGTCATGTCTTCGATAACTTTTTTAAGGTTTCGTATCGCAAAAAGAAAGAACCAAACCCTTATATAATCACATTGTAAATCGTTTGCCAGTCTGTCCATCTGTATAGACAGAATTTCTCAAGATCACTTGGAGGTGAAATTTGCACATAATATTTATTTAAGTAATTAATCACTAACATACATAACATAGAAAAATATACTATTAATCGACACGATACATAACGTAACTTTCATGCCGCGTTTTTGCCGCATTACCTACCTATATGAAATACACTGCGTAATCAAAATCTACAGGGTACTTCCCGTGCGCCTGGAATTATGAAATTTGCTAAGAAGATATTCACTATGCAAATAAAGGAACAATTCTAAAAAGTTGTCGTTTATGTCTGCATTATCAAAAAGATATTATATAACCTATTACATGAGCTATAAAAAAATATTAATTATTAATAATTGGAATAAAAATAATAATAATATTTAGAATAGAATTAAATAATTAATTCTATATAAAATGAGTTCATACGCTCGCAAATTTAATTCTACGCGAGAACGACTCGCACTTTACCGAAGTACTTTATTTTACTTTTTTGTTTAACTTTTTTTATTTTTATTTGATGTCGATGCATTTTGGTTTTAAGTTTTGAATCTGTAGTGAGAAAAATCATCATCCTAAAATACAAATAGGTCTCGTAACTAAATGATTGCAAATAATCTGGCATTATGAATTACATAAAAGATAACGTTACTACAGTACAAATCAGTGTTTTCCAGTCTATTATAAGGTAATCTTTTGTCCACAATAACGTTGGCGTGTAAGGTTTCCTTTGCAGTTTGCGTCACTAGCGTATTTAGATCGTCACCGTGTTCCTCGTAGTGGGTGCACACAAATTGTTATGCATTACTTACGATTGTCGATTATATTTAATGCAAGAAGCAATCAGCTTTATAATATTGAAAAACTTTCCGCGACATAACGTTATAATAAGGCCTAAAATTTGTATGGTTAAAAACTTTAAGCAAGCCTATTTATATACTTAGCTTTAAAAGAACTCGTTATAACGCAGTTACGACATCCGTATTTTCCTCAGAGATTCTATATTTGATTCTATTTAGGAACATATTTTAGGATCGTTGTACACGGTAACATTGCCAACCTCACAAAATACTGAACACGCTTAAAGAAAAAATCAAACCAATAAGTTTAAAATAAAAATTAAAAAAAATAAATTAAATTAAAATAGAACTAGTAAGTTTAACTCAAGTTCATTTTTATAATTAATATTTTCATAAATAATCTATTCAGGAAAAAAAGTTAACACTACGTAAACTTTGAACGATATATTTATACGAAGTTACAGTATTTAGTTATGGTTTATGACTGTGTTATGCTTTAGAAACCTAGAAATTCATTTACCGAGACATCTAACGTATCAAATAGTCTGAACTTGACTTTAATCCTCAATTTACTAGTCTCCATCTAAGAATGTACTTCGTGCTTGTATATTTACTAAAAAGGAGGTTATTTTTGACATTTTTCTTTAAATAAATATAAAAATATAGTATGAGTCTTGAAATGAAATGACACCGTGATTGTATAAGCAATATTTTAAATGTCGGTGACGCACTCTCAGTGTCCTTTGTAGGTCTTCAGTTACCAATCCAATTGAAAAATATATCTTCATAACAACAAATTATTTATTTACTAATAATAGCTTTCATTTCTTTTTATATATTAAAGAAAAAAATATTGCATTCGTTACCATATTCTTTGGTTGATCTTTATTTTCAACTATATCTTATAATCATTAAAACGAGATTGTTAATTATATTCGTATCGTTCGATTAAATTATTTTAAATAGTAACCTGAAATGGAAACAGCACATTGTAAATTGCCGAATATGCCATATTAACAAAAAAAAAACTGGTAGAGCCAGTTAGATAACATAGAGAATGCGTGCTCGTCAAAACCATAATAATAAAACTGTTTCTTGATCCGGGTCTCAGTGGACTTTAATATATCGATAACGAATAACAATAACTAACTGATTACAGAATACATTAACGTGTGAATATTTAGTTACAAACAACAATTTGTACGAAATAACTCGTACTATATATCTAAATAACAACTTCACTACAAAATATATTAAGCAAAAAGATATAAACAAAACAGGACAATCCATCATCACCCTGCACCGGTGCAATGCAGTAGCGCGGGTCGATCGATAAACGAAACGCACGCACGAAAAAAAACCTAATGTTTCCCGCGTTTTTTCACGTCAAAACCGGCATTCTATATTTATTTTATCAGACGTAAAAAGCACTCAAAACAACCTGCCGTTGTGTGGCTTACAATTATTTTCACACTTTGTTGTGAAAACTCGTTAATTAAACGGCATAGTGCAAAACACACGCGACGATAGTACGTTCGTGGCGTAACTGACGAGCGGCCGGGTGGGAAACGACAGGACGCTAGAGCGCGCGCCCAAACTATAACCTAGCGATATGAAATAGTAGGGTGATAGGGAGCGACTCTACAGAGACAGATGTGAATACAACGGGGCGGGTTGCTGCCCATTCATGTGAGCTAGGGGAGCGCGGCAGCTTCCGCGTTCAGTGTTATACAAATAGAATTCATATTTCATGTTATTTTAGTCGCTCAGTGTTGAATTATGGGTTTAGACTAATATAAGTGTTGTTGTATTGTTCATCTTTAATATATTACTACACAAAAATCAATAAAAAGACGATATATTTAATACAAACTTTATTTAAATCAAAAAATAAAGTCTACAATAAATCTTTATTTCAATAGGTATTAATATGTATAGTCACAAATTTGTTTCAGCTTTACCCATCTCCTATAGCAATCTACGTAACCACCATGTTTCACATCACAATCTTATCCTCAACGAATACAAACTCTAGCATACTCTCGTAAACTATAAACTTAACACCCCGTCACTTGTAAAACTTTACGCTGAAAAACAAACTGGGTATTAACTAACAATGTATGGGAATCTTGCTTTTGGTTCTTCACAATATATTTTTTTTACTTTTTCAATATTTTAAAACAATGGTATAATTTTCGCAAAGGTACGATATGTTAAGAATAAATTATATTAATTTCGCTAATATAAAAACTTTCCCAATATATAATTTATTACTTTGTTAATAATATAAAAACAACATCAATATCCACTAAAGACAAAATTAAATTTTCCATTTCGTTAATGTTACTTATTACACTTATACATCAAGCTGCGTGGACGACTCCCATACGTCTCATTGAGTGTAGTTCAACTTGAAATTTTCTAAAAACCTTAACGCATATAATCTTAACAAATTATATTATATCATCTTTTACAAGCTAAATTACACTTCATAAAATTTATTTTCATTAAAAATACATAATATCTCATTTTATCAAAGAACACTTTTCCCTATGTTTTTGTCGTTTAGTCGGTAACAAATGAGGCACATTACATTACATACTAGCCCGGTCGGCCGGATTCTGAGCCATCCAACGCCTTCGAAACTCGTCCAGTACTCTCTATCTATAGAAATTACTTAAATACATATCATTTAAATAAGCTTTATTTAAAGAGGTACACATATGTACAACCTTGGACATTATGTACTATTATAATAAAAAATCTAACTCCTTATCATAATAAGATCATGTTCTATATAAATTTCTTTATATATAAAATTAATTACTCAACAAAATTGCAGTACACAAAACCGTTTTTGGTCTTTAAAATAAATCAATGGTTCCGTGATCACAATATAATTACTCTGACGAGAGAATAGTATGTATAAGATGGTAAAGTCACAAATGAAAATAGCAAAAGCGATTGGTGAGTTTGTATGTCGCAATTTGTAAGAAGCACCAAGAGTTTTCATTACCGTAGCAAAAATATACAATGTCCAATGTATTTTCAACACTTGTACGACTATCTAGTGAACAGTACACCCTATGGCTATGGTATTAAGGTATTTATTAACAAAATCATTTCCGTTGGTAATTGACGTCAATGTTACTATGGAACTATCAAACTTAATAAAGCTTTGATTAGGAAGTACACAAATAATTCCTTTCATAAAAGAATAACATCTGATTCTTAACATTACACTTGTGTAGAAAATATATTCACTGTGAATAATTTACAATTTTATTTTGGTGACGACTGTACAAAAAATATTCTGCATATATCCATATTATATATTATATTACTATCATTACTTAAACCATTTTTAAGAAAGCACTCTTGGTATATTAATTTTCATTTTTTTTTGTATTAATTTTTTAACAATTTTTTTTAATAAAATCTTTACTTTGTGAAACAATTTATGTCCTTGTCATTAATATAATATGCAATTAAACGTTACTATGTAGCCTCTGACTTGACATGATCTCTATGAAAATCAAATTTTCATATTCGCCTAGAATTAAATGCAACACGATAAGTGCTATAAATATAGACAAAATAAATATTTATTCTTGTCCGCCTGGTCCACACTTTCATTTACTATTTAACTAAGCAGTTTACTTCTTTGTACTATTGATTACTGTCGACGAGACCTACATGTATATTATTAAACAACGCTTACACATTTATTCTCACGGAAAAATATTCTAATCGTGGACTATAAACAGCGAGAGGCGACAATATGAAACATATCGCTAGATTTGTAATAATAAGAAATAACTTACACTAATTCGAAACAGAAGCTAACAATGGTGTGTGGATAAACTAGGAACGACAGCAGTGATGTATTAATCCAATCTATGTAAGTCTGAATTTTGTGCTTGTATATTCTGACAAATTCCAAATTGTTTGATTTTAACCAAAGAAGAAACGACAGAAACGATTTCTTCTTTGGTTAAAAGTGCGATATGCAATATTGATATGAAACGAGGCTAGCGGTAAAATAAAAAATATACATATAACAACTGAAATCTAACGTAACCGTATACGACGCAGTCATCTTTGGATCTCACATATATATAGTAAAAGTCAAAGTACTTTGGCAGTACTAGAAGGCACCGTTGCAATCTACACTCACAGGTAACCACACAGAACTAGACGCGCCCGCTACTTGACGAGGCGGCGGCGCAGGCGGTGGCGCAGCGCCAGCGCCGGCGCCCACGGGAACGACGCGCGCGCGCCCAGCGCCCGCGCGCATCGCTCCGCCGACACGCGCGCCGCCTTGCCGCCGCCCGTCCCCGCCCCCGCGCCGCCCTCCTCGCGCGCCCTCTTGCTGGCGCGCGGCGCCGGCGCGGCCGTCTCGTTGCGCGAGCGCAGGGCGCGCTCCGACACCGCGCCCTCGCCCGTCGTGGAGTGCACCTCCGCGTCGACGCCGGCACTACCTGCGCGGCGCGCGCGCGGCGTGTGCGGCGCCGGCGGTGGCGGCGGCGGAGGGGGCGGCGCGGGCGGCGGGGCGGCGCAGGCGCGGGCGCGACGCCGGGCGACGCCGAGGTTCTCCTTGGAGCGCGCCCGCGCCGCGTCCCGCCGCGCCGCCGGGGCCCGCCGCACCGGCCCCGGGGCGCGCGGGGAGTTTCCCGCGTTGGCGGTCGCGTGTCGGGTGTCGCGCGGCGCCCGCGCGGCCGCCAGCTGCGAGCGCGTGGCGCGGCGCGCCTCGTCCGCCTCGCCGCCCGTCGCTGGTTCGGGCGCCGGTGCGGATGCAGGTGCGGGTGCGTGTGCGGCGTCGGGCGCGAGGCGTCTCGGCGGCGGGCGCGGCTCGGGCGGCGGCGGCGGCCCGCGGCGCGTCAGTATGACGACGCGGTCGTGGGGCGCGTCTGCCGCGGGGCGCGCGCGCGTCGCGTTGAGTCTCGTGCGCGGTCGCTGCGGCGGCTCCGCCTCGTGGTGCGAGCGCAGCACGCGGTCGTGCGCGGGCGCGGGCGCCGGTGCGTCGCCGCGGTACTTGCGGGCGCGCGGCCGCGGCGGGCCGTCGGTGGGGGAGCTGGAGGAAACCTCATTAATCTGTATGCCGACGTCGTCCGCGTCGCCGGCGGGCCCGGACTCCCCTCCGGGCTCGGGTGGCGCGGGGGGCGGCGGCAGGGTCCCCCGCACGGTGTCGCCTCCGCCCGCCTCCGGTACCTCGGTAGCGGCCGGTGGCGAACCCACATGTAAATCTGAACTATTCCTCACTGCTTGCCCATTCACTATTTCGGCGAACACGTCACATAAGGTATTGACGATGCAGGAACGATTTAGTAAACGAGCCATAAAGTATGACTCCGCAGGGTTTCCATAATTACTAATTGCTTCTGTTTCGACGTTACTTTCGTCCTCGCGAACATTTTCTTCTCTATGTCCCACTGAAAACCGGCCATCGAGTGTGGCACAAGGCGGTAAAGGCGCTGTTTTCTCAGAATCGTCTGTAGAGGGGACAGGTTTGTCCACATCAGAGTACCTAGTCATAATGGTAAGACCATTTTGGGGCACTTGCCGGGTGTCGTTCTCAACAGCAGCATCAGGTTTTGGCTCCTCTACTTTAGCGGGTGTCGAAGGGACACTGACATTGGAAGCAGGAGCAGTGGATGGTATAATAGATTGTGGTTTCTGAGCTGTAGTTCTCGAACGTAAAACCGTAGCTCTCGGAGGACCGGGAGGATCTAGCATCAATGTTACTACAGATGTATTGTCAGCCCTCATGCGAGTATTAGACCATCTAAAACAGAAATGTTTCCATTAAGTTTTGCTATTTCACAAGTACATAAGAAAAAATAACATTTTGCACACTACCTTTATGTGTTCAAAATATTAACATATTTATTAACTACATAGAACAGAGTGAACCTAGAGTCAAGAGATGTTATTGTACTTATTACACAATTTTAAAATTCTTCCTCAAGGACCTTTATGTTTACATTCATGCATGACATTTTGGCCTTTACTTATATTAATCACAAATATTAAGAGTTATTATTATGCTATAAATCAGTACTACAAATTATAACAAATGTGCTCAGACATATAAACTATTTAACATAAAAATATTGCAGAAATAGTGCATATGTAGAATCAATAACATAAATATACTAAAGAAAAATTGTTACCTCTCTAGAGCATGATCCACTAGACTTTTAGAAGGATTAAGCCAGTCTCTTGGTTGGTTTCCACCACCTCCTCCCACTAAAGCAGCTTCATTGTGTTTTTCAGTGGCTTGTACTAAACTAACAGCACCTTCAGGTGAAATCATGTTCCATAAACCATCTGTGCCAAAAATAAGGCACCTGAAAAGAAAATATATATATCCTTAAAATATTCATATATTAAAAATAATTATATACAGTAATGATTTAAGCAAAATTTATTCATAAATAGTCAATATGTATATTTAAATTATTAACAATATACATTACTAATTAATATACCTAAATTTTGTTGGGTCTATAGTCAGCACTCCTACATCAGGATCAGGACTAACAATAAATTCATCATTTTGTGGATTGTAACTCCATAAGTCGCCAAGTGAACGTGCCACAGCAAGAAAAGGTATTTCATCCATTGGAGTGTTCTTCTTTATTGGTCCCTTGTGACCTGGACGTGGTCTGTTCCAAACAACACGAGGTACCCCAGCTTTTGATATAACTTTTCCTCCACATCTTTGTATGCGTTCAATTTCAGCAGTGGATTCTGGCTTATGATCTGATGTAAGCGGCTTTGCAGCCCAGTTGTCACAACCTTAAAAAAGCAATTTGTTGTCTATAAAATAACTATAATATTATAACTATGGTATTAAAACAAATAAAGAATGTGTGTATGTCTGAAATAGTACAGAGACATTGAAAAAACAAACATAAGTTACTAGTGCTATGATTTAAACCATGCTAAAATATAAGACTTGAAAGCAATTATTTATGCCAAAAGCCTTGCTTTGAAAAGTGCTTTTAGGGTTACATAAAAAATGTTTGGCAGGTTTTTCTTTATTTCAGGAAAAAGATAAACAACAACTGTATCGCAAAGAAATATAATGACTGATAAGTATTTCTTTATCATTTCATTTACTATAAGATAATTGACCATAAACTATGAGAGAATGTCTAATATGCAAAGTCATTTCTTTTATTAAATATTAACTCTCAAATTGTAATAATTATATTATAAATTAATTTTAAATTATGAAAATATGCAAGGGATATAATCAAAGCTTTTTCCTGAACTAAACAGGATAATTCGCTTTACATACAACAAACTAATATGTAAGCCTTAAAATACTCTATATTTAAATGAAAATGGTTAACAAATTTATCATGAAGTGGATTGTTTTATACATAATAGCAATATGTTTTACCATCTTTCTGATATCCCAAAACAATAGCGGAGTCTCCTACATGCCCAATGTATATTTTTCCTCGGCGAATAAATGCTACACTAGCTGTAGTTCCCGCAGTGCTCGGCAATCCTGTTACTGTCTTGGGCCATTTTTCTAAAAATAAAATATATCACATATGTATCCAGTATAATAACTTAATATATACAATATAGTACAATTTACCAATTTGACCCAAGAATTTGTTCTTTTTAATAATACTAGTAACACTTTATGTTATATGTTGTAACTCTTGACCTTTGTATTGCAGTTTTTTGGTAAAAGGCAACACGAAACTTTATAAAAACTTCAAACTGGTAAAACAGCTTTCACTTTAGCAAGATGTGGGAGGATTTCAGAAATTGTGTAACATAATATTTGGCAATGTAGTCATATATATAATTAAATGAAGCTAAAAACAAAACAACGATCATTAGGAAATCTTTTGTTGACTCAATGTCAAAGCACTTTAAAAAAAACTAATGAGTTGATATTATAACAAGGTCAAGCGAAATATTCGAACGTTCTCTCTATGGTTTGCGTTTCTAAGGAATGCCGAAAACTTATTTACTCTTATAAATAGTATAATATAAATCTGGAAATTGACATTTACCTACTTCTTTCCACATGTTCAAATGGGTCAACATGTAACCATTTCTAATAGCTTTAAGCACGTCCTCATCATTATCAGACCAAAATTGTCGCTGTTTTACGATTGAGTCCATCAAATGCTCCTTAGCAAAGGCTGCTGCCTCGCCTCCCCCATGGCCATCGTATATTCCAAAAAAAGCATACTCCAAGTCTCTCTCGTCTTCCGTTTGTTGATACGCAACGGAAAACAAATCTTCCATGTACTTTCGACCACCCTGGCTGCAATGGCCAGTGACACGTAAATTAACACCGATTGATGCAGGCATTTTAACACCATAATACAAACTTAACTACAAAATATTATGATTTTAAAACAACACAAGCGTTTCCACATTTTGCATTTGCAATTACGCGACCTGCGAATGGAGCTGGACTGACGACAGGTCACGTGGACATATTGATCACTACGCGTGCCTACTGTATAATGTACAATGCCATAAGAAGGAAAGAGATAACTGCAAAATTGACAACTCCGAATTTATTTGAAAGGAAAACGACGCCATCATGCTTTCCGCCATTTTTCCATCAGAGTCGAAAAGAAACTTAATAAAATTATATTATGTTTTAAATATATACAACAATTTCTTTTAATTATAAATAGTACAAATAATTATAATTATGTTATTAATGTATAAATCGATGGTTAATAAATTATTAAAATTATGACGATGAAAAAAAATTGAAACCATTTACTAAATCGCGACATTATGTTATATCAATTTTTATTATGTCTATTTAATTTGTTGTTTTAGTAACATCAAAAAAATAGTATTTATTTCTAAATAAAATTTAATTTTCATTTAGAAAAATGCTTGACTGTTTTTTTTTTGTTTTTTGTTTTTTTTTTTTAATAACATACAGTGTTGCCGTCACAAAATCACAAAATATTTAAATATGTTATTAAATTATTTGGAAAATTTATTGTAAATATTTTTAGAGTAAGTGATATTAATGTCGTAGTTATTGATAGTAAAGATTATTGAGTACTTGAGATCACAGAATATATTTGCATAAGACATTATACATACATTTGCTAATGTATATATCGCACAGTTGAGTTCTAAAACAAGAATAAATGCTCCCAATAATATTTTGTTCAAACTTTCTATATACTAAGATCATTTGCATTTTTATTATAAAATAAAATTAATTGTCTATTTGTAATTTCAAAATAAGCTTAAAATTTTTGTGTCTACCTCTCCATTTACCCTAGATCTAAACTGTTTTTTATGTGTCCTAATTAAAAATAAAAGAGATTATGAGCAATATAATATGTGCTAGTTTTTATATCGAAATTATGAATAATTTTGTTATTGACTGTCCCGGTCAATATGAAATTATCAATCAGAGTTTGTTTGACACTACAATTATTGTGATGAAATAAAATTTGATAAATACTATTTCTGAGTATTATAGTTATGTAGAAGAATTTGTAATGTTAATAATATTTAAAGCAATAATATTTAATGTGTAAATTTCCCTTTACAGCTATACCTATGCCCAGTTAATGTAGAGAATGCAATACAGTTAACAGGATTCAATGCAAATATAAACAAACCACAGCAAACAAACCTGATTTTAAAACAAACAACAAAATATTCTTTACATTTTTAATTCTAAATACATCTATAATTTGTAATCCAAATATTTATTCTTCTGTTACTTCCCATGGTTTTTCAGGTCTATGCAAATCCCAAGGTTGAGGTTTTTTATACACACTTGATTCTTCCAGTCTAACACCTCCTTTAGAAACTTCTTCCAAAAATTTTTCAACTTTGCCTCCTTTAGGTGCTTCCAAATTGCAATACAATTCAGTAATACCACATTCTAAGCACCTTTGTGCAAAAACTTTTCCAAGATTTTTATAAGCACAAGTATCAGTTATACTGTAAAGTTGATTGCGGAGAGCTTTTTCTGAGGTTTTGGCTTCAATAACGGGGCCATTTACAAAGTGAACTACTTCCGCTTTAACTAGCCTGTTTGTTACTGTAAGTGACAGTCTGAAAATAATATGTCATATACTTAAATTTTATAGACAAGTTGATATCAGTTACTAAACTTAATATTTATTCAATAAATATCTAAAAAGAATGAAGAAGTTTTAAAAACTTACTTATGCCAAAACTGTCTTCCAGGTTTTTCTAAATGATACCCATTAGGTTTACGAGCAATCCGCATACGTTCTAAGTTTCTAGGATTTCTGTTTATAAATACAGCAGAAGCTGATGAACTGAACCTTGTTAATTTAGGATAGAACATCAATTCCTTAAGAGAAATCATTTTAGTGATATAATTTTTCTTAGTTCAATTATTTATATTATATTATTATTTGGACAAATAAAAAGTTCGTACATACAGCTAATTACTATATAAACATTTTAAGAAATATTTTCTAATCTATTTATGTTTTCCTTTAGAATATTACAATACAATATAGTTTAAAGATTTTAGGTTATCCTTTATCTGTCAAATTGATGTTTCTAATTAGTATGACAATATTAGAAAATAGAAGTGTAATTTGTAAAAGTATAACATATATAAGTTTTAATAGCTTCGAGTATTGCTCAAAATATTTCTGTTTATTTCAATTTCAATTTTTCAATTTTTTAATTCAATTTAAAAAAAGTTACAAATGAATGCCATAGATAATAACTTTAAATTCACAAAAACACAAATATATTTTAATCCACATATTAAGTCAAATGCTATTTATATATAGTTATATAAAAAATGTGTGTATGTACGGTAATTATTATTTTAAAGTATCATGTTGTAAATAACTTATCTGTGTTGCGAAAATGACGTATAAGATACACCATTATATTATGTTGTTATAACATTTTAGTGTACTCTGTGCCAGAACCACGCAATGTTTTAGTTTTGCTGCTACATTTTGCTACGAATTGCGAAGTGATAATTTGTTTTAACTTAGAGGCACGTTCTATAGCCATATTTGTTCCGTGTAAATAATTTTAACTCAGTAGTTTTGAATATGAACTTACTCATGAGCGTGATTTTTTGTGCGTGAAGTCTGACTACGGGAATAAGTGAATTTTGACTACGGGCGTCAACATCCGGAAGAGTTGCATGTTTTGTAGTTTTAGCACGATTGTCTGTCGATCTATGTGGTGTTTGTTGTGATGTTTTATACAGTAAAATAAGTGATACTATTCTTTAGCTGTTCTAATTATGTCATTACAAAAAAGCGTGAAAAGTGCTGGAGGGGAGAGAGACCAGGATAATGCATCTATATGTTCATCTGTGACTACACAACCCGACAGGCATGGATTTTTTGGTGGAGCTCAGTATAGTCCAGAACCGTAAGTAATTTTATATTTTTTAAAATATATACATATATATAACATTCGTGTCGTAAAAAGTTTTTATTTATTTTTAGCATTTCCCTAAAATAACAATACACTAAATATTAACAGATGTTATAATAAACATAAATTCGTATCAGATTTATTTCACTAATAAATTATAAATTACTATTTACTTGTTGCACTTATGAAATTATATTACATATATTTTGCGAATATTGTTTAGTTAAAATAGAAATTTGTATAAGAACTTTCACATATACTAATTACTTTCAACAGCTGTAAACAGTTACATTCACATTCATATATGTACATTTAAAATCAAGCTCAGTCAAATTTTCAAACAGTGCGAGTATTGTTGCATTCAACAATTAGAATGTAAGAAGTGAGTAATTATATTCTTTCATACTAATTATGTGTGTAATTGAAGGCTGTTTCACTCAGCTATTTTAATTTACTTCAAGCTTAGGTTTAATTGTAAAGTAAATTTTGGAGCACAATGAATTTGATTTTATTATGAGAGATTTAATTTGATTATGAGATTTAATTTAATTATGAGATTTAATTTAATTTTTATTTTTATTATAAACTTGATTAATAAACAACAATCTAATGTGTTAACAGTTAACAGCATGTTTGAGATGTGCCCATTTTTTAAGATAGTTGTAATAATTGCATAGTACAAATGTATACACAACATGCTATCAGGTTGTATATATTAAGAAATTCCATAACTCACTTTTAAATCATCAGGTTTTTATAAAATTGTGTGAACTTTGTGATATAAATGGGATTTTGTTAAAGATAAATTTAAGTAGAGCAGTGTTTATGAATCATCTAGTATTATTTGGAGCAATTATCCAATTGTGTTTTGTAATTCAATTCCTGTAGGGGAATACAACAGATATATATTTCAATTGAATATTAAATAATGTATGTTTAAATATTATTTCTATATGATGTAGTAAAAGAAAACAACTTTACTCCACTAGTGATAAAGTGTGAAGTTATGTATGTAATAACATGTTGAATTTTTTATTTGTCAAAAATATTATAAATATTGATGATGATGATGATGATGAGATCCTGTTATCCCTCATCAGGGACATAGGGCTCGCAGAAGGGATTTCCATTTCTGGCGATCTTGTGCGGCAATCTCCAGTTCGCTCCAATCAAGGCCAATTGACGCAACTTCTCTCTCAACTGAGCGCCTCCAAGTAAGGCAAGGGCGGCCAGGTCTTCTTGTGCCTTGCGCTTGCCATTTGAGGCCTTGCTTGGCTATGTGGCTGTCTGGTCTACGCAGTACATGCCCAATCCATCGCCATTTCCTCACAAGTATTTCTTTGTAGACAGGTTCTTGAGCAGTTAACTCCCATAGCCTCACGTTGGAGATAGTTTGTGGCCAGTAAATCCCCAGAATGCGGCGTAGGCATTTATTAATAAACACTTGCAGCCTGTTGGTCACTTGTTTCTTGAAGAACCACGTCTCGCACCCGTACAGGAGGACTGACTTAACGTTGGAGTTAAAATTCTCACCTTCGTGCGCCGTGTGATAACAGTAGAGATCCACACGGGCTTTAACTGAGCATATGCAGCTCGAGCTTTGTTTATTCGAGCTTCTACATCTGCCTCTGCCCCCCCCGATGGATCAACCACGCTACCCAGATAGGTGAACCGTTTAACTTGTTCCACGGCATCTCTATTCACGAATATGGGCACTGTGTCAGAGGTATTTAGACGCATATCCTTCGTCTTTGCACAATTGATACGAAGGCCTTCTTTAGCGGCGGCAGCAGCCAGATCATGAACTTTGGACTGTAGATTATTCCGTGAATCAGCGAGTAGACACAGATCATCAGCGAAATCTATATCTTCCAAGACTTTGCCAAGCATCCAAGGTAATCCTCGTTCCCCCTTGTCAGTTACCCGGCGCATTATATCGTCCAAGACAATCAGAAATAGCAGCGGTGACAGCAAACAACCCTGTTTTACTCCGGCCGTCACTGTGATTGGTTCCGATAGTTGTCCTTTGTGCATAACCCTGCAAGAGGATCCATCATATAGGCTCTTGATGATTCTTATTATTTTATCCGGTATGCCTCTGCGCTTGAGTGAACGCCATATACTGGACCACTTAACCCGATCAAAAGCCTTCTCGAAGTCCACGAACAGGGTGTAAAGCGGACTTCGCATTTCATTGCACTGTTCCAAGATCATTCGCAAGGTATTTATCTGGTCTGTGCAAGATCGTCCCACCCTGAATCCACTTTGTTCATCTCTAGTGTGCTGTCTACAGCCCCATTCATTCGGTTTAACAGGACCTTGCACAAAATTTTGGAGCACACAGGAAGCAAGTTAATTCCACGCCAATTGGAGCATTGGGACAAGTCCCCTTTCTTTGGCAGTTTCACGATAATTCCCTCCTTCCAGCTTTCAGGCACTCGCTCTTCTTCCCAAATCATGTGCAGTAACGGAAGAAGCACGTCAGCTATCGTGGCAGCGTCCGCCTTTAGCGCCTCGACCGGGATGTTATCGTTTCCAGGTGCCTTCCCACACTTAAGTCCCCTTATAGCAAGACAAACTTCATCTTTATCCGGAGGGTCTACTATTACGTTCAAAGTGACGGGACTTCCCTCGATATGCTCATCTGATTCGTCACTATCTTCGACCGCTACGTGGAAGACCTCAGAGAAGTGTTCATGCCATCTCCGCAATTGCTCAGCTGATGTACTGAGAAACTGCCCCGACTTCTCTGTGATAGGCTTGACAGACGGTTTCTTATTACATAGTTCCCTCCCAGCACGATATAACTCCCTTATGTTACCGGAACTTGCTGCCACCTCCGCTCTCCGCGCTATTGTAGCTGCTCTCCGCCGTCGATCTTTACGTGCACTGCGTTTTATGTCGCTCTCACATATAAAATATTCGTAGGCTAGGCTTTCTTTGCTGTTTTGGTCCCTTGTTGCATTTAATTTGTCTTTGATCGATTTTCGGTGTTCTATCTTTCTCCATGTATCTGCGGAGATCCATTCTTTCCTCTTACTGTTTCTATAGCCTAGAAATTTCTCGCAACACGAACGCAAGATGTCCCTAATAAATTTCCAATGATCTTCCAAAGTATCTCCTTCAGACCTCTTTGAGTGGAATTCTGAGTGTACCTCAGCGACGAACTGGTTCTTAACATCTTGATCTTTTAGCGCGGAGACATCGATTCGTCGAGATTGCTTAGTTGTCCTACTTTGCACTCTAGCTATCTTCAACCGGATAGCAGCCACTATCAAATGGTGATCGCTGTTAACGTCAGCTCCTCTGCGATTACGGACATCCAAAAGGGAATGCCTCCATTTTCTGCTTATCAAGACGTGGTCAATTTGATTTTCCGTCCGTCTGTCGGGCGAAACCCATGATACCTTGTGGCAATCTTTATGCGGAAAGATAGTACCGCCAATCACCAAATCGTGTTCGCAGCAGAAATATATGAGCCTGTCTCCATTCTCGCTTCGATTACCCAGCGCATGCTTGCCTATCCACTTTTCGATACCCTTATTATAGTTGCCTATCTGGGCGTTGTAGTCTCCCAAACCAATCACTATGTCACCCTTCGGAATATTACGCAATGTAGTGGAAAGATGTTCATAAAAAGCCTCCTTATAATCAGTAGATGCGGTGTTGGTAGGTGCATAACATTGCACTATACTAATATTCCTAATTCTGGACTTAAAGCGAGCAGTGATAATTCTGTCGGACACTGGTTGCCAATCCAAGAGACAATTATGGGCTTTTTTGGTAACTAATATGCCTACTCCGTACTTATGCTTCTCAGTATGACCCGAGTACAGAAGTGTGCAATCGTCCACTTGTTTTTCTCCAAAGTCCTTCCATCTCGTTTCAGAAATACCAAGTATATCCAGTTTGTACTCCTTCATGTATTTAACAACTTGGTGCACTCTACTTTCTTCTCGCAATGTCCGCACATTCCAGCAGCCTATCAGAGTCCTTAATTTCGCGCAAAGGTCATTTGTTGAGATTTAATCCGGTTATTCCTTCTTTGAGTTTCAGTAATAATTTAGTTTCGGATATACAGGTTATTAGCCCATAGTATCCTAGACGGCTAGCAGGGCTGCTACTTCAGAGCGCGCCGTCTCACTCGGTTTTCTGTCAGAGTGTCCTCTCTTATCGCCTTTTTGTGGGTATTTGCGCCCCCCAGGCTCGCGCTAGCCTCTTTCAGCCTCGACTGAGTGATTGGATATACCGCCAATGGTCGGTCGCCATAGCCCCGTTTGTTATCTAGCAGGGAGCACCACGGAGTCCATATTGGGCACCGCCGCCACTCGGCGCGTGCAGGTGGGGTTGACGTTTGGGCCGGATGAGATGTTAGTTCCGTTCTTCCCTTGCTCCCCAATATTAATAAAAGTAATGAGAAAACTTTGAAGTTTAGTGAAATATTCTTATAGAGAATTGTTATAATGTATGCTAAATATTTGCCATATTTACTATAATAATAGCAATTAAGTATATGAAATTTTTCTTAAAGCATACTATTTACTTACATTATATATATTATTGAGTTTTTCAATTTATAAGTTTAAGCATTTTTATTGATTTAGAAAATAATTTAATAGCTCTATCAGCCTTGACAAATCTCAGTATTGAATTTTTTAAATTACATAGATTATACAAGTAGTTTATATTTGTGTAAATAATATATATATATAAGTACTGTATTTCAGTAAGGTAATCACTTAATCATATAATATTACTATTTACAACTTAAATGTGAATCTGACACTTGTATTGATATTTATTAGAATTAAAGAAGCTTACTTTAGCCTATATGTAACCACTAGCATTGACACATAATCCTTGTAACAGAATCATGACATCATTGTCAGTGTCAAGTTAATAAGACTCACTAAAATCATTACACATATAACTCATTGCAATGAAATTCAATTACTTTAACTTTAATGACCTAAATTCTCAATACTACACTGGTTGCACTGGCTATATATGATCATTGACTTTCAAATATTTTTTTTTTATAAGGGCTTGTACATTAAGTAAAATATTAATATTTGTATACTCTTAAAATAGTATAATAAATTCAACTAATTTTAATAAAAATAAGAAAACAAAATTCATTTTTTGAATGTCGAAAACATTACCACAGATTCATAAAGTTAATGCCTCAGATCTGAGGAGAGCTAGCAAAAGAAACACAACATGACATTGTTTTTTTTATGGTCAATAGAATTTTACATACCGAAGGTGTGCTGCCATTTTTAAAAATCGTTAATTAAGTAATAACCTATAAGATGTCTTTTAATTATTTATTACATTGTGATATAGAACTTTGTGAACAATATTAAAATACATGTATGCAGACATGTTATATCTGGTGAACAGATCATTTTTTTTATTAATGTCTTCACACTTTATCCTGCATATTGCAGGGTAGGCAGAGGGAACTGCAGGAACCATATGAACCTAGTGTTAAGACATTTCGTTTCGTTGCATACTCCTTGCTTTCTCCGTCCCCGCTTTCCTCCTTTTTCGAGGCATTGCGTGTTGAGTGGCGGAATTCAACGTCGCTCTTAGCCTAGTTTCCAGAGCGAAGAAAATGAAAATAGTAAAATCCATCTATCCCGAGTGGGAATCGCACAAACCATCGCGTTTACTGGCAAACGCTTACGCCTCTGCGCCACGACGGTCCAGACATATAAGTATATAAATCTACAAACAATGTAATGATATTTTTTTATTTTTTTTTATTTAAGTAAAAATAGTTTGCTCTACATACACTTGGTCCGTAATTTTTTTATATTTAATATTACTTAGAAATGATATATCTATATTTTATATTTTTTTAAATTTTTACATAAGGTAAAAGCACCAATGGTAAACACTATAAGGATGACACAAGATTTAAACAAAAATATTTTTTTATTGCAAAAGAAATACAAAAGAAACAAAAAATTTAATTGTACCTTGGTTTATACAAAAGTATATTTTAAACTAAAAACCCACCAAATCAACGTAAATTAAAACAAAAAATCCATTTTTATTAATTAAGTTAAATGACCCTAAAGATGACACTTTCATAAATCAAAACACCAATAGTTGACACTTATTTGTACCAATAGTGGACATGCAAGCCTGAATATAATAATCATCAAATATTTTATAAAATAAGCTTAAAATGACATAACTGAATATTATAAAATTCTTTTTATTAGCATTAACTGAAATCCTTGGCTAAGTATCAAAAGTTTTATAAAAATAAAAATTTTAGTCATGTTCTAGTTCCTTTGATTTTGAACTTCTGGCCTTTTATAGGTGGCATCTTGAAAAATCCGACCACCAAAAAACATATCCCAAAAGTTGACACCCTGTTTACTATTGGAGTGTTTTATTATTGTCACAATTTTAACAGTAGGTATTTATATTGTTGAAAATAGTGTTGATAATTGCATAAACCTACGCTTAGGAGAATAGGTTTCGTTACTGCACCAAAAGTAGACCTGCATGTCATCTTTAGGGTATTCTGACTATTTTCGGTACCAATAGTAGACACCTATGATTTTTTAGAAAAATAATATCGAAACAAATAATGAATTGTTCTAATGTTTAGAAAATATAAATATCAATACAAAACATAACTAATAACAGAGCAATATCTTTATAAAATTTATTAAAATCACTTGTACCGCTGCGGCGTCCTTAGCTAAACTCATAAGAAATGGCTAAAATCGTGTGACTTCGTCACATTACACACATTTAACTTTTTAACATTTAACTTTTTAAGCAAAAGACCGTTGTTACGGTTGTGCTATTTGATTAACAGGTGAAGCAAGCATTTTCTGGTACTAATAATTGTGACATACAAGTAAAAATATTCTTAATATTGAACTTAATTGTTGAAAGTGTCATCTTTTGGTACACTGTCCACCATTGATGCTTTTACCTTACTTAATTTAAAAAAAACGTACAGGTACCTAACAAATAACACAAACAATTTATTCATTAATATTTATTTCATTATTCTAGTTTGATTGTATAAATCGTTTGGATATCCTATTTTAAGCTGTTCTAATAAATAAAAGGCAATTTATTGTTTACTTTATATATTATGAATTAATATTTTGTTTTTTTCGAAACATTTAAACAAATATATATATATATTTGTATGTCTTATATCGTCATTTTTTTTCGTGTAATAATTATGTTAAAACTTTTTAACAGTCATTTATTGCTAACTTAATTAAACCTACTTTACTTAATTTGCTTTACTATTTAATTCATTAAAGTTACCGAGGAGGTCAGAGCTCAACAGAGCTACTCCTAATTTAGTTAAGAAACTCTTGCTCTTCAAGTCAGTATTAATGAATGAATCTCCGTGTCAATTGCTAACTATAAGATCTTTATTGTAAATGTTAAGAAAGTTAAACACATGCTAAAATAAAATATTTCGAAATACATAATTTCATGTGTAAATTTGAGTTACATACTACTTTTAATTTTATTTTCTTGCAGAATGAGTCAGAATAATACACACTGTGATATTTGTTTAAGTGCTCTAAAGCTTACTTCGTAGGTATTGTTTTCTTTTATTGTTCACATGGTTTACTTTTTGTATTTTTTATTTATGAAGTATACCATACTAAATTAAATTAATAATAATATATAATCATTTGATTATATTATAGAATATCATATTCTTATATTAGTTCTAATAGTTTACATACAATAATTAGGTTACTCTATTCTGGAGTAAGTTAATTAGCTTTTGACGGTCACGCCGGCGTCAGTCAAGGAACAAGATGACTAAATCGTGACAAGCATCTAGTTGTATTAGAAAATATATTAAATGAATTATGTGTGGAAGTTGTTCTATAAGACTAAAATCAGATTTGAACTTTCACTCAAATCCAGGGCCCCATTTGCGTACTACGCTGATTTGAGTGCACATTATACATTATCAAGTAGAGCGACAAATGTTATAAAGCTTTTTAGTTTAGTGATTGTTGTTACTATAAACAACATTGTAAAATTCGCTGATTTAATAATTATTATAGAATAGAAGAATTATTTTTCTTGCAATTATCAATGTTCAAAATATTTTTTCGAATACTACATACAAGATTAGTCCAGTTAAGATAGTTTTATTCCGCAGACATGAAAAAATTGTTAAAACCAAACATCTCAGCAAAATGTGAACGTTATCGTAGAGTCAAGCGGTGCATATTTTTCGAGTTAAACATAAAAACTCGGTTAAGCACTACTTATTCATTGCAGTGAAATAAAAGTAGGAATTCTCGTGGGAATGTATACGTTGTTTTCAATAAAATTTCGCGTAAAATATTATCTATATAAATGTTTTAAATGAAAAATGTATGACGAATTGTACTTGATAATCATTATCCATTGTTTGCGATTGGTGCTCGACGAACATTTGCAATCTAGTTATTGGTAATACTGAAGTGGATCACTGAACCTAATGCTTTTTTACATTTCTATTACATGATGTATACTTGTATCATGATGATTAATGTACGTGTAAATTGTAATTAAAAATTATCATTATTAACTTTAAATCATGGTGTAATTTTCAGTAATTCATTAACAGGAAGGTTTATATTATAGGCTTTTACTAGCTTTAGCTTCGGGATTACACTCTGCGGTACAGTCTGGTTTGCCTGAAGTTTTGTATACACGTACATATCCTATGAACGTACAATATTTTTGTAATATTACCTAATGTTTGGATTAAGAAAAATAGATATTTCTATTTTATAACCTTTTTTAATTTGCGGTTATAAGTATGACTAATTAGGATACCATGTAGTAGCATTGCCCAGAAAAACAAAGGAAAGAGAGTAAAAATATTTCTCCCTCTGCATGTCGTATCCTACCTGAAGAGCAGTAAAGTATATATTGTTTGCTTACGGTATAAAAAAACTTACAACTGAAAAATATAACATACATTCAAATATATTGAAAATTATAAACATATATTTATATTTTTAAATACATAAAAATTAAACTGAAGTTACAAACAACAAACGAGTATATTGTTTAGCTAGGTATCGATCGAACCCGTGATAACGGTTGCATTGGTCGCGGTATCCGATAACGGCACAGTGTGGCGGTGCGAAAATTACCTTCGTGACAGAAACATCATATTGGTTGCTTTATTAAGCAATTAACCCGTGTAAGACCGTATATTGTTCGGGCATATTCTTTTAAAATATGATACAATCACACATAGTGAATTGTAAAATTGCGTAATATAGTAACTATTTGAAACGATAATGTAATGGGAACATTTTTACAAGAGTTTTAGTATTAAAATACTTAAAGAAAACATAAAACAATTTTGAGTACAACGGGATTTGAACTCACACCTTGTACGGTTTCCAAGAGGCGCGAGTTTAAATCCCATTGCGCTTATTTTTATTTTTTTCTATCCTAACATTTTAAAAATCTCAAAAATAGTTTTAAATATTTACAAACCGAAATCCCAGTAGTCGGTTTCAGTATATATAAGTATATGTTTTAAAATCAGAATCTTGAGGTTGATTTTAAAGGAAAACTAAGTGCAATAAAAGAATGGTATGTTGATCTTGCCATATAAAAAGTAATTTATCGAGTAACGATTAATACAATTCGCAGTATTTGTACATGAGTTACCTGATAAGAGACAGTTCTCATGTGACACACAACATGTGTGTCGGTTTTTGTATCAGCTCCTAATCATAACGTAAATTATTCTATAATTGGTTAAGTGAGTTAAATGAATTTATATAGTTAATAATTTAAATTGAAATATTTATAACTTTTATATAGAAAATATAACATTCTTCGTTCTGGCACAGAAGCTTAACATACTGTTGTGGGTTCGATTATCACTAGATGCTTAAAACATTTATATGCCTCGTGTTGGCAAGAAAATAACACTGTGCTACATGATGTGTGTTTTCGAGATAGTCTGCACTATAAATCATTATCCACTATGACAGAATTAAAAATTAGCTTTATACTTTTATGATTGTCATCACCATGTATATTAAGCGTAGATACTAATATGTATGTATGTTGTGAACAAGTGTGAAAATGAGAAGAAATACTTTAAAACATAACGAGAAGCGAAACTTGATCATTAAATAGTAATTATTATGTTTACGCCGTCTAATCGAGTTGTTATTTATACCGCTGGTGTTATACACATGAAAATTTGTGTTATCAAAATATACAAACAATAAAATTACCCAATTATTTCTTCACAAGTCGGCAATAAATTGTATGAATAAAACAGCGCTTTAAATTCTTATCTTTTCTTTAAAATTAAAAGATTATCAGTATAATGATAACTCGTTAGTAGGTCAGATATGTTTATTTATTTTCAGTTTTATCTTGCCTCTGACCCAACAGATAATGATGATGCTAATAGATTTGGCGTCAATAACTGGTTTTTCAATTCCTAAAAGTTTGTTTTGGCGCCATATTTTCATATTTTCTAGCGATATGATAAAGTTTTTGATGTTTGTTTTAGAAAACGGACTGTATCGCCAAGCACAATATTAAAAAGGGAACAAAAATGGCTACGAATGCTGAATAACTGGGAGGCCTTTATGAGCAAAAATTATAAAAAAGTTCGAGAGAGATGCCGAAAAGGTAAAAATAAATTTAATATAGTTCCGCTTCTCCGCTATGACATATATAGCTGGATAAAATATAAAGTTGTATAGTTAAGATATTTATTTCCTTTTTTTAATGAGATCCGTATACACAAATAAAGTAGAAAAATATAAATTCGAAACGGAATTAATGAAACATCATTATTTTCAATATCATCATCACGGCTGCAGAGTTGCTAGCAACCAAAAGAATTTAATGACTCGTCTCGACAGAATGTATACTGTTGAAATTCTTGCCTCGGCACGATTTCAAATTCTGCTTTCAAAAAAAATTTAATATAAAATTCAACGACAAGTGCAGATCCTTTATTTTTTAGTTTTGTTTTAGCTTCACGCTTTATCCCGCATATTGCAGGATAGGCAGAGGGAACTGCAGGAACCATATAAACCTATTCTTAAGACACTCCGTTGCTTAGTCCCTGCTTTCTCTGTCCCAACTTTATTTTTTAGTATTTATTTTTATTTCACCATTCACAAATTCTTTAAAAATATTTCATGACAAATTAACGTAATGCAACGCCGAGTTTTTTCTTACCGTACCACTATTTTTTTTGTCATTATTGTTATATTAATAAAATTTAAACCTTTTTTAGGAATCCCTGCCTCAGTTAGGCCTAAAGCCTGGCTCTACTTATGTGGTGGTCAGCTACTACTAGAGAAGCACCCAGATGAGTACGAAGAATTACTGAAAGCTCCCGGCGACCCCAAATGTATGGAGGATATCAGAAAAGACTTACACCGACAGTTTCCTTATCATGAAATGTTTATTAGAGAAGAAGGTCTTGGGTAAGCTAAGCAACGCTATTGTAGACATGTAGATTTTCTTTTTTACTATTATCGTGTATTATGAAATAGTATTTTCTACAATTATTTTAACTTATATGTCACCTATGAAGACGTTAAAGCATTGTATTAAAATATTTTAAACAACGTATAAAATTTAAAATACTTGAAATCCCACCTCGAGATATACTAGGTACATTATTTTCACAGCAGAATACTAGCATGGTTTTGTTATTTACGAAAATTATAAGCGTTATCTTTAAAAATAAGCACTATCTTAATTTATTGTATTTAAATACAATGTTATGAACGGAAGTGAAGTTTAATTAGTCATTTTTCCGGCTTAAGATGACCAAAATTAGATTTCATCGCTCTCTAAATTTTAATATAAAAAAAAAGCTCTAAGCCGGTGAAAGTTTAATAATTTCCTTCTTTATTAGTAACAAAGATATCGATTCAACAAAAAGTGACGTACCACCCGCATATAGCACTATAGCCAGAAAGAATTGTTGCGTTAGTTGCCTATTTCCATTTCCGCTTTCCGTCCTGGTTGGAGACATAGATAGTCGATATTTAAACAGCTCAAATGTGTAGGGCAGTCGTGGCGCAGAGGCGCATCGTCTGCCAGTAAACGCGACGGTTTGTGTGTTCGATTTCCACTCGTGAAAGCTGTTTTTCATTGATTTCCTCTACATAACAGGCAATGCCTTGAAAAGGTGGAAGGCGGGGGACGGAGTGTCTTTACACTAGGTTCCCATGGTTCCTGTGTTTCCCTCTACCAACCATGCTATGAGCGGGATAAAGCGTGAAACTTAAAAATGTAGTAATTTGCGGTGCATTCTAGTTTAATGTGAAAGTAGCGCCTAATTCCTTTATGGACCGGAATCACAACGAAGCAACTACTTTAATTGCACCGATAACTTTATTGATGTCTTATCAGTGTATTATTTTCACTCCTTTTACGTTTTCTTTATTTCGGTCTTTTATATCTTGCGTAAAATTTGGCAGTGCAATTCCCTAACAAAATTTATCTTAAACAAACCGGGGAAGTACTCATCTTGTAATGTATTAAATATGTTAATATTCCCCGAGTGCTATTAGAAACCAAGCATGTTGCGGTTGCTGTTTACAATTTACTATTTACAGTTATATGAGGGCACGTCAATCGTTATTGTTAATAACCATTATATGCAATAACATGTTTATAATTTAAGTGTACTCGTTATCTGTGAGCAAACGGAACAAATCACGGTAAACTTAATTTTCTCAAACAAAAACAAATAGAATTTCTTATCATATGTACGTAGGCTTATTGGGGACAAGTGTGACAAGAGCAACTACGAAATGATTTTCCATATGTAAAGTCTTCTTTTCTTAGACATAATTTTTGGATAGTCGAAGTTTTCTTATAAGTTATCGGTATGTTTTCATAAGAAATAATGATCACAGACGAGTCACATTGCTTTAATATTTCTATACGTTTTCCAAAAATATTTTTTTGTTAACATTTAAAACATTTTAACTGAGTGTTTACAACACTGGCACGAAGCTCAACGCTGGGCGTTGTCTTTTTACTGGCGAAATGAAAATATACCTTTGTGCAGATAGGAATTGATCACCGAATCTACAACCGTTACGTTTGTGGTCAGACGCTGTGCCACTACGCCACGATGGCCTCGACATTATATACAGTGTCTTCTATTGTGAATTTTGTAATGACTAGAATATTTTTTTTAAAATTTTACTATGAAATAATTTATTAACAATTTTGTCGTTTGAAAAATGAGAAAGTCAAATTTAAGGAGTCTTTAAAGTTTTCTTTTACTCACAAGTATATTCCTTTATTGCAGTCAACAAGAGTTATTCTGCGTGTTAAAAGCTTACTCAGTTCTAAATCCCAAAGTGGGCTACTTCCAAGCTCAAGCGCCGGTGGCAGCTTTCCTTCTAATGCACATGCCAGCGGTGCAAGCCTTTTGGTGTCTCGTCAGTATTAGCGACAAGTACCTCAGTGGTTATTACAATCCTGGTTTAGAGGTTCGTACACTTTTGATATCAAGAAAGAAAATGTATATATGTTTTACATTACGTCATTGCCAAAAAATATCTTTGTATGTAGTATCTAATTAACATAAAAACAAAACACATTTTTTTATTTATATCATATAATAATTCTTAAAGGTTAATTAATAATAATAACAAGTTTTAAATATAATTCAACACGCCATGCCTCGCAGGGAGTAAACAACGGAGGGTCTTAACACTACGTCCTATAGCTCCTGCAGTTCCCTCGGCCTACCCTGCCACGTGCGGGATAAAGCGTGAAGTCATAAAAAAATTAAATATATTAATTCTTAAAGATAACACAATGATAACAACAAGTTCTAAATATAATTCCAGGTGCTCCAACGTGACGGCGACATCCTGCACGCGCTGCTGCGCCGCACCGCGCCGGCCGTGCACCGCCATCTGGCCAAGCACCGCGTGGAGCCCGTGCTGTACGCCACCGAGTGGTTCCTCTGCGCGCTCACGCGGACCCTGCCCTGGGATAGCTTGCTCAGGGTGTGGGATTGTTTCTTGTGCGAGGGGGTTAAGGTAAGTCTGACATAGTGCATAGGTATAAGGTTTTTGACATATCGTTTAGCATGTCCTTGCCTTAGTTATTATTATGTATCATTTTTTTAGCTTAATGCTTTATGCCGCTAACATGGCAGGGAATAGATGGAACTATAGAAATCTAGTGTTAAGACACTCCGTTGCTTTGTCCCTGTTTTTTTAGAGGTATTGCGTATTGAGTGGCGGCATGAGTTTCGCGCTTTGCCTAATAGTTATTTCTTTAGTAATATTGTAATTCTGAACATACTTATAATATTTAAGATATTTGTAATAATTGACTTAATAATTTCGATATCTACATTATGTTATTTTAAATTATGTGAAAAAATAACTATCTCTTTTTGTCAAATTCGACAGTTTTGAATAATTTTAACTAAATTGTAGTTGAATTAGGTTAGGCTAGGTTATTTTTATATTCATATGATATGATTTAGTTATATATATATATATATATATATATATATATATATATATATATATATATATATATATATATATATATATATATATATATATGTATGTATGTATGTATGTATGTATGTATGTATGTATGTATGTATGTATGTATGTATGTATGTATGTATGTATGTATGTATGTATGTATGTATGTATGTATGTATGTATGTATGTATGTATGTATGTATGTATGTATGTATGTATGTATGTATGTATGTATGTATGTATGTATGTATGTATGTATGTATGTATGTATGTATGTATGTATGTATGTATGTATGTATGTATGTAGTATGTATGTATGTATGTATGTAGTATGTATGTATGTATGTATGTATGTATGTATGTATGTATGTATGTATGTATGTATGTATGTATGTATGTATGTATGTATGTATGTATGTATGTATGTATGTATGTATGTATGTATGTATGTATGTATGTATGTATGTATGTATGTATGTATGTATGTATGTATGTATGTATGTATGTATGTATGTATGTATGTATGTATGTATGTATGTATGTATGTATGTATGTATGTATGTATGTATGTATGTAGTATGTATGTATGTATGTATGTATGTATGTATGTATGTATGTATGTATGTATGTATGTATGTATGTATGTATGTATGTATGTATGTATGTATGTATGTATGTATGTATGTATGTATGTATGTATGTATGTATGTATGTATGTATGTATGTATGTATGTATGTATGTATGTATGTATGTATGTATGTATGTATGTATGTATGTATGTATGTATGTATGTATGTATGTATGTATGTATGTATGTATGTATGTATGTATGTATGTATGTATGTATGTATGTATGTATGTATGTATGTATGTATGTATGTATGTATGTATGTATGTATGTATGTATGTATGTATGTATGTATGTATGTATGTATGTATGTATGTATGTATGTATGTATGTATGTATGTATGTATGTATGTATGTATGTATGTATGTATGTATGTATGTATGTATGTATGTATGTATGTATGTATGTATGTATGTATGTATGTATGTATGTATGTATGTATGTATGTATGTATGTATGTATGTATGTATGTATGTATGTATGTATGTATGTATGTATGTATGTATGTATGTATGTATGTATGTATGTATGTATGTATGTATGTATGTATGTATGTATGTATGTATGTATGTATGTATGTATGTATGTATGTATGTATGTATGTATGTATGTATGTATGTATGTATGTATGTATGTATGTATGTATGTATGTATGTATGTATGTATGTATGTATGTATGTATGTATGTATGTATGTATGTATGTATGTATGTATGTATGTATGTATGTATATATATATATATATATATATATATATATATATATATATATATATATATATATATATATATATATATATATATATATATATATATATATATATATATATATATATATATATATATATATATATATATATATATATATATATATATATATATATATATATATATATATATATATATATCTATATATATATATATATATATATATATATATATATATATATCTATATATATATATATATATATATATATATATATATATATATATATATATATATATATATATATATATATATATATATATATATATATATATATATATATATATATATATATATATATATATATATATATATATATATATATATATATATATATATATATATATATATATATATATATATATATATATATATATATATATATATATATATATATATATATATATATATATATATATATATATATATATATATATATATATATATATATATATATATATATATTTATATATATATATATATATATTATATATATATATTTAATTATTAATTATTAAAACAATCTTTTTCCCACAATAGTAAAGTATAGTGATTCGTATAAAAACAACTTATAATACCTTAGTGCTCGTTCCCACGCTTCTATGGAGTCGTTTAACTCTCACAAGCCATCGAACTTCATCATTGTGTAAATAAATGTCTCTCCTTATTCGTGTAGTAATTTCTCAAATTCATTGCTTATTTATAAATAAAACAATGGTTTTACAAGTTTTTCAAAACCATTGTAGGTTGTTTATTAGTGACTAGTTTTTCTTCTTATTTTTAAATCTGATTTTTGTTTAAAAATATGAAAATGAATATTGTATATATAAGTTATTTATAATTCTGCGATTTGTGTTTTAATTTAACATTGTTTTCTGTATTGAAATGAATTGCAAATAGTGTAGAATTCAAAAGAATAAAAATTTAATAATAAAAAAATACTAAATATTGCTTTTCGCTTTCACAAAGTTAGTATATATTATTACGGATGTCTATAGAGTACAACATATAAACAAACAAAATAATAATATATTATATTATATAATACACTCGACAAAGGAAATGAAATCACTAAAAAATTAGCAAACGCAGATATAATTACAGAAGATCTACGTCCTAAAGCAGGGACGGAGAAAGCCTGCAGTTCCCTCTGCCTACCCTGCCAAGTGCGAGATAAAGCGTGAAGACTTAAAAAAAATAAGAAGATCTACGTTAATGATCCTTATTTTTCACATTGTTAAATAGCCGATGCTATAATAAACTATCTATGCCATAATATATACAAATACAATTGCGTGAGATTGGCCAAGCTTTACATTACATTTTATTTTTTTTGTCTATTTGTTAGCTCATGTGTTCAAAACTACTAGATTGGTTGAAATTAACTTACTTTTTGTATAACCATTTTGTAAATTATTCTTCAAATAGGCTTTACAAAGACTTTTAAGTCGTCGAATGAACATTAACATAAAACCGGAAGGCATTTCTGCTAAGCGGAGCCGGTAAGAAACTAATTAGTTTTGTAAGACAATCACACCTGACGTAGAATCGTAATACCGTTATTATAGTACATTTTTTTATAGCTTCACGCTTTATCCCGCAGTACAGTATATAGTACATTTAAAAAAAAAAAAAAAAAGAAAAAACATACTGTTATAATATGAAAACTTTAAAAGTAAATATCAATTTCAGGTGCTATTCAAAGCAGCGCTAGTAATCCTCGCTGGAGCCCTAGGACCCGCTAAAGTGCGCAAGCGGGCCTCCGGCCTCTGCGAGACACTAGAGGTGCTCCGACATCCCCCTGAAGCTATATTAGCGGAGGACTACTTGATGTATCACATGCCCAGGCTGAATCTTACTGAGGAAGACTTTGAATTTGAACACCAGAGACAGACCGCTAAACGACGCGCTATGGCTAATAGAAGGTAATTTAGATTCATAGAGAATAGTTTATAACGTTTAATTGAGAATTGTGGGTTGAAATCCCAAGAGGGAGATTAATATTTAATTCCTTATTAATTTTTAAATCCTTTATTAATTCCAGTGGCAGCTGATTCAGCGAGTGTTCCTACAAGCGTTATTCTAAGAATAACGCGAGGGACATCTTCCACACTCTGTAGAGTTATAAAACTGATATATATCATGTTATGTGATAAGGACATTGCGTGTAACGAACTACGAAAACGACAAGTGTGATAGTGTAAAAGGTGAATGTTAATGATAGTGTTAGTGTCACCATGGACTGATACACAAGTGTGTAAAAAACATTTTGCTAGTATTATTGAAGAATGTTATTAAAAGTATTGATTCTTCATTGTTTGATGATTACAGAGATAAATTTGTATTTAAATTTTATTTTGTTGTATGAAATCAAAAGTTGTTGACCCTTCATAATTTTGGAATTTGGAAATTATGTTTGGAAATGAATATAATGTTTGGTGTACTCAATAATCAAAAATAAATGTATAACTAAAATTTCTTGGAAAGCAGCTCTTACTTCTTGTTAGGTTATGAATTTCCATTTTATTTATTTAGCCTTAAGTTCTATCTACTTATCTCGAATTCCATATCCAATCCTTCTATAATAATTAATGTATCAATTTCAAAACTACTTCAAAGTACTTATGTTTTAAAACTAAATGTGCAATATTTTATTTAAAATATATTTTTTTTAAAGGGTTGGTATACATTCAGTATTCTTTATCATGTCCCATCGCTTATTTGGGTCTCTTAAGATTATGTTACTATAAGGTTTATGTTCGTTCAAACATATTTTATTACTGTTTATGCTGTATTTACCTTTTTTTTTCTAGAATGTGTATAAAAAATAATAATGAATTGTGATAAGTGATTGTAAGTGTAGTGTGTTTGATATCTTGGAATAATTACATGTATCTGGATTGTTTAGCAATTGAGTTTGTAAATTTATTATTGTTATTATTTTAAAATAATATTTGAAAAATGTTAATAATGTGCATGAAAATTAGTTTAAAAAAGCTTTTATTCTTCAGTTTTTATGTACTGTACAAAGTTTGTTTTATAAATGACAGCCATACCTGGGAAGTATTTCACACAGTGGCTAAAATCATTATTATTTAATTTTTTTTATTGAATATTGAAAGCATGGGAGTGTACTCGCTGGCGATAGTTAATTAAATATTTTTTTAGGGTAAACGGAAAGATAATAATACATTTTCTACTCGAAAAGTACAACTAGTATGTAATTTAACAGTATTTTTTTTATATCTCAGAAATTGAAACGTTATATGAATTATGTGAGGTTTGACACCAAATCATTATAAACAAGTTTATATATTTAACTGATAGAATCTACATATTTAGGTTTAAGTGAAGTGAGTAACAATTCATTTTTATAATGATGCGACGGTAAGCCTTTGTATTATGTTTCCAAAACATTCCTTTTAACCACCAGAACCACTTGCAAATCTGTAATTATCATTGTGATAATAGCTCTGCTCACATTATTTAAAGATTTAATTTTGCAAATCATTTTTTTTAATGTTGCCAATAATTAAACAATCTTTGACATGTTTATTATAGCACTCTTAAATAGTTTATTCACTGCCTTTTGTATAAGAAGCACACAGCTTATTATAATCGAAATATAAGAACCAAGCAATAAATAAATAATAATATATTTACTTGATAAAGTCAGTATATGCAATGTACAAGAGTAAGTTTTGTTAAGAATTCTAAGTCTATTGCGATTATATTAGGTTATTGCTAGAAGCCTAGCTTGTTTTTGTAGCTTGTGAATTTTGTGTAACTGATTGATATTTAACATAAATATTGTTAAAATAATATATAATTTTCTATTCTATAACAATTTTCGTAATTACAACGTTAATTGAACAGTAAGGTCACTCAATATATGAGCATTTTAAGCCTTTGCATTGTTTGAAATTGATATTACAATACAAATTACAGATGAAATTTTTATTTGTAATATTTTTTTCAATAGCCATAAAACTGTTAAGATTCTTTTTAAATCATAAACAAAACTTATTTTGTTTAAAATAAGTGTTTTTTTTTAATGAATATCAATCAGACCCCATAAACTTCAATATACTTGTTCATATTTTAAATTTAGGCTATGAATTAGTTAAGCTCATGCATTAGCATTCTTTTTGGTGCATAATGTTTTCATATTATTTAATGTTTTGTTTATTTACAGCATCTGTGATTTGTGTCTGGGCATGTAAAAGTTTGAACAATAAACCTTTTCAACATATAATTTATTGTGCAAATGACCTCATTATTTACAAAAGATATTTACTTTAAATAATATAATTTTAATTTTTGTGATTGACTAGTATTGTTTATTTTTCATTATGACTGAACAATAAGTCGATTCTATATTTATACTGTAAAACAATAGAAGTCCCAGTCGCAAGGTACGTATTGTAAGATGCTTGGTTTCTATAAGTGTATCATCATATTACAGATGTTATTGTATTTTTCAGTGTTGTGTGTTTTTGTTCTTGAAGAATTTTTATTTATCGTTGTGTACTTGCTGTAGTTTTATTAAATGACGATAAGTGGCTTTGAGATCGCACAATACACTTTATTTTGTTGTTTTCCAATGTAACCCCAAATGTTTAGATTTTAAGTGACATTATAAAAATAATTTCTGTGAAGATTTCTTCAACATTTACGTTTGTTTAAAGCCTATACCACACTTAGTTGCAATAATAAATTGATAATAATTAGATGAGGCCAACAAATCTTATGATACTTTAATATTATAAATTAGCCTTACAAGAACTGTAAGACTAATGTTATTGCTTCTAAGTGAAATGCCTTAACGTAAAAGACCAATTGGTTTCATATACCGATACCAGATTCCATATTCACCCACATTCCGTATTTTCAGACTGTTTTATATATTTTTTTGTAAAATAAATCGAAGGTTAAAATAATTATTGACCATATTTTTATACTGTGCTGATTTCATTGTAACGTAATATTCGTGTTGTAAATAAATATAAATCAAGTTCTAACATGGTTTACTTTTAAACTTCTGCCTGAGCTTGTTGTTTTGTTCTTAAGTTGCCATGGCCTTTGTAACATGCCAATTTACTTCTTCGATGTCATGTTGAGTGGAGAATACAAAAAGGATATTGTGATCTTTTGTATTTACATATTTACAAAAAAGCTTTGATCTAATATTAAATAGCTTTTATCTCCGCCCTCAGCTAACCCTGTGAAGGCTATGGATATAGACTAGCTTTCAATGAATTATTATAGAATACATTTTTCAATTCCAATTAGTTGTTCCTAACACTGGCGTGATGAACAACACTGTTCATTTTAAAAATGTAGGAAATATATGTTTTTTGAATTCTGATGGTTCTAGTGTTTCGCCATTAGGGTATTAAATATTTAAAACTTAACCAATTAGGTTCATCATATAAGCGTTTATAAAATTTAGTAAATATATTTCCTAAATTATAAAACAGTAAATACGAATACACATATATTATATAATAATAGGCTGTTTCTATGTGGATGCGAATATGTGGCACACAATATTTCTATATATGTTGAAATATAATAAAACCATATTACTTTCCTTATTTATTACGGTATAAGTACCTACATATATTATCACACTATTTATAAATGTATATAAATAATTCAAACCAAATGCAAAATATAGATGAATATTTCAATGAAACATAGCCTATAAAGCGTTTGTGACTCGTTATGGGGTTATTTACAAAATGTGTAGAACAGAATAAGTCGTGCATTCACAAATTTGAAGGCCACTTTATTGTAACGTTTTTAAATATTTGGATTTCTTTTTGAGAATATTTTTAACGTCCGTTAAAACTTCTTGGAGACCATTTTTTAATTTTTGTTCAACGGGACACTGGTATTTGTCTGTGATATCTAGTTTTATGAGTTCGTCTTCTAGAGTGAATCCGTAGTTGTACGACGGCCACTTGTCAAATGTATCTTCTAAAAAGGCGATAGTGTCTTGAACATCATCGTTCAGCTTGCTGAGCATTTCCGAAGTCAGTATTTGGTCGGGTGATTGATTTGCTTTCTTCTTGGACTTCTTGGCATTGGCCGGTGCGACTAGTTCGTTACACACGCCCAGCAAGAACGTGGTGACTCCGATGAACTGTGGAAAGAATTATAATTGAATTCTGTGAATATCACTAAAAATCGAGGAGAGTCGTGGCGCAGAGGCGTAGTGTCTACCTGTAAACGTGACAGTTTGTGGGTTCACTTCCCACTCGGGTGGATAGATTTTTATATTTACATTTCTTTCGCTCTGGAAAGTAGGTTAAGCGCGGCGCTGAGATCCGTCACTCAACACACGCAATGCCTCGAAAAAAGGTGGAAAGCAGGGAATAATCAACAGGTTCCTATGGTTCCTGCAGTTCTCTCTGCCTACCCTGCCGGGATAAAGCGTGAAGACATAAAAAAAGAATCACTAAAAACAATATAATTTAACATAACTTAAAAGAACAATATAGAAATTGTCATATCATAGTATTTACCCGAACCGGTGATAATGTCTTTGACGTTCAAAAAACGAATAATGTATTCTTAATTTGAACAAAATTATTTGAATTTGAAAAAAGAGAGACAGAAAGAATTGTATTTGGTTTATGCTTGACACTCAACAGTAATACCAACCTCTAAATAGTTAGAATACGCTTCAAAGGTGTCGCGCAGGAGCCAGGCGGAGGCGGCGGGCGGCGGCAGTGCGCGGCGGGACGCGGGCAGCAGCGCACGCAAGGAGGTGGCGTGCTCGCGGCCCTGCACGCCGTCGCCGGCGCACAGCGCGTGCGCCAGCGACAGCACGCACGTGTACAGCTCCCGATAGGGCACCGGCGACGTCACCAGCGCTGGCGACATCATGGCGTAAGTTAAGAATGTTTATGTCTAATTAATTGTGATAGTTGGCAATGTGACTTTCATTCAAAGGGTAAGACCAAATTAGTTCAGGCAGTATTTTTCTTTTTTATAGTCTATAATAATTTACATTTTCAATTTACATTTTCAAAAAAAGACATTGTTTCTGAGATAACCATTTCCAGAACTTATATAATTCATATTATTTATAAAGAATAAAAAGTTACGTGCGTCCTTCAAAACGAAACATAAGTTTTTAAGATTTTATGTAAGTAAACTGTTTATTATAAAATAACATATCAATGAAATTAGCAATAAAACCGTTGTTACGTTTATAAGTGTTTGGCACCAAGAGAAATATTTCGTCGCTCAGATTCGAAGAAAAACCGTGGCGAGTTCTGCCAATAAACACGCAATGTCCCGCAAAATTTTACGGAAAGTGTTCATAATAACAGATTGCTACGCCCGAGACAAAGGCACACACAAAAAAAATTAAAGAATAATTACCTATAATTCGACTAGGGAAAGGATACGCAAGTCTGACGGCATGCGCCTGCCGTGCGCTGTACCGCGCGCGGCACTGCGCCAGCGCCCCGTTCAACGCCACTATGCATGTTTGCAGCTCTTCTAGTTGCAGGCGTTTTTCCTCCACAGTACGATTGTCTGCGCATTCTATGCATAATGCTGTAAAATACAGGGTAATGATAAAAGAAGGTAGGAATTTTATTAATAGAAATATGTTTTTCCTTCGGTGGTTCTGGTGGTGTGATTGAAAACATGGTTATTAAGAGTTCTATTCCTTGAGCAGAATGATTTGTTTCATAAACAAAGATACCGCGGTATTGAGTTTTATTTACCATACCAGTAAATAAAATAAAATACATTTCCAGTAAAAAATATACAGTTTCTTATACATTCAACTTCTTATTTAATATTATTAGATAACAAAAAGTTAATTAGCAATAAACATTCCTAGATTTTAAAATAAAAAAAAAATAATTCTTAATTGATCACCATATTAAATATAAATAATATACTTATATATGATATACTTTTAAAATAAATGAGTTTATTTGGTACACTAACATATCCGTACGTACCTATTGAAGATACAAGTCCATCTTTAAGTCTCAAGTACGCGACGTCGTCTTCAAACGTGCGAGACTTCAAATCGGGATCGATCAGTTGCGGCGGATCCCAACTAACTATTGCATTGAGATCTCGATTGTCACTGTAAATGTACAAAAATAATAAAAATAAGTGAAAGTAAATTCTAATATGTTTCTATTTTTTCTGTCAAATTGAACATGATCAAATGTCTACTACTAGCACAAAAAAAATGTACAACTCCACCAGCTAGCTACTAGTACGAGTATATATAAATACACGCACGTGGGCGGAGAGGGCAGTCGCGCGGGCGCGTGCATCGGCGCCGGTGGGCCCGCCAGCAGCGGCAGCAGCGCGCGCTCGCGGCCCGCCAGCGCGCACCACGCGCACGCCTCTAGACGCGCTCCCCACGCGCCGAGCTCCACCAGCTTCTCGAAGGTGCCGTACTTGTACGCGTACGTGAGGTTCTCCGCGCCGTCCTTCACGTAGTGCTTGTGGAAGGCGTGCGTGTCTGCGAGCAGGCGCAGTGCTCGCGCCGGTGCTAGGGCGGGCGCGAGCCGCGCCGCATGCACCCAGCCCAGAGACACTAGCTGCACGAACTTCGCTTCAAGACGCTGGTAGATGGACTCGGCGGCCACCGCGTTACCTTATTGATGGCACATTCAATGTTAAAATTACTATTCTTATAGTCTTTTCAAAATATAACAATAATTTGATTTAAAAGAAAAGAAAATAATGTGGTCATTGTAGTTTAGTATATTTAAGACGTCATTGGAAAGAACTTATTTTAATACCTGTTCTGGCAATACAAAACACAATTTTGAGTTGTCACTCAAAAATAATTTTATTAATTAAGAATTTCTTTTCTTAATTAAGAAATTTAATGTTGATAATCCTTAAAACAGAGAGCAAAGCAATGACTTGTTATGATACCAAAATGTTAATTACAGCACAAATTGTTCATAATTATTGTAATACCAATAACAAACCAAGGGCTCAATATGTACTTGAAACCATATATTTTGTATGTAATGAAAACAATTAGTTTTAAAATAAAAATAAACTTACCAAGTACATGATAAAGAGTGATAAGAAGTAATTTCACATGGAAGTTAGATGCAGAGTTATGTAGCACCAATTCCAGTAGACACAATGCTTCCACTATTGGTGCTGCATTATTATCTTGTACAGCTGAAAGTATACATTTTTAAATTAGTTACAGAATAAGGTTATTATCATATTCCAAATGTAAAAACAAATTATAAAAAAGTTATTTTAGAACAATGTAATATTTTTATACATTCAATATATAAAAAAAATATATAATAAACAATTCTAAAAGGTGAATTAAAAACACAGCATTAGATACATATTACATAAATAAACAATTAACCCACCTGCATAAAAATAGTGATGTGCCGCAAGAGTCCCATATCCATCAGCAGCACAGAACTCAGTGGGCGTTGCGGTTATCAGTCGCTTGGCGACACAGCGCAGGTACTGGCGGCGGAGCACCCCTGCCACTGTGAGGTACTCTTCGGCACTGGCCAGTGGGGAGGTGAGGCGCCATGCGCATATACATGATATGTGCCTTTGTATGTCGTCAGGCTGTAATTATTATATAAATAAATAAATAAATACTATATATAAACACTATATAGATAACACATATACAATACAATTAACTATTTATTTATTGAAAGAAACAATAACTTACTGACTCCGGTTCACTGTATTCATCAAAACCTAGACAAGTCAAAAAGTCTCTGCATCTATCTTCTCTCTCTTTCTGAGGTATCATAGCTAAATAGGGTTTTAAATCAGGTACAGCGCAAGGTTTATTTGCAAATACTCTTAAATATTGAATGCACAATGCAACACCGCTGCCTAGCAAAGATGTAGGATCACCATCTTTTGATAATCGCTTCCATAGTTCTAGCCGAGCTAAGTATGGCCCTCTTAAGGTCCTGCCAGAAGACATACTTTCGACAAGCTGGCAAATAAATTCGTGGCACTTTTCTGCTGTGTCATCAGCTGAGTTATCCCCATCAGATTCATTGTTATTCATTAATTGAAAGACAGAGTCAAAATAAGGTAGGTAATAATCCCATCTATCTTGGTTGTCCCACAATAACTCTTTACAAAGTAAATTTAATCTTCTCCAATGGCCAAGTTTCTTTAAATATGGTATGCTTGCTTGAGCAGTTGAACCTGGTACAAGTTGAGTATATAACGGCCCTTCTATAAAATTAAGGATGTCTTCCCATTTTTCTTGCAGCTCTAATATCATGATATATAAACGAGCCTCTTGTTCAGCTTCCATTTTATTTTCTAATATAAAATTATCAACCATTCTTTGAGCTAAAGTTAAAAGAATTCCTTTTTTTGTAGAATCATCTGTAGTTTTTGCCTGAAATTATTATATATAATAATTAACTAGGATATTAAAAGTTTACAAATTTGTTTTGTTAAACAATAAAGGATTAAAATTTCAAGAAAAACATAAATGGATTAGCAGATTACCTTTCAAGTACATTACTAAGGTTAATAGGTAGGTTTGTTATATAAATAGAAGTGTAATTATTTCTTACACTATTGTACTACTATTTATGTTATCAAAGAACAATACATGGTGTAAGAATTAAAATGTCTATTGTTTACATAGGTATTGGAAATGTTCTTTTCAGATAAGATTTCACGTTTAATACAATATATAATTCTGTATTTTTTATAATATTTATTTTATGTTATATAATTAATATAATAATATAAAATATTTAATTTTTTGTTTTTTTACTTTTAAAAAAATTAAATAATTATACACTTACTTGTAAAACAACACTCATAACAGCCCAGAAATAGTATGGGTTTTTAGGTGCAAACTTGTACAATGCCATTGCAGCCCTTTGTTGTGATCTATAATCTCCAACTCTTACATATGACATGAATAGATGTGAATACAATTCTTCACTATTTGGTTCAGCTTTTACTGCTGCTTCATAGAGTTCACATACCTTGTGGACTAAAATATTGTTATCTTTATATATTTTTTATGTGTATATTCATTAAATTATGGAGATGTAGTGTTAAATATATGTATTTATTTAATATGGAACTATCCTGTACTATCACTTATAATGATCAATTGAATATAAATAGTATTAAATTTGAGATATTAATTAAATTTAATTACATGACACTTAATACTTACATTGTTGAGATTCCCTATAAGAAATAGTCATGGCTTGTAACGTTGAATCATCACTTGGCTTTTCTTTTGCTAGTGCTTCAAGCACAGTATGCGCCTCCGGACCTTTTCCTAACCTAAACAGCGCTAACGCTTTCAAAGCTCTAGCGGACTGTAAAGTTGGACTTTTTTTAAGGACCTTCTCAGCCTCTTGCAAAGCTTTTTTATTGTTCCCATTATCTAACCAGTCTGGAAACAAAACGAAGAGTGTCATCCCAAGCATTCATTACAATAGGAAACAAAATAGTCGGATAGGTTACATGTCAACTTTACCATAAATAGGACGCAATCTACGCTCAATGATACCACCGTCATGCATGTGTTGTGGACGTACTGCCATTTTTCATTTATAAAATATCTTTATAGTGAAATAAATGCTCCTACGAGCTTTTATCACAGTTTTGTAACAGCACGTTTGTTTTGAGATTGTCTATGGCTACTGATTGACTGTGACATTCTTTTTAAAATATTGCCCTTCTCAAAAAGTTGCCAGGTCAAATGAATCAAAATATACTATGTACTTACATTATCAAAACGAATAAAAATCTTTTATTATATTTTATTTTATTTTTCCGGTTTAATAGACACTTGCATCATCACGACTTATAGAGTTTTTTTAATCTCTTTAGTATCAACATATTACATTTTAAGTAGGATTGTTTTTTTCCTAAAAATTCATTCCAAAGCATGTACTTACTAGATTAATACTATTATATACAAGTTTTAATTATTTAACAATATCACCTTAATTCACGGATTTTTGACAGTCTGGCGTCCTGCTCAACCTACTCCGTTGACTCTCATATCATGCACCAAGACATCCAACCATTACCTTCCTTCCTTGGGCTGTTCTTCCTATAGAATAACGTAGGTAACGCAGCAATGCCATACCATTGTCAGCGACTCTTATCTGCTACGTCATGGACTTCAAGATTGTGACTGACCTCAAGTCTTTATTAACGTGTTACTTAAGGCTCTTATAGTTTAGGATGTGTATATTATTTTGCTGTGTGTGGACATTGTGGCAGATGTTTTCGCCTTCCTGCATCAAGAATCTAAGGAATTTTAAACTTAATGACTAGTTCCACATGGATATTGCTCAAGGTAGGATCTCTACAAGTCGCCGGTCTTCGATACACTTATTTTACGGCCACTATTTTTAAATACCCTTTCAAACGTTTACTTTACGCTATTTACTTTTTAAGAAATTCTGACTTTAAATGAAATAAATTGATAAAAAAGTAACATATAATTTCTAGGAATAAATATTTTATAGTTTGTCTGGATGGATTCTTAAAATTTAAGAAAAGCATTGTATATTCCAATGACACCTGTCCCATAATATTTTTCATGAACATGTACAAAGCAGAAACTATTTGTATTTATTTACAATTTTACTGTAATTTGTAGTATATTATATATTTTTAAGTTTATATGTATGTATTGTTGGATAATAAAACGAAAATTATATTGTAATTTTTAATTTAATTATAAATAAAATGTACAACATCATGTTTAACCATCGATTTTTATTGGATTACCCACTGGACTATACTTATAGCTATACATGGATTATTTTTATAATAAATTAATACAATAAGTATATTTATACAAATAGCCAGTTTTTGTCATAATTTATACATATGGAAAATAAGTTAAATTGTGGACATATTGTGTCTCATGTGGCATTATAATCAACAGTACTATAAAAATATTCCAATACACAGCTCAATTCAATCACACATTCTTGAAATATCCTACTTCTATTTTATCCTATTTATGACTAAAAAGGCAGTGGCAGTTGCATCCGAGTCTTAAAGTTATTATTTTGATCTTAAGTCAACTGTTTCGAATCCAGAATCAGATATAATTTTGGGTGCTGAAATTTCCGGAGGATTTTCTCTAGACAGAGATAACTTTTTATGTCTTGGAGGAGGAACAGGAGCTGGTGGAGGTACTTTTAATTTCAAAAGGTTCTTTATTCTCATGCCACCTCTGTAATAGTACAGGTATATGCCTGCGAGTACGCCCACTGCGATGAACAGTGCGAGCAGTGCAATAAGGAGTCCGTACCATGCACTTCCAGTGGATTCTTCTGGAATTGGTAGTTCCGTAGTTGTTCTGTTTGGTGGTACATATGTTGGTCTGGGCCTTCTTGTCGTAGTTGTGAATCGGCTACCTATAGCTATATCAGCACATGCTCTAAACTCCTCCTGGGGGCCACAGCCAACGGCTCCTGTTCCATCAGCACACGTACCCCAGTTATTACCAGCGATATATCGCCACTGCAACACACAATGAGAGCATTCTAATCCTTCAGGTAATTCATATTTCATTTCATATACTTTATTTCCTTCGCGTGGGTAATATTTGGTTTCCTCTTTCCCTTCCAATCGCAATACATGTTTGTCCATGCAGTCCTGATTTGTAGATTTTGGTTCATCACATACTCTAAATTCAAAGAATCCGTTGTGGTTTGCCGTTAGTTCTACTTTTATAACAATTACATCTTTCGGAGCATATCGCCGGACGATAACACCTTGACCAAATCTGCCTCCTAATTCGTGTGGGCGAGGCTTAGGTGCATCCCAGGCGTCTCCACAGATACCACATTTCCCATTATTCTTATTCCATTGTCTGGAAAATCCTCCACAGTATAATTCGTGATCATTATAGTTGTGTGGTGTGTCGAATCCGTAGCGCCACGCCGATGCGCGAGAAGGTGGTTCAATGAGCCTCCCGTGACCGTGGACGCCTTTTTCCAGTAAAACCAGAATTGCTACGCCGTACCATATTATCTGGAAAAGATTAAAACAAAATTAATTTTTATTTATTTTTATGATATATATTTTAAAATTTAAAAACATGTGATGATAAATTTTATATAATAAAATGATTGAGGTCATGCTATTCAAAGTGTGGCTTCTTAGGATTCATCTGTGTTTCTCTAGCTTATCGTAGCATAACTTGCCCACTTGCAGTAACAGTCTCTCGTCAATTATTAGCAAAATTTTACAGCAGCACTTTTATTAGTATGTTGGATATAAATAATAATCTAAATATTATTTAATGACGTAATTTTAGCACAATTCTTTTAACTATGGCGAATTCTAGAGCAAATCATCATCGTAAATAGATCAAACTTCGTTTAGTTTCACTGTATTAACTTTAATCGTAATCATTACACGGTTTTTATTTATTACTTCAACTTACGTCATAGGCCTTAAATTAAACTCGACTACTTTCACAGACATTAATAATATAACCAACAGTACACATAATTGCTTTAAATTTTAATACACATTATGAGATTAAAAAAGGAAGAAAATAACAATATTAAAAATAGTTATATCATCCCATCGTCTAAATAACTAGAGCTCTATAGAAACTATGGTTAATTATTAAAAGTGGCACAGCTAGGTCATTTAAGTATGACGACCGAGTGATTTTCTAAGGGCCGACTTAAGCAGGATATGTTTAGAAGTTTACTGCTTTCTTACACACTATAGCTGCAAATGTTATGTAGATGTCCATAGCCCATGTTTCATTCACCATGTCACGGAAACCCGCTTACGTAGATATAACGTGCGTGTTGGCGAGTACACTGACTCTCGCGTGCTATTGTTATTATAATTGATAAGAACATGATTGCTTGTAATAAGAGATATATAAATACTTGCAACTCAAATGCACATTTAGAGATGCTCAGATAAAAGCCTCATGTGTTTTAAGTATCTTTTAGGTATGTTAATGTTTGCAGTATCTAATCTAGCTACATCTTATAACATAATAAATATCATAAATTTCAATATTATTTTCCAATTTAAAATTAATATAAAACAAGCCCTACGAATATATGATATCTATATTTTAATACGTGAAGCAATATTTTTATACCTTTGGAACTTTAAACGATAATTGTGCGGACGGAGTATGAAATTCAGCATCTATAGTTTACTTGTATGAAAAATACAGTAGGTGTACACTATTCAATAATTAGTAAATAAAATATTACACATGCCGCCATTTTTGACAATTGACATGTCTGGAGGTGATATACACATTACACGTTGCTATGGTAACGCATACGCTACGCGTCAACGAATCCGCTAGTTTATAAAATATGTTATGAAACACACAGTTATATTATAACGTTAATATTTATAAATTACAATAAAATTAAATTTCTTCATAAGCGTTGTCTAAGTCTAGTGGAGGTTAGCGAAAGTGAGTCCACTGTGAATAGATTGCATAAACCACTGAAATGATATCACTTTATCGACACAAGTAGTCCTTGCATAAATAAAATAAAAATTTATTTTAAATAGGTTATATAATTATAATAATCATATTTAATTACATATACAATAAATAATTTGTGTTGTTTATTTGAATTGCACAGCCCATTGGTCAAGATTGAAAGCAAAATATTCTAATTTACGTGTAACAAAATACTACAGTGAAGGTGAAAAACGTTATTCAATTTCTTTCTATTATGTATGTATGAAAATATCTTCAACGTTTTTTTTTTGAGGAAATGAGAATATTAATTATATGTGTATCTTTAACGAAAAAAAATCATTATTCTTCAGAAGTCAGAGAAAACTAGAAGAGTCCTAGAACTGTACCTTGCTTGTATTCATTGACTTAATATATTATAATAATTTTAAGTATAATGTATATTTATTCAGTGTCCAAAACATACATATATTGTATTTTGAATACACACTAATTTTAATAAGTAAACGAAGGATTAAGTAAAAACTAAGTTTAAACAGTAATTTTACGTATATCAAAGATAATATAATTATTATAATCGTGAGAACATCAGATATTGTTTCATTGTGGTCAGGTATCATGCAATATTGTCTTAAACTACGAATTGTGTTGGTAAATTGCTGTATTTCATATATCTGTTACGATGTAAGTACATCCATTTAAATTAATATTCTATTTGGTTTTTTTGTTACGCATTATTAATAGTTTTTAAACCTTTACATAAATATACATTTCAGTGATCAATACAAGGGAAGTAGGAAATCACATGTTCAAGGTGCGTTGGAAACACACGCTCTACATAACAAGTAGTAAAGTATTATATGGTATCGATTTCGCTGATCTTACTTTTATTATAAATTTGATGGACATATATTTTACACTTATTTAAATCGGCTTGACTTTGGAAAGTGTGAGAAGTTATTATATACATATGTCGGCAAGGTGATGATGTATGTTTGAATGGATAAGTAATTATGATACGAAGAATAATTCCAGAGTGGCGTTTAGTTAGTTTAAACAACGTCAATAGTTAGCTAGTTTTGCAATTTTAACTTTTATTATTATAAGTATAATAACAGACCAAAAATTGAATTTGTAATTATTACGTATAGTATAATCTGTCATAAAACATATATATAAACCATACATACGTTTGTATATGTTTTTTGCGAACACAGATGGACTTGCGGTCATATGCTGTTGTAAGTTAAGGAATTGCCACACTAACAATAGTTTAGCAACCGGGGTCAGTGAGATACGTGTTGAGCGTGCTTATTATTTGATATAATACTTTCGTTTCGGCAATAATACGTTTGTTAATTGTTAATATTATTTATATTTTTCATTTGTGTAGTTGTATGAAAGGATAAGTTGTCATTAAGTGCAGGTTGTTCTCAGTTGACTGCCTTAATTAAAGACATCACATCCCATTTCCAGTGGCGAGACTCAACGCTACAATTTGTATTATCACAATTGCAAAACGAATTACAAAATTCACTTCATCTCTCTTTTAGAAAATAAATAATATTAAAAAATTTAATGTAATAAGAAATATTCTGTAATTTCGATTTGTTTGGTTTGAAAAAGAATGGCGCGATTAAAGTTCAGTTATCTTTACGTTATAAAAATGTTCTATAATAACTGTGTTATAAAAAATATTAATTTAATAATTTTATATATTTAATAATTCTTAATCATCTATAATATCCGTTATAGAACAACGATTTCTATTGCGTGATCATCCTGATCTTAAAAATTAATAAATTAAATATAAAATGAGCTTTATTTAAAATATACCTATGTATAATATTTCGTTTCACAATTTTTTATATAGCTTCACGTTTTATCCTGCACCAGTAGGGTAGGAAGAAGAAACCTCAGGAACCTAGTGCTAAGACACTCCGTTCCCCGCTTTCCGCCATTCCGAAGCATTGCTCATTGAGAGGGAGAACTCAATGACGCGCTTGGTCTGTTGGCGTTCTTTATCAGACCGAAGAGAATGAAAATAAAATGATCCATCTTCTCTGAGTGGGAATCGAACCGAAAGACGGCCCTGTTTACAGGCAAACGCTTTGCCTCTGAACAGCAACGGTCCTCAATACGATTTTAATTAGATTTAAATAATCATTTCGGTATCACATTATTACTTGTAACTGAATTGTTACAATGTCAATATGGCTTAAAAGTGCACATAACGTCTATGATGTTTTTTTACGGTAATATGTTTATATTTTACGATTCCGTCAAGTAATATCGATAATTACAAGTACTTGTAAGTTAGAGTAGTTAGTTATATATCACAAAAGTATATACATATACCAGTAAATATACGTCACGTGACCAAAATACAATTACGTATATCATAAAATAAGATCAAATCATGAAATCGTCAATTCTACGAAATGATTACCACCTAGATATACTGAGACTTTCCAATTGCACCGCAAATGCTCGATTTTGTCAATTATTTAACAAAAAATTATTAAAAAAAATAATAAATGGTATAACATGGAATCCATATCTAATCAATAACAACCGTAAAAGTTAAAACTATTAGTATGCGTGCTAAGGTACCACTTTCGTGGCGGGAATCGTAAAGAAAGTGAAACTATCTTTGGACAATGCAAAGTCAAATGGTAATGACGGAAATATTGTCAGTTTCAGTTGAACATGACTATATTAATTATTTATGAATGTTATATTCAAAGAGGGCTGGGCAAATTTTAAATAATAATAATACTTTATTTTACATACAACAAAATCAAATTTATATTTCTCTTTAAATTTATTAAACGATCATAGTTGGAATTACAATGACTTTTGGTTATTTGAAGCCGGAAGCGAAGTCGGGGCTAAAATAGTTAAAATATAAGTCAATCCAATCAACAAGAGAAAATTCAGAAACCTTAAGAATCCAGCATTAATAATTAAAAGCGGATAAGCTTAGAATGAATTAGACACGTATATGTGTTATTTAACAAAACACAATCACGTAGAGATTTAAATCATTAATTGGATACGTTAACAGCCTTAATGAAACAAGAGAAAACCATTAGGTAAGGTCCAAAAACGAAAACTTATGTCTAGTGTCTATTTTTCTATGGTTTGTGTCATGGAATGCCGATGTTAAAGTATAGCGTTAGTTAATATTGTATATTAGTTTGTTTGTGTGTACATTTTAAGTATTATATTCTGTAAGTAAAAGTGTAATTGTTATTACATTTGAAGTATACATAATATTTTTTCATATTTATACATTTTCTTCCATAAAGCAGAGTAGAAACCATACGTTCTTCGAGTTTCACTCGAATTCGAGATACTGCGTCTTGAGTTATGAAATACAGCACTTAAGTTTGTCTCGCCAGATCGAAATAATTATTTCTACCGAGTGGGGAACGAAACCTCGATCCCATCACGTTTACAGTCAGGCGATCTTCCACTATGTCATGACGACCATAATATATATATATATATATATTTTAAATATTACAAAAATTAAAAGACGCAATTAATTTGTTTACGCATATTTAGATGAGTCAATGCGGACATATTTTGTTGAAATACATTAAATGACGCCGATCCGGGAATCATGAATAAAATTTACATTTGATATTACTAATTTAAAACACGAAACGAGATCATTTTATTTAAATTCATAATTTAGTAATAAACATACGGACATCTTATGGTATTATAGCGTAATTATATAAAATAAGATATATGATCGTCGATCGACAAAAAAAGGTTCTATTAAAACTCTTTCAAAAAAAATATAATACAAGCCTACAATTCCAACAAATTGTTAATTACTTGAATCTTTTTAGAAAGTGGTATATACAATTGTTTTACATTATTTAAATAAACATGGGTTCTTTTAAATATGATTATTATTTATTTTATTTTTAATTTCATGCATCGGATCATAAATGCATACAAAATTTTTCTAAATATGCAAATAAGCGAATGTGTTTGTTTACAATACGTGTTGCGTAAGACGAGTGTCTTTCTGTAACAGATGTTTTTACAGCTTAAGTAAGAATGTTATTGTTATTCCAAGAACGAAATTTTCAAATAAAAGACCCTGGTACCTTTCACTTGGACTTTTGCAACAACGTGGACACTATATAGGACTAATTAAATTCAATTGTATTTCAGTGCAAAATTTCACAATATCTATTTTAATGTCTTTAATAATTATAAAAACAAGTATTTATAATTTAAGTAGGTTTAACGATAGTTAATTTTTATTTATGATATTTCTTTTGTAAGTAACTATTTATTTAATAATTATTGCTGTGTTGCAACAGTTACCTAATTGTCGCATTTTTTATTATTAAAATTTCTTTTTACATTTTTCAAACAGTTACTGGCACGAGGAAAGCTCTGAGTGAAAGTTGTTTTAAACTTAATTGGTCAGGTATCTAGTATTTTAACGACATTTAAATTTTAACACATACTCGTATATATACTATATACAATTATTTAAATGTCATTTCTTAAAACAAAAGACGATCATACAATTTACTTTTAAAATTTGATAATGAATTTTGAAAGTTATAATAAAAAATGTAATTACTTTCGTAAGAGTAATATTTTGTATGGAAACCGCTGTTAGGTATCTTAAGTATATGTATCTATCTATATAGAAAACCTGCAATGCTGATTTCTCTATGAGAAATACAGTTGTTAACCCGTCAGGTAGTCGAAAGAAATACATTAAACAAATCATAGTAATTACAGAGAAAATATAAACCATTGAATGTAGATTCACGTAAATAACACTTATAGCGCACGTTCTAAGTTTCTCCATAGACCATGGCTTTTGTTAGTTTTTACAATAAACCGGCATTTCATCTCGAATAAATTGTACGTATTTTTAATATTACTTATGTTCAAATAATGTTTATATAATTTTAATGATTTTTAACGAATACATTTAAAATTTTGTACTCGATAGAAGTATATCAACAAAATTTCTGTAAATCACAGAAATTTTAGCAAAGTTGCTGAGATATTTCGGATTGTCTAGAATTATAATCAGTTCGTTTCTAAAAGGACCGAAAGCCGCTCTTGAAGACCTCGGAGCTGAATGGAGGCGAGCGATCTTAAAGGTCCCTTTGAAATCGGTCGCCGTAAATGTACTCTTAACTTTTAAGTATATGTTATAAGTTCATTAATTCAGTTCAGATCAATTTGTTATATATAATATTATTAAGTACAGAATGGAAGTTATATAAGTACATACAAAAACGTATAACATACTATAGTAATTTATCATTGCGGCATGTTCTTAGCTTTACCCTCGACACCTACAATAGAAACTATTTATATTTACATAAAAAAAAGAAAAAAAAAATAAAAATAGAAAGTATCAAATTGTACCCTTTTAAAATTGTGTTACGTGTGAATTTATACGTACATTTAGTACGTATAAATTCACACGTATTACCGCTATTTTACATAAATCTAAAAATAATAGGCTTGATTCCATCTCCTGGGAACTGTTTGTTTGCGTAACATTATCCGTTAGGAGTATATGAGTAAAAGTTACGTACAAGAGTACCAGTAATTATTAGAACGTGAATACGTGTGATAATTTATAATAAAATGTCACGTACAAGATTATGATAACTGACGTTTAAAAAAATACATTTACAATAAAAAAAAATATATATATATATATATATATATATATATATATATATATATATATATATATATATATATATATATATATATATATATATATATATATATATATATATATATATATATATATATATATATATATATATATATATATATATATATATATATATATATATATATATATATATATATATATATATATATATATATATATATATATATATATATATATATATATATATATATATATATATATATATATATATATATATATATATACTTGCAGTTCAAGTCCGGTTACGGGACTACTTGAAATAGGACTCAAAAATCCTTATTTTGATAACCGGTCTAACCACAACACTACCTAGGTGACTTTCAAGTAGGTTTGTAGCCATATTATAAATAAGAATTATTGAATGTTTAACAAAGAGTAAATACAAATACCTAGTAAAAGGATGAAAAAAAAATTTTCAGAATTTATATAACTCTATATTTTAACCAAATTTAATAGCATTAGTCTGAATTTATCTTATTATTATAAAACATTTTATACAATATTGCACAGGCTGTATACCTACAGCAGGCTTATAAATAAATATGTGTAATAATGACAGCATATAATTTGTATTTATAATATTAAGTATTAAGGACCGTTGCGTGTTAATGCAATGGTTAGATTTCGCAAAATGAACGATAGAAAGCATGGAACGGAGTGTCTTAACACTAGGTTCTACCTACGTTCTACCTACTCTAATTTGTGTGGATTACAGCCTAAAGTTATTATATAAAGTTACATATTATATATATATATATGTATAAAATAAAATGTTTATAACCAAACATATATTTAGAATATTCATACCCACCAAAACCACCAATCCATATCCATAACCATATATTTAGAAAAACTTAAAAAAAGAAGTTGCTTATACATTTATACCTACTAATTAAAATAACAAATATCATTCTAAGTTTGATACTTCTTGACGAATAGTATTTATATAATAAGTTAATTAAAAATCATTGCGCCAATGCCACTGATACGCTCTTGACTTACTGGACGTAAAAAAAGAAATACAGCAAATACCGATAAATATGTACCTACTTAGTTAATAAATTACTTACTAGAGTTTTTAAAAAAACAGATTTTTTAAAAATATGTTTTATAATATCCTAATACTTAGTCCTAATTATGGCGTAGGTATTTAAAATAAGAAGTAATTCAAAGGTTTTAGATCATTAGGATTTAAAATAAGATTAATTTAAAGCATTTAGAACATTAACATTTAAAATAAGAAGTAATTTAAAGCATTTAGATCTGAAATCTTGCAAGGTGAAAAGTTCAAACAAATACTATAAACAATTTCGGCCGATAGGTTAACATTGTTAGCCCTCTCTCCTTAATATAAGTCTTTAGTACAAGAATACTCTGTCCCTGAGAAGTTGCAAGAACTATTTGTCTGCTTGTGTTTACGAGCAACACTAAGCTTATATAGGTGATAGCGTTTTAGTTGAGTGTTATACAAGTTTTGTAGTGTCACCTTATGTCTACGTCACATTTTTTTATAAACGTCTATAAGACGATAATGTCAGCTGCGAATGAATCGAGTTTTGTTTTCTGTTCTCCTAACATAAAGTATGAAGAAGTATATAGGACCAGGACGTACAGCATAGAGTCATTTATATTATATTTTTAATCGATATTTTTAAATTTAAAATGAAGTAGACGAAGTATAGTAGTTTTCTTGACTTAAACTTTGAAATTGAAGTTAATTTTTGGCAAAGTTTTGTTATTTTTTATCATTACTATTTTGTTATTAAATATTCTGAGGTAGACGACCGATATCATGACATACCCGGACAGACGTACAAACATTTAATATTGGCTTGTATTTGCTTGTAAAGTCAAAGTCAAAGTCAAATAATCCAAACATCTTAATAATTAAAATTTAATTTAATTATCTTTTATTATCAAACACTTTTAAATGATGACTAATACCCAAGTTAACGTAGTAATATCTGTTCTTGTTTCTATACTAATGTCTGTTTCTTTCTTCATATATTTTTTAACATTTTAGGTAGATTTTTCTACTGTAAACCATATTCAGATCTGAACCAAAGAACTCTATAATTCCCTTACTTGTTGACTAATATAAATGTAACTTACAAGTAATCAGACACATGCGATGCATTCCTCGAAATTGAACAGCAACTCTGTTTACGTAACTAGTGAATTTTTCTTTGTAAACCTTAAATACCGACAATACCTACCTTCCATTGTTCTGAAGCAGTGACGTAAAATAAATTTACCATATAGTTCTCCGGGTTCTCTAAATTAAGTTCAGCTGGTCCATTTTGCTTATATGTTTATATATAATATACAAACTAAGTTAGTAGACTTTCGAACATTAAATTAGATTTTAATTGATATTTTTTTCTACAAATACAACAAACATAATTTAAGCATTTTTTTTAATTTTTTAATAATTAATTTCGTTTTGAACTAAATACATATTGTTTATTATTATTTGCTATATTTTATAGTTGTCCATTCACTGAACGCCCTCGATAAAATGTATTGAAACAGGAACCAAAAACATTTAAAACATTCCGGTTTGGACTTAAGACAAACCCACGCTTTAGAATTTTATTTAAATGTCAAATTATGTTCGTAAATATTAATTAAATCTTATTTATGTCAACTTCAAAACGTAGTGGCGCAAAGGCATATCGCCTGTCTGTAAAAGCGATGGTTTATAGGTTCAATTTCCACTGGGGGAAGATGGATATTTTGAATTTCTCATGGTTCCTGTGGTTCCCTCTGCCCACCCTGCTATTTCTGGGATTTATAAAGCACAAAAAAGTTTAATCGTGAAAATTATTTTTAAATTATTCAAATTTATAAATTTCTTCAAGTACTATAAGAATTGGATTAAAGGCTACGGATAAAATTACTTCATTGCCCTATATTTAATCCTATGACTTTTGAAATAAGAAATACGCTATTTCAATGTCATGAATATAATGTTTTCGTCCGTTGCTAATGGCATCCCTAGAAATCCCCTTTTAACGTTCTCTTCTGACAAGGTCTGTCGGTCAGTTACTATATAATATAGCAAAACTTTATGAATCGTATAATAATATTTGGATACAAGTTGATATACATATATATGTTTGCTACATATATATCGACTATTCACAGAATATGATTCAGTGTCGTGCCCAATAACGCAGTTTAAAATGCGTACAGCATAGTTAAAAACCGCATTAGAAAGAGTCATAGTGTTTGATTAACGATGCCGAATACCTTTTTATGTAAATGTGACAGCCCTCCCAGTAAACAATTGAAATTGATGTATTTATTAAACAATATATTTACTTGTGAAGTAAATTCTATAACAGTCATTTATTTGTATTGATTTGTCTACAGCAGTTAGGTATATGAAAATTACTTAGTGTGGGCATTAAATCTACACTTATCAAGTCATTTGCATTCTATCCCACTGCGCCACGATGGTCAATGGCCTAGTTTTAATTATAGTTAATAAATACTTATCAATAATTTTGCTTTAAAAACATCGATATAATAATTTCATAAATATTTTAATGCGTTATGCGGTAGAAGTGATACAAATAAGTTGTATTCGAGCTTATGGCCATGAACTTTGCCAACTAAGTATAAAGGTAGCGGAATGACGCAGCTAAACGAAGATGGTCATTTCATTATGATTAAGATCAACTTATTTTTATTAAAACTTTTAAATCGTCATCTTACCTGTACTACAAAGTCATGTATGATTGTATGTAAATGACGAGTGTTTTTTTTAGCTTAATACTTTATCGTGCAGGGTAGGCAGGAAACCTAGTGTCAAGACACTCCGTTTTCTCGATTAAGGTATCGCTATTGTGAGACGTAAAGCATAAAATATTACCATAGCAAATTATGCCAATGCGTATTAGAAGAGAACTGCTCTGTAATGTTGTTCTTAAGTCTTTTATGTCATTCAATGCGATTTTACAGAATCTCGTGTTTCGATGTTTTCTTATATAGATTCCCGTTATATAGATTCCCTAGATACTAGATCTTCGAGAGCATATATGATAAACTTTGAAACCCTATACATGTGGTATTTTTATTATTTATAATTATTAAAAATAGTTCGATTCAAGACAAACATCAAGTTAATGAAGAAATAATAATTAAAATAAAATAAAATCTTTTAAACATATAATAATAATATTTTATAATTAGGTACGTCGTTTAATAAAGGTATAATGTTACGTTTTGAATATTAAATGTCCATTGAGAGTTCACTATTCTCAAAACAAATTGAGTCAGCGTGTGACTCAACTTTTAGTGTAATGATTAAACAGCTGATTGCTAACATAATAATTCAGTACTAATTTATAATTTCCTTCCGAATTATACACAGAAGGCATTAAATTTAAAGTTATATTAATATTTACATGATACTACGTTCTCCCTTTTCCGCCTTGTGGATGTTGAGTGACGGAACTCAACGACGCGTTTCGATAGAACGAAGAAAATGTAAATAAAATATACTGCACGAGTTGCAATCGAAATTACTAACTGCATGTCATGTTTACAGGCAAGCGTTTACAGGAAACGCATCTACGCCACGACGGCCTTCTGGAGTGGAGTGTCTTAACACAAGGTTTTCATGGTTCCTGAGGTTCCCTCTGCCTACCCTGCTACGGGCGCTATATATAGTGAAGGTAATTTAATTTTTAATTTAATCTATATGACATGATGATATCCTTGTATATACGTGATATCTATATATATATGCACGTCTTACAAATTGACACAAGTTATGTGTGTTAAACTAAAAAAAATATACCTATCGAATATAAAGATTAAAATCAATCACAGATTGGGTATCGGCTACATTCTTTCCATTTAATTGTAAGTATTTAATAATTAATAACGTTTCAGTTCATATTGATTTAGCTTTTGCATAGTGTTTGTTTAGTATGCATTCAAGTTACATGTAATTTATAACTATATGAGGTCATCGTGGCGTAGTTAGAGCGTCTAGCTGTAAATACGATTCAAAATAATTATTTTCATTTTCTCACTCTTGAAGAACATAGCGCGGGTCGGTGCGCGGAGTTCGGGGGAGAGCGGAGAACTGAGTGTCGACACAAGATTTTATATTTTTACTTATATACTATATGCAAAACAAAACTTGAAGCTATATGGCATAGAAACCTGAAACGTTTAAAACACGTACACGAACGCAGGCAAAATTATAATAAATATAAAATACATTTTAATATAATATAGGTATGATAAATGACGTTTTTAAATATAATTTATTAATTGAAGACAAAAGCGAAACTCTCTTCAGTGAAAGGAAACAGGTTTAATAAAAAAAAAGAAATGGAAAGTTTAAGTCATTGGAGACGTTAATTAAATATGTAAGTGATAAAGCTTACTTATGTACGTATTTTACATTTAAATGGATTTTTAGGAAATATAAATTATTCTTAATTCAGTTTAGGTGTCACTGAGCTCAAATATCAAGCGTCCTGAAATGAAAAGATTTTTATTTAAAAGACGGATGCCACAGGCTTTATATAGTAAGCAAGTACTTTATTGATGGAGGTGATATATGGACTATTAGGTTAATTAGCATTGTATATGGCTTTTTATTAAAAATTTTAAACAAAATTTGTTATTTCGCATTAGCGACAAAGCTCTTTAAATAAAAAAAAAATATATAATTGATTTTATGTGGAAATATAAAAGTGCTACGTGATTTGTTATACATGTCATGTTTGTACGTAGTATAATAGTATAGTCGCTTCCTTAACTCATCGAAACGGAAGAAAACGAAAGAGTTAGCCAAACTTAAAGATTAATCAAAGATGTAATAAAAAAAGGAAATCATAATGAACGTAATTCAATAAAAATCTGTAATAGACCCTTGAAAATGATATTTGGAACACTATTTTCTTTTGTTTTAAGGCACAACACTTTCTTTCTTCCAGTATTGGCTTGTTTATCAATTTTACCACCTTTTTTTTGTGGAAATACATGTTTTAGAGATTTTTTTCTAATGACGCCGACTGTGGTGTATAACTTGATAGATCTTTGGCTATAGCAAATTGTTCTAGAAGCGTTTGTAAAAACATGAACATATAGGTACATATCCATATGTTAATTTAGATTTCTAAATTAAAATTTAAATCTGATTGTTATAAATTAAACTAAAACGTCAAGAGATAACGATTATTTATTGCTTAATTCCCAAATAGTCTTTTGTTAAACTAATTCTCACAGTAAATAAATGTAAGCTGTTTGTAACTTTAGCATTTACACCATCTGTATTACCAAATAGATGTCGATTAGTTTAATTGAAAATATGAGGCATAACTTAAAAGATAAAACCTAATATGTAGGAAAAATCTTCCGGCATAACTGATTTTTTATTATTTAAATTATAAAATTACATAAAGCCTTTTTAATTTTTCTTTACTATTGTTTCATTATTGGTTTAAATTTGATTTGACTTTTATATTAAATCTGACTTTCTTAAATTACTCATTTTAACTATACTTTATAGGAGACGACTGGTCAGAAGACTAAATTAAAAATTGATTACAAAAGGTTAAGTATGGTATTTTAAACGAAGCCATTAATTATATAGAGACTATGGTACAAATTAAAAATATATTAATTAAAAAGGAAATTAGCAAGTTTTATAATAAAATGTACAAAACAGGTTTCCGATAACTTTTATGGTTTAAACGTGTTTATAAACAAAATAACAGTTAAATCCGTTACGGTAATATTTCTACAACACCTGTAAATTATATTTAAAATTATATAAAACTAATATAAGTAACCAAGCAACGTTACAGTCTATCAATTCACTTCCTGGCTTTTTATTTTATTTATGTAAGCCGTCAGGCTGGGCAAGGCGAAAGTGATTGAAACATTTTATTTGTTTCAATGTTATAATCGGTTTAAATACTATTTGTCTTCGTCTGTATATACCGTGTACACGTCATTCACATTTTGTGCTAATGACTGGTTATTAATTAATATCGTATAACGGAACTAAGTTATGGGTGAATTACAATTTTTTTTTATATACTTAAGTCATATTAACAAGCACGCAATTTCTCTAAATAGGCGGAAAAAGAATGAAGCGACTAATTACTAGGTTCGATTTGTTAACTGCTTAATAACAAAATATTCAAATATTTTATAAATACTTTTTTTTATAACTTCACGCTTTATCCCGCTTATTGTAGAGTAGGCAGAGGGAACTCCAGGAATTATATGAACTTAGTGTTAAGACTCTCCGTTGCTTAGTTCCTGCTTCCTCCGTCCCCGCTTTCCGCTTTTTTCGAGGCATTGCGTGTTGAGTGGCGGAACTCAACGCCGCGCTTTGTCTAGTTTCCAGAGCGAAGAAAATGGAAATAGAAAAATCCATCTTCTTCGAGTGGGAATCGAACCCTCAAACCGTCGCATTTACAGGCAGACGCTTACGCCTCCTCAACGGTCCGGTTTTATAAAATATATATTTAACAATATGTAGATAAGTGACTATAAGTCGTATTAAATCTTATTTAAGGCTCTTCTAAACACTGAATAAGTTTATTAAAAGAATGATAATTAATTTTCGTATATATATATATATATATATATATATATATATATATATATATATATATATATATATATATATATATATATATATATATATATATATATATATATATATATATATATATATATATATATATATATATATATATATATATATATATATATATATATATATATATATATATATATATATATATATATATATATATATATATATATATATATATATATATAAATATATATATATATAAATATATATATATATATATATATATATATATATATATATATATATATATATATATATATATATATATATATATATATATATATATATATATATATGTATGTATATACTTTTAAGTTACAATATATAGTAAACGTAATTAACGATATTAAATTAACATTATTTCATAAATCAACTTGTTTCACTATATTGTTTATTTCTTCACCAATATTGTTGTGAGAAAACACAGGTGTTATGCTTTATTAGATCCAGACCGAGTTCGCAAAGTAGAGCCTTACAAAAGGCAATAAACTATAATGCGATTGTTACTACTCGTTGAGACTTATTTTTTCTTTCAACTGTAAAGGACGCTGAAAGAGAATATCTAAAAATAAAACATATTGAACTTACGTTCATATTTCACGGCTTTTATGGTGCTCGTTGGGAAATTACCATATACGTCACAATATCACCACTTTCTTTCCAAGAATGTCAAACTTCGATCACAATAACACAACCTGTTCTGTTTCTACGCGACTCGCGTCTCAACCTCTCGAACGCTAGTCTTGAACTACTCGTGCCTCGGTGTTAAAAACTTTCTCAAGCGGCCGCGATTTGAACACAACGTTGTAGCCTTTGCAAATGTTAGGCTAATGACTTATAATAGGAAACAATAAAATATCAATTATTATTATATAAAGTATTGGAATTCTTATTGTAGGCCTGAACGTAATTATACAATGACCGACTATAGTAATATAGCAATCGTAATTACCTTAAAATAACTTTTTTATTGTCAAAATTTAACCATTTAGTTTGTATTTTTTGGTAGACAAAATGCAAATTGGATTTTCGCCACTTAACGTAGAACTGAACATCTTAACACTAGGTTACGTAAAACATGAAACAATAAGAGATGTCGAAAATACATATTGGCTTAAAAATAAATGAAAATAAATCCTCAGAAACTACCAATCTTTTCCATTTTATTAATTATCCGTTTAAAACTTCATTAATCTAATTCTAGTTTATATATGTGCCTACGTTAAATGTACTTCGAGTATATACCTACGATAAAATATCAATAAACGCGTTTTGTCCTCGAGCTATTGCAAAATAGATAGACAAGCTCCAAAGCTTATATGTAATACATTGTATTATAAAGAACAATAATTCACATATTTAATTGTATCAAAATACTTAAACGTCTGTAGATTTATATTAAACTGAAATCTCACGAAAATTCTTGATATAACTATAAGAAAATTTATTCAATAAATGTTCTTCTTTCTGTTTGGATCCTTGTAATCCAAAAGAGAGAGCAAGCAGTGGTTGTCAGTTCAACTAAATTGTCAATTTATTTCGTCGGCCAACCGACACTTCGAAGAATGATAGCTAAACCTCAATACTCCTCTATTGCATATATAGTGACTAATGAACGATTATTAACTATGCCACTCGTAGATTATATTTGTGTAACATGGGTACGATGATAGACAGATGTGGTAACACTGACACAAAGGAAGAAATAGTTTACACGCTGCAATTTCCTTACTTTTCAAGCATGAATAAATTTAGTAAAATATCGACATTCATGACTCAATCTTTCAAGCGAATTAAACGAATACATACAGCTTTTAGTATTTAAATATGACTTAATTTTAGGGAAATCTTGAACAATTACCCCCAAAAGTATAAATAATTTGTGGAAAAGTTTTAATTACCCCGCTACCCATTTAAAGAACTCGAAAAGAAGGATTAGTGAAAAATATAGCCGATGTTACTATCCCTAAAAAATGTTACGCGATGAACCTACTAGTTATCTCTTAATTTCCATGTTGTTATACATTCTATATATCTATAGATATCAATGATTTTATTTTCCGCATCGTTGTCTATTATTGTTTAAATGAAGTCTTCCTCAATTATACTTAAATATTCGTTCAAAATCAAATTCATCGGGATGTATTAATGAAATTTTAGAGAATTAATCATTTAATGCCTCATTCCTAACGGAAATAATGCTATACGCCAGCTGTGAATGTTTCAAGGCGCTCGGTTCATATATCGTTCCGGCATGTGGAGCACTGGGGGTCTATCGGTCTAACTTGTTGTCCTTGAGAGAACCGAGTCAAGAAACCTTTTGTCTCACTTTGACTGTACCTATATCCTAGAAGACAATATCTAAACCGAAATAATTGATAAATATTTTAATATGTACGTTTCACAACAGAAAAAAAGTTAGAATTCAAACAAAATAGGAAATTAATGTGGATATTATTTTACTTAATTTAATATGGATGCTGTTTTAATTCGATTTTTATTATGAAACTCTCTTGTGTTCTTTGCATTTTTAGATATCTTCTATAATATAGAATCTTGTAGTCAAACTAAAAGCAATGAAATATATCACCTATCTGTTTCTGAAATCCTTGTAGATCATGTTTTGGTTTAAACGTGACTTTCCAAACTTTGGCATACTACAGTTGCGAACGTGCTTTATCTGTGAAGAACAAGTTTATTCGATTTCGTAGCTATCGAATATTCAATGAATGCATGAATTATAAATTGTTATGTCTTTTTAAATTTCTCAATTTTTTACCGTATTTAATATTTCTATAAGAAAGTTTTATTCCCTCGCCTCGTTGGCCAAACTTTAACTATGCAATATTTAAGGGATCCGTGCTTCGAAGAGATAAAAGGAGTTTGTTATTTGTTTTTCTGCCTGTTTTCGAGTTGCTTGGTAGTATCCAGCTGAAAAGTTTATCAGTATTGTTGAGCACAGTAAAAGGCAAATTTAGATATATGTTCATCGCGTTATTAAAAATAGGAATTTTCTCGTTACCTCGAACTATAAAATTTAAGTTAGAGTAAGAATATACTGTACAATTAAGGGACAAAATGTAAAAATAGGAAATTTATATGTACCTATATCGCAAAAAAAACTTAAGTTCCAAAGCGCGCGGATCGGACTTATGAAGGACTACGTTAAACTCACAAGAGTAAACTACATACTTCAATACCAACGAACAAAATACCTACATATTATAATAATCACGATAAAGCTTTCTAATACAACAACATTGTTTATTTTTGCTGCTTTAAAAAGAATTACATTATATTGTAAAGATATACTTACCTTCGAAAAAAGAGGTATCTTTATTTTGAAAATTTATATACTAAAAAACGTCATCATCATTTTTTTATACTTAAAATGTTTACTACAAACATACATGACGCGTATTATTCATATAGTTAAAAACCATTAAAGATTGGTGAAAACTAATTCACGATTGCTAAAACTTTATGACCTCTTTAATAAGGTTCAATTTGCAATAACGTTAAACGAGAGAAAATATATAAAATAATGCTAGACAGAGACCTAGAAATGAACCACATTCAATAGGCAATGCATTCTATGCTACGGTTTTAATGACAGGGAAGTATATATTTTGGGGGTGTAAACTGAAAGGGACAGCATGCACGTCAAGTTACATAAGTGCATGGATTGAAGCGAGACAAACAGTTTGCAACAGTGCATTTCATGTGGTAAGGGTAAAATTGTCTTCTGCCTATTTATGTGAGCCTGGTACCTCGTGTTCTTGGTTCAACGTGACTGGGTCGAAAGTACATTTGTTCGACAAAATGGCTACCTCCGTTAGTTAGTTCGGTAAAAATAGTTTATTATATAAACTATACCTTAATTAATGAAAGGTCGAGGAAGGACAACAGTAAAACATTATAGATATAAATACTTAAGCAACAGTTATATATAAACAATAATTACTAAAAAAAATAAACAATTCTAAAATATAAACAATAAATAATTTTACATTTTCCATGACCTCTAGCGACTTGACCCACTAAACCTTTTAATGAACGCAACAGAGATTTCACTTTTAACTTATGAAAATCCTAGCAATTCCCTGTAGTAAGTAGGTTTACGCATATACAGTTTTATAAACGAGAACATCTTCTAGTCATTTCTGATATCCTGATAGTGTATGTTTTGAGTTAAACATGACTGTTGTTCTAGTATCTCGCAGATAACAGGGTAGGCCGAGGGAGCCGTAGGCAGGAGAGACATATTGTTAAGACACTCTGTCTAGTCTGTCCTACGCTTTCCGCCTTTATTGCTAGTTAATAAAACTTAACGCTGCGTCAGTTGCCAGTTGGAGTGGACAAAAAAACAAAAGGTTTTTTTGACGCTACATTCCACATAGGTTATTGAGAGGGTGTACTCCGCCCAACACTTTCCTTGTAAAGTGGTGGACCTCAACATAACGTTTCGATTTCTTGCCGGTGTGAGCAAATGCAATAATCCATTTTTCTTGACTGGATCAACTTCCAGATCCAGATTATGTGCATTTTTTGAGAATGTCAAAAAATATTGATTTTTTATTACGGAGTTATTTAATAATGGTGGAGCTAAGGAAGGCGAAAATGTAAAAGACAATACTTTCAAAATGTAAATAACCAACAAACAATAACTTAATGATATAAATAATTCTTGCTCTACTTTGTACCTATGTGGCAGAATTCAATCCTAGAAGAAATAGAAGAAATTAATTTATATATACTATCCTATCCCGAGTGAGAATGGAACCTACAACTTCACGATACATAATAACAATCTAAAAAATACTAAAAATAAGTCTACGTCTAACAAAATTTTAACGCAGTGGGATTTCTGCACCTCTTGGAAACCGTCCAAGCGCTCTGACTACTAAAACAAAAGTTCTTTGAAAATTCATTCTAATTTTATATATTTTCTTTAAGTATGTCATTGTAATTTTTCTGAAAAAAAACTTATTATAATTAACATATATATACATCTAAAATATATTCAAGTGGGGTAACATAAAACGATGTTAGTGATAACGAATAAAAAGCCGACATAGTTGTAGATACTCGTGTTATCAAACACATCTCGTTAAAATATATATGTTTAGGGTTCCGCAAAAAGAAAATACTAAACATTTATAGAAACATTTTTTCAAGATCGCGTGGTGACATACAGCTGATATAAATACACGTTCAATATTACAACACAGTGAACTTGTTACCTAACTCTCGGATATAATATTATAAAATAGTAAATTTTCAGTCACTCTCAAGTCCAATTTTATGAATTATTATAGACATGTCATTAACAAACGGACAGATGGACACGAAAATACATAAAATTAAATATAACATTCTAGCGGATAGTAAAAATCCGGCACATTTCATTCTTAACTTTTCGTTCCGAATTTGTGTTTGACTATAAGTGTAAAATTATGGAATTCAGCTTACAGCAGCTTACACTCTACGGGGATCGAACCTACAATTATCACGTGTCCAGTCAGATTGACCGACACTATGCCACGATGGGCACTAAATAATATTGTCAGTTTTATTACTATATATCATAGTTTTAAAAACGAATAGAACTACGTTAGAGATACGTACAATAAAACAATTGTGAGAACTTCCAACCGTTCTCTATTCAATTAAATTATTTTAAAGAAAGTTGTGTAGTTTGTAGACTTTTCTTTTTATTCTACAGCTTTGCTTATGTTATGGTTAGTAGAGGGTAGAGGTTGTCGGATACATGTTGATGTAGTACACACTACTATCCTATAGATAAGGATTTGTAGGAAAAAAAATAAAAAATAGCCTTTTATTGAAAAATATTATTATTACACTGTATTTTAGCTTCACATTTAGATCCATATCCAACTTACCAAGCTAAGAGAACTTAGTGTCATGAAACTCTGGTCTCCACTTACCCTCCGAATTTGAAGCATTGCTTATAGAGTGGTGAATATCAACGCTACAATTTGTGCTCCCAGATAATTTATTTCCTCCACCGAGAATCGAACCGATAACAAATGTAAGCTTAAATATTTAATCATAGCATTATAGTAATTTTATTTATTTTATAAGAAATATGCATATATCGATGTTAAATAAGAAATTAGTAGTGTCGATATTGAGATATAGAGGACAATACCAACTACATGAATAAGTTGTTGATAAACCTCACGAATATATATAAGAGTCGTACGTTGAATTCAAAATGCAACGATCGAAACTATATTTCCTGCTTCCGTTTACCTGTTCTTACATTACATGTTTAAAGTTTACATTGTAAATTACGGCAAGAAAAGTGTAACGTGTAACTTATTCGTTACTCAATTAATAACTAAAAACGTATTTTTTACATTATGAAGTACGATACCTCTATTGTAAATTAAAAATCATACTTAGTGTGTAATAATAAAATATGGGAGATTTATTATATAGGCTCTAAATGTCAAAGAATATTAGTTATTATTTATATGAACGCGTATGTGAGTTTTTTTAGACTTAAAAGAAACTTTTGTAACAAGATATTATTCAAAAACGAAAATTTTTATGACAAAAAACATAATATAAAAATCTAAATAACATATATATGTTTTGTATTTGTAGCTATTATATTCTCAGCTGCATACTAAGTGAAAGCTGACGTTTAGTTAGTTATGAGATACACAATAAATAATAGCTTAAATAACACTGCAAGGATCACTCGTAACGTCCGCATCCGTAAAATGTTATATTACTGAACACAGATTATTTATTATTTCTTATTATCAAAAATTATATAATGCAATTAACAGCTACTACTTGTGCGGAAACCTCATACTTACGTTAATTTATGATTGACATTTCGTTTTGTTAATTAGTTGAAATAGTATCGGCTATGTTTATTTATTTCTTGAAATTTACAAATAAGGAACACAAAATATGATCTTATAAGGTTCCAATTTTTTGCTCTTCTGGTACAGTTTACAAAACATTTTTTTGAAAACAAAAGATGTGTATAATAGCCGGCACGAATCTTGACTATGCGCAGTAAACAAAAAATAGGTGTCGTTTGAGGTGCGGTCTGAGGCGAGGGGCGCGTTACTATAGCAAACAAGGCCGCCATTACTAGTAACCATAGCAACGGGTGGATGCGTGTCCCCGCGCAATGCCACCGCGTCTCCCGTCGCCCGCGCATGTTCCTGTGTTGTCTTAGTGTACGCTCATTAGCATAAGTGATATAATTATATAACGGTTTTATTTTGCTAAATTGTGTTTGTTTATTAACTTTGTTTTTGTATTTGTTACGTATCCACACTACCCTGGGATCGCTTAGTCAGGCTCCACATAACTTGTTCAATATTGCATTAGATCGGAGAATTTTAGCGGCATGTAATTTAACACTTAAAAGCATTTTCTATGTATTCTTTTTAATATAATTTCAATTAGTCAGGCTCCGCATAACTTGTTCACTATTGTATCAGATCTAAGAATAATAGCGGCAAGTAATTTAACACTCAAAGGCATTTTCCATGTATTCTTTTAATTAATATAATTTCAACTCTATATTAATAAGTAATTTTCAATTATAAGACACTCTTGTTTCTAACATTGAACAAGCAAGTTGTCAATTAGTTATAAGTTAGATTTTAACTTTTTTTAATAAATACTTTTTATAATTTGGTTTTTTTTTGGATCCTCCGCTGCCACCGTACTTAATTGGCGCAGTCGGTAGGATACTCGCGGGCCGGGTCGCGAGCAACGTAATATAAATTTCTTAAGAAATAACGTCGCGGTCCACCCGGGTGGCTTTCAAGCACCATGAAGAGTATCCAGAATCTACGAGGCGGCATAGCGAGGCGTATCCAAACATTGATACACCAAAGAAGACCAGATTTAACCGTAAGTACATTAGAATCGTTCTAGTGATTGCTTATCCCTAGATTTAAATCCTTTTATTTTATCCATTTCTAAGATTTCCCTTCAGAGGCAATCGAGGACTCCTAGGTTTAGCATTTTTAACGTTTTCAACACGGTTAACGTCATTTAGAATAAGAAAATAACATTAAAATAATATTAGTTTTTTTTTTAAGAAAATAAAAAATGGCTAAGTTAGATAATAAGACAGATAAAGGCTCTACGTTTATTACACAAAATTTCAAATAAAGTTTTAATTACACCATAATTAATATTTTTTTTAGATTTCGTAAAATAATTAAACATCAAATTTTATTTGATTCGTAGAAAATGCTGCAAAATTACATACATGACGATCATGACCGAAAAAATATTTCTATTAATGACACCTCTTTACATCGAAGACTTTAAATTACTAAAAATTTTATCAAAAAAAAATACTTTAAAATTATTAATGTAATAATATTAGTAATTTGTCTGATAGATATCCATTAGAAATTCTAAAGCATATCGACCTTAACTTGCCCCTAATTTTACACAGGGTAACAATTACTCATTCATATAAGCAAAAAAAAATAACAAGAAACACCTATATGTAGCAAATATTACATTTAAAAAAAAAAGTACCTAGTAGTGTTCAATTGTCACGATATTGATGTCGACGAAAAAAGTTAATTAATTAATAAAAAAAAAGTAATTTTGCCAATATACTGGGAGTTAAAAAAAAATAATAAAAATTTTAAATTATTAAGCTCAAAGTAGCTTCATTTTTGTTACATTGCAAATAATTAGCACTAGTACGTTTTAAATATAAATTCAATGAGTTAAAATAAAATTAGAAAACTTTCCCAATATCTGAATTTTTTTAATTAATTATGTTAAGTGAGGACATCCATAGATTAGTTTCAGAATTAAAAAGTATTTCCGTAAATTTCGACTATATAGACGTCATATAGTCATTAATTTACTGGAGCAAAATAATAAATTGTGGTTCGTAAAATGAATATTTTTTGGCTTAAAAATTTAGATATCTCAAAATGTCGTAAAGAAATGTGAACAAGCTAGCTAGCAACCAAAAGTATCCAGAACATTTATTAAAGAATTTAAAGAATGTTAACAATTAATTAAAATATGATTTTTTTTGACTAACTTAATTTTTCTAATTTAAAAAATAACCATTTTTTTTTATTTTAAATGTAACTCAAATTATCCTAATATAAAAACTAACTTTAATTATTAATTTTGAAATTAAGTCATATTTTATTTCATTTTAAAATTAACTGATCTTTTTTTGAACATAAAAATTAACTCAATTCTTCTAATTTTAAAATAAGCTCAATTTTATTAAATTTAATCTGAGCTAATAGCTCAGATTACTTTAATTTTAAAATTAACTTATTTTTTTTTAAATCTTAAAATTAACTCTATTTTTTTCCTAAAATTAAAATCAATTTAATTTTTTTTCAAATTTCAAAATTAACTTCAATTTTTCTTTTATTTTTAACTAATTTAAATTTATTTTGTCAATCAACTTAAATTTGACTTGTTTTAAAATTAACTCAAACTTTAAAATTAATTAAAATTTTTCAAATTATTTTAAACTTTAAATTCAAGCTTAATTCAAATTTTATAAGAAAAATGAAATTTTCAATATAGGTTTAGAAATTATTTTGATTAAATTCTTTTCATATTATTTTGGCTTAGAAATTTCTGAACGTGTATCCTAAAAAGTATGTCTTATATCACCTGTCCTCTGTACCTAAAATGAATCAAGAAATCCCTATCCTTCCTCAGCCTTATAAAAGCAATTCACGAAAATGATTTTATGTACATAGAGGCTGAATGCCCGAAGATTGGTGAATCATATTTAAATAATCATAAGCTAAATTTTAATCAAGAAAAACAGCCATATTATAACAAGAGTCTTATAATATCACAAGATCTGCAAGGTTCCTGTCATTGCGCATCAATTACCTTTACTACAGAAGCAGTCAAACAGACTATAGATATTATCTTATTAACAGCCAACGTGCAACAAGCAGAAATATACGAAAATACATAGAAGTTACCTTGTACTACACACTACGAAAAAGATGTTTTATACAAAGGGACAAGCATTAAAAATTATTGATTAATCTAGTATTAAATTAAAATTAAAGAAAAATCCTCAAGTGACAGTAAAACTTAATTCAATAAATTTGTCCTACATCCATGAAGCAAATAGAAAAATCTCTGCAAAATAAGCTTTTTTCAAAAACATCTACAACACCTGATAGCCTGTATAACGATTCCGCTATATGGATTTGTTTTAGTGGCAACTATAAAAAAAAAATATTTTCTATATATTTGTAAAAATTATCAAGAAAATTTGAAAATGTAGAGCATGATCAACCGAAAGGGATATATCCAAGGAGGAAGCTAGGACTCCAGATCCAGTGGAACAAATTCTCCAGCACTATTCAAGATCCAAGGACGCTGAATAGGTGCTGTTCTTCAGGAGGGAGGTGTTACGTATCCACACTACCCTGGGATCGCTTAGTCAGGCTCCACATAACTTGTTCAATATTGCATTAGATCGGAGAATTTTAGCGGCATGTAATTTAACACTTAAAAGCATTTTCTATGTATTCTTTTTAATATAATTTCAATTAGTCAGGCTCCGCATAACTTGTTCACTATTGTATCAGATCTAAGAATAATAGCGGCAAGTAATTTAACACTCAAAGGCATTTTCCATGTATTCTTTTAATTAATATAATTTCAACTCTATATTAATAAGTAATTTTCAATTATAAGACACTCTTGTTTCTAACATTGAACAAGCAAGTTGTCAATTAGTTATAAGTTAGATTTTAACTTTTTTTAATAAATACTTTTTATAATTTGGTTTTTTTTTGGATCCTCCGCTGCCACCGTACTTAATTTATTGTTGATTTTGTGAGTTGTTTCTTTTGTTATTATAGTAAGATTTTAACGAAGTATACTAAAATGCCAAGAAAAAATAATATAGCAGTAGTAGCGATTGGGAAGTCTTTGATGATGAAGAACCTATATATATATATATATATATATATATATATATATATATATATATATATATATATATGTATATATATATATATATATATATATATATATATATATATATATATATATATATATATATATGTATATATATATATATATATATATATATATATATATATATATATATATATATATATATATATATATATATATATATATATATATATATATATATATATATATATATATATATATATATATATATATATATATATATATATATATATATATATATATATATATATATATATATATATATATATATATATATATATATATATATATATATATATATATATATATATATATATATATATATATATATATATATATATATATATATATATATATATATATATATATATATATATATATATATATATATATATATATATTAGGACCAGAGGACCGTCGTGGCGCAGAGGCGCAACGTCTGCCTGTAACGCGGCTATCGCGACGGTTTCTGGGTTCGATCCCCAGTCGGGGAAGATGGATTTTTCTATTTCCATTTTCATCGCTCTGGCAACTAAGGCAAAGCGCGGCGTTGAGTTCCGCCACTAAACACGCAATGCCTCGAAAACGGCGGAAAGTGGGGACGGAGTAAGCAGGGACTAAGTAACGGAGTGTCTTAACACTAGGTTCTAATAGTTCCTGCAGTTCCCTCTGCCTACCCTGCCATGTGCGGGATAAAGCGTGAAGCTAAAAAAAAAAAAAAAAAAAATATTAACATAAAATATTTTAATTTTTGTTATTATTCCCCAATTTTCTGTAGTTTATATATTTTTTATTTTTAAAAAAACAGATTATAAAATGCTGGACATAGGCCTCTCCCATTAAATATAAAAATTAAGTTTTAATTTTTAATTACTATGTGCAGAACTAAAATTGAGTTATTTATTTGTAACTTGTAAAATACAACCACGAAATAATAATCTAAATAAAATAAGCAAGTTACGCGAATAAAAATAAAAGACCAATTAAATGTGTGATTTATTGGATGTAAATGACTAAATACAGTATACATATAGTTGTGGCTATATTCTAAGGCATTTCACTCTCGTATATATAAATCTTGGCGTTTTGTAGGATGAGGCAGTGCTTGATTAGTATCTTAAAATCTTTATTACATCTATATAAAATTGCAAAACATTGTATTTAAAACATTTACTTTTGTGACAATTAGTTTTTGTGAAAAATCTACAATAATCAAGTGTAAATGATGGGTTAATACTTGCTCTAGTTACATCTTAATTGTATTGTCACTCTATAATATATAAAAAAAAACTTAAGTTGCCCACAACCAAAGAGAAATAAAAAGAACTTTAAATATGTATTTATATAATATTTTGTCATTAAATGTATACATGTCCTTAGTGAACGTAGATTAATAATGGCATATAAAATGTAAACAAAATATAATGGGAGGATGCAGCGAGTTGCGTTTATTTATATTATAAAAAGAACGGAAAAATACTTGATCATTGCAAAAGCTGCAATATACAAAAAGTAAAAGATTGTAAGTTAGGCAACAAATAATAAAAGCTTGAGATGTTATTCTGTTACTGTAAAGTAAATATGGTTTCACGCAACTACTGGATCCTTTACAAATGGGTGTAGGAGGTTGGGCCTTAGCGCTTGGTGACCTGTTGCCAGTCTTCTGGATTGCGAGCTGTAAACAATATTGTTTATTTTTACATTGCATACAGTATATTATTTATTATTTATTCTAATTATATAAGGACCTCTTTGATAAATTTCTGTAATTAATGTCGCTTACTGTAATTTTAACTATCAGTAGCCTTATTATTACCTTATTAAAAATAATTGTTACAAGAGCTTTTTCTTAAATTTAAAACACTTTAAATGTAACAAATCCTAAAATATACATATATCTTAAATAAATTAATTTTTAAATCATGTCTAGATCTCTTATGATATATGTTATCAAAAAAACACTTACGCTTTTCCTCGCGGCGCGGTGGTGGTGGACGACGGTCACGGTCATCACGGCGAGGTCCGTCGCGATCGTCACGCCGTGGTCCATCACGGTCGTCACGCCGCGGTCCATCGCGGTCATCGCGGCGCGGTCCGTCACGGTCGTCACGGCGCGGTCCATCGCGGTCGTCGCGTCGAGGCCCGTCACGGTCGTCACGTCTAGGCCCATCGCGATCATCACGCCTTGGGCCGTCACTGCAAGTCAAATGCATTTTATGTAAATAACATTTTCTAGCGTGGATTATGATACAGTATAACATTTTTTCCTGTCTTCGTAGAAATTTCAAGACATAATCTCTTAGTGCTCTTCTACAATAAACAATATTCTTACATACATACATACATAGCTTCACACTCTATCCCCAGCGAGGTAGTCAGAACAATATTCTTCCTCTTCAATTAAGTAAAATTCAATTTGTACAAATTAAAAATAAGCATATCTCTTATAAGCCATGTAATTTGTAAAGATTTACTGAGTATGGGGTACATGACAGGGAGCATACTGACCGGTCGTCGCGACGCGGCGGGTAGCGGTCGCGGTCGCGCGGCGGGTAGCGATCATCGCGCGGCTCGTCGCGACGCGCGTCGCGAGCTCCGTCCTTCGACCGCCACGTGGAGAGACGATCCTGGTGATATACATACACAAATATTACATAACTATGACAAGAATTTTATAAAACATCATTACTACTAAAAACTATGCATTTATTAATTATTCATTCACTACTTAGTAACATAACAAAATGAATTATATTAATAAGACGTACAGTAGGTGCCGGTGGCGGCTCGGCGGGGCCGCGTCTCCAGCTACCAGTCTCCGGCCCACTAGAGCGTCCGGCGTAGCGCGGCCTGTAATTGTTAAACATTTATAATTGTGAACAGTAACTGCTTACACAGATAACCAATAAGTATTTTTTATAAATACAATAGATTATATTAAAAAGACTAGCAGGACAAGAATACAATGCATTCGCTTTGATTTGAGAGACATTACAATTTTTAGAGACACGCCCGCCATTGCAAACATACTTTTCCTATGTAACATTTCTTTTTATTGCCCTATATGCAATAAAGAATATATATATAGAAAATACAGACACTAGGGCTGTAGAACGACATGTACCTGTCACGTTCACGGTCACGGTCACGGTCGCGATCAGGCTCACGGTTGGACTCCCTGTTGGAGGAGCGCCAGGCGCCCTCGTCGCGCGGCCGGTCGTCTCTGGCGGGCGGGCGCTCGTCGCGCAGGGGACGTTCGTCGCGCAGGGGGCGCTCATCCCGGGGCTTGTCATCGCGTCTATTTATAGGATAATTACATTACTCATTTTTTTTAGGCATACGTTGCGCCTCTGCGTCACGACGCTCCTCTAAATTAGTCATATACGCACAATTATTATATTTGTCAAATTCTGTAAATAAATTGAAATACAATAGGTATACAGTAATTATTAGGATATGTACCATCAATCTTAATTATCGAAAAATAGAATAAGTAAGCCATGTAGGTGATAAAGTGCATGTTACGATTCATTTTATTTTATTGTATTAAAAATTTTACTTGGGCATCATATTATAAACACAGTATTATTTTATTACCTTTCATCCCTAGGAGGCAGAGCACGACCAGGTGAGCGGGGACGATCATCTCGAGAAAGCTCACGCGGACGATCTGTAAGAAAACATATGTTATAAAAATTACATTTTACAATACAATGATAAAAATATCTTTACAACAATTAATTATTATATTTTTTATATCTATTTAGCTTAATGCGTATCTCTCACATAGGTGAGGAAAGCTGGTGTTAAGACAGTCTATTTATTATTTTCCCTCCATCTATTCCAACTTGTGTAAGTAAACTTTAGTAGCTTTACCTTTTTTCATAACTTTATCTTGCAAAGTACTAGTGGGACTCGATACCAAAACCCTCATGGTTATAATGTAGCCTCTAAGAGTGTCCTGACACATATCAATGATATATAAAACAATGTGCAAATATAACTTTACCAAAAGTTATGAAACGTGTACTCACTCAGTCGCCATGTGTCCTTCTTCTCCGGTTCAGGTTTAGGCGGTTCTTTGCCTTGGCGCCAGCTGCCGCTGGAGGGCGCGGCCTTGGCCAGCTCTTGTTTGCGCGCGAGTTCGGCACGCGCCAACATTTCTTGGTGTTCTCTATTATGATTAGGGAAATACTTCAAATATACTAATACTAATAGAATATACTTCAAATATATTTTGTATGAAACCTTTTTGAATGTAAAAAATAATTAAAACATTTTTGTGAAGTTAAATAACATGTGCATAGTATGTTTGATTTTATTGGTGACGTTTTTGTTCGAATTTGAGAGTTAATTTAAAATGTTTCGAAATGTCGAAATATATTTATTAAAAATATATACATTACACAAAATAAAAACATTAAAGCAAATAAAATATTTAACACGTCACACCGTGAAAGTGAAGTCTTTTAAAAAATAAAAATAAAACACACTTTTCTTTCCTCTCCTTAAGCGCAGCCAGTTCCTCTTGCTGCTTCCGCTCTCTCTCCTCGCGCTCCTTCCTCTCTTGCTCTTCCGCGATGCGACGGGCTTCTTCAGCCGCACGCTCTTCGGCACGATGCTTTTCTGCTAACCACTATAGGAATATTTAGTATTAAATTAAGAATTTTATTATATATGTAATATATATTGGCAAGTCCTCACACAAGAGAGGATTTTATAACGCTGTGGGATATCTAATTGTAAATGAGATACAGGAATCTCATACTTCGTTTTTTTATTTATTTGATATGACCTAATTAACACTGCAAAAGGAAATAAAATAATACCATAGTGAGGTCACTTGATGGTGGGGGTCACACCATAATGGCAAAAAGTTAGCTGTGATACAACTTGTAGTTTAAATTTTAGGGCATGTCCTGCTATAATGGAAGTTGTGACCTCTACATTCGTGTCATTCATGGTCATCTCACATTTCGTTGACATAATTACAGATGGAAGTTAGATAGGGTCCGCAGTATCTCCACTCATATTGCTCAGCCACGAATCTACATACCTCCTGCCGCCGTTTCTCTACGCGCGCCTGCCGCCGCTGCGCGAGCCGCGCCTCCCTCTCGGCGGTGAGCTTGGCCTGGAAGGCGGCGAGGCGCTGCGTGTGCGCGGCGCCGCGCTCCGAGCGCAGGCGCGCCATGAACTGGTCGCGGTGCGTCGCCATGCGCGAGATGCGGGCGGCGGTGGCCACGTCGCGTGCTCGGGCCTCTGCAAGCGTTACATTTTAACCATTCATGTACTTGTAATTTGTTTTCATGCATATTCAGTAATAACAATGCATTTATATTTATTGTAAGTTTGAATTGTAGTACTGTGTATTGTGTGTCATATTGACTAATAAAAGGACAACTAAACTAAACAGATAATTTATTAAAATCATTCATACATTAGTAAAAAAAGTTGTGTACTTGTCTCTTTTACTGGCATTGCATATCAAGTAGCAAGACGTAATATAGGTTATTGTCTCACCAGATTGAGCAAATACTAACAAATTTTTGTTTTAGTTAGTCTTAAAATAAACAAAAAGTAATTAGGAAAATAGGCTATCCTTGCTTACCGATAAGTTGTTGAATGCGTTCTTTCTCTTGTTGTTCCCAGAAAGCTTTGTCCTGTACTTGTTTTTCCTCGAGACTCTTTTGCAATAGAGGTATTTCCTCCAAACGCTTGGCACGTTCGAAATAGTCCACCTTAATAAGTACAAAAAATAAAAGTTATAAAAAAATGAATTTTGTTAAACTAAAAATATTCATATATTATAGAATAATGAAATAATCATACCTTTTTCTCTTGAGATTTCAAACGAGCTTGTAACTCACGGCGTTCTTTCATTAATTCTTCAGCTTCACGTTGGGCAATAGCTTCTGCGTCCAATTTTTTCAAATCCTAATAAAAAATAAGACCATAGAATATTAAACATTTTACCATTTCACTTTTATTTTTTAGTTATTAATATTCTTTTAGCTCCAGCTATTCTATACATAGGATGAATATGTAGTGTGAAAATAGTGTCAAGAAATCCCTCTTTCGCTCAAATTCGAAACATTGCATGTTGTGTCAGAAAAGTCAAAGTTGCATTTTGTTCTATATGGTAGATATATAAAAATAATTTATTCCGACAAAATGGCTTACAGCCATGGTATTTACAGACAGACGCTATCTCCCTTATTTATTACATATACATTATAAGTTACAAAATTAACTTAAGTAGTTTATCTAATATTAATTTTAATACACACCTCCTCATCGAGCTTCTGCAAAACTTTCTTTCCGTGCATAGTCTGTGAGATATGCGCGATACGTTCTCGCAGGTGTCTCTCCTTCATAGCGGCTAGCTCGGAAGCGTAGCGTTTCTTCTCTCTTTCCTCTCTCTCCTGTTCTTGACGACGAGCTTCAGCTGCTGCTGCTGCACGGAGTTGCTCTTCTTGACGACTATATTTATATAAAAATGTTATGTGAAATGTCTATTCAAATCTCTAATAAGGTAAGTACTTGCCATAATTAAAGAATGATAATAAATATAATAAATGATAATATTGTAATAAACAAATGATATACTAAATAAATCGTGATAAAAATATGTATGGGAATAATTTTTAACTAATTTAATTGAAATAAAATATTATTGTACAGGCATTAATTAACACAGACAGTGCTTTATGCTCTGTCTGTCGCGTCAAGCCAATGATATAATTTTCCTCCAAGGCCTACCACTTCATAACCATGTGGAAGTTTGAAATGGGATTTAATTTGGAGGACAACTTTTAGCATCAATTATTTTTTTAAACATTAAAATTAAATCTAACAAACTTATATGGTAGTTTTTTAATAGTATATATCACAGCGGTAGAGCCAAGCTACAACACTAGTAGTTTATCTCACAAAATACCGTCGTGAAACAGCAGCATATTAATGCTGCTGTGTTTTGTCAGGTGAGTGAAAGTTCCGGAAGCCCTTAAAGGACTATTTGAATAGGGGATTTTGTTGGCAACGCATCCCAATTCTCTCAGGCTATAAATGTCTATGGACGTAGGTGTCCACTTAACACCAGGTGACGCTCCAGCTTATACTATTAAAAAGATAAATCAATTTAGCAAGTGTCGAACAGCCGACTGACCGCAGCTCCTCCTCCTCGCGCACGGTGTTCAGCCGCTCGATGTACTCCTTGCGCTCCTCGATGATCTTGTGGCGCTGCAGCACGCGGTGGTGCTCGGCCTGCTTGTTCTCGTGGTAGTGCTGCACCATGGCGAGGCGCGCGCGCTCGCGCTCCCCGCGGCGCCGCGCCGGGCACAGCGACGCGGCCGCGCGCGACAGCACCTCCGCCGCGCGCACCAGCTGCTCGCGCACCTGCGAATTGTGATTATGATTAAATTAATCATTAGAGCGACGATTGAGGAGCGTCACGGCGCAGAGAGAGTTTGTCGATTCGGTTCCCATTGAAAGAGAAAGAGAAGGTGGATTTTTCTATTCCCATTTTATTCGCTCTGGAAGCTAGGTAAAGCGCGGCGTTGAGTTCCGGTTTCAGTTGCGAGACGTTCAGATAATCGACACTACACTGTATTTATAATTATGTTGTACCAATCTTCGAGAAAGAAAAAATCTAGCAAAGTCTCACTCACTTCTGCAACAACAGCTTGTCTATTTATTATAATATATTTTAATAAAATACTACCTGCTCGGCAGGAGTAGCTTGAAGTATGGCTCCACCGCACGCTTCATCTGCTGCAGAGCACCATTCGCCACCGCCCGCCTCCACTCCGAAGTGGACGCATCTATGCATTGAACAGTCAAATTAAATTAAATAAACAAAAATCAATTAAAATAATAAATACCTACAATACAGTACAATACAAATGAAAATAAGTAATTGTTAATCTCTTTACATATAGTGGCAAAACATGAAATTTCTCAATTTGAACCTGTAGGTGTAGATGTAAAGTATAAAAATGTACATTTTACAATAAATCAGTATGCCAAAAAACCTTATTATGGATCAAATTAAATTATTAATTATTAAACCATATTCTTTATATTATACATATAAAGAATATGGTTACATTGTTTTTTTCTTTATACAAAAGTTACCAAACAAAAATACTCACTTCTTGGCATGATCCACTCTAATTTGCATATCATTATGGCGTACGCAGTCCACCAGTAAGCGCTCAATGTGGAACAAATCGTCGGTAGCAGCTAATTCTAGAAGTCTTGAGAACTCAATGCAAGCATAGCATTGTGCCACTTGACGGATTAGCCGTACTAGGGCCACGTCAGTAAGGGCCGTCGTATATTGAGTGAGATAGGAATCTGTAGAAAACGTAAATTTATGTTATGTTTTGATAGTCAAGAAGATAATTTTAAAAATATAATTTTAATTCACTATAACAAAAGTTTATCTTTATATATAAAAGGACTATTTATTTTATGTTAAAATTTCTTACTAACAAGTGTAATTTAATAATTTCCAACTTCACTTAAGTACAAAATTTAATAAAGGAAATCATTTTCATCTAACTAAACCAAAGCAAACAAAGTAATAGTTGTTTATAACTGATATTTAACTTGTACTATGATAATATATAACTTATACTGAAACAAATATCTAATAGGCAACTTAACTAAAGAGGCTGAATTATATGAAATAACTAATGAAAAACCATGGTAGTACAATAAGCAACATTACTTACTACTTTCCTCTTGCAGTGACTTAATAACACTTTGCACATTCTGGCATATAGAGAGTGGGTCAAATTCTATTTCGAGCCAGGAGTAGAGCTGTTTCAGTTGCGGCGACGCCAGCGCCACCACGTTGTAACGTACAATATCTATGTGAAAAAAATATTATAAATAGCCAATAATAATTGAATATATATATGGTAACTTTTATGAAGTTATAATCAAAGAAAAAGTATCAATCATTATAATCTTCAGTTCTTAAATAAACAATTAATTTAGTTTTTCTTGAAAGGTATTTTAGTAAACTGCTAGTTTAGCAGCAAATATATAATCTAATGCAGCAGTGCATATATTTATCCTCATCTAGATAAAAAAATATTAAATATTCAACTATTAATTTCGACCTGTCAATTGCTGACAATACTATACTGTGAATGTTCCAAATACTTATTAAAGTACTACAATATTTGAAAGAATAAATAAATAAACAACATTATAATTATATCATAAAGAAAATAAATATATATAAATATTATTTAAATTAGATATAATTAGAAACCAAACAAATACCTTTTAGCAAGCTAGCTCTAGTAGGTGGTTGTGCCAAACCAAGCAGAACTGCCAATCTCTGTGCCTTTTCAACTGGACTCTTGTCTGTTTCCACAAACCGATCAAATTCTGGATGTAAAGATGGTAGAGGTACTGACAGTACTGCCACCAGAACTCGACATGCCATTCTTTAAAAAAATAAGAATTAAATATTCATATTTTTAAGATCAACTATGTATTTTTATAAAACAAGCAAAAGGAACCTTAAAATATGAAAACAGTTTTATTGTTAAGTAAGTCAGTTTACCCTTGCGGTGGACACAAATAGTTTTATTTTACATTAGTAAGCATTTTAATTTTGATAATAGTAAAATAATAACTTACTTTTGCAGTTCTTCTTGAGTGATATTCTTTTTCATCTCCCTAGACAATTGGAAGTGTTTCAATAGAGCAGCAGCATGGAACAGACAGTGACCCGCCTTCCAGAACACAAGGGCCAACTTGCCATAGTAATTGGCCATTGTTTTAGCTACTGGGGTCTTCTTAGACATATTCATGAGATTATGGATGTCTTCTATGGCTTTGTAAGCTTCCTGTTAGGATTTAATAGAAAAGTGACTTTAGTTAGCTGTAATATTAAGCTAATATTGCTGTGAGGATTAAAAAAGACATCTAAAAATATATTTGTACAGGCATTATTTAACACAGACAGTGCTTTATGCTCTGTCTGTCGCGTCAAGCCAATGATATGATTTTCCTCCAAGGCCTACCACTTCATAACCATGTGAAAGTTTGAAATGGGATTTAATTTGGAGGAATAAAAATTGTATTTTCTTTATATTTAAATTTTCGTAAACACATTACCTGCCATAACTCCATTTGAATGGCGCTATCAAGTTGAAACAGCCTAGTTTCCAAATTGAGTTGCTGAGTTTCAGGCTTTGTCATGCTCACACTTCCTGGCTGAGCCTAAAAATGTAAAAAAAAATGTTATATTTGTAAGAAAATAAATTTACAAGATTTTTTACTCTGTCTCAATAATACTCATTGAAAGTAATAAAAAATATAATAAACACATATGTTGTGCTAAAATTATTTAAAACAATGAATAGTTTACTTACATTGGACTTCCAAATATCCTCAAGATGTTTTCTCAATTTGTCACATAGCTTTCTAAATTCTGTTTTGCGAGAATATTTCAAACAAAACTGGAATGCCATGCGGGCAATATCATGGTATAAAGTTTCTACATGGCTATTTGTACGCAACAGCTCCAAACATTGGCAATATGACTCCCATAAGAATTTTACCTGAGGACAAAAATAATTTCCATTATAATAAAATAATCAATAAAGATAAATAAAGAATTATAAAAATATATTTAAATATCTAACCCATGGTGTCAGAATAGTTCTGTCTGATCTGTCTTGGGCATCTTCACCCGATACTGCACTGAGCAAAATGCTCTCAGGTGTGGCAAGGTTGTCAAGATCATCAGTCTCAATTACAGCTTGAGTGGATTGCTGTCTGGCAGCTTCAGTGCGCTCTTCTGCCATTCGTAAATAACCCCTGTAAGATTAAGTTGATTTAAACTTGTATTCTTATTATATTTTAAAAAATTATTAAGTCTTAATATAACTGGGGAACCACTTAATGGGTAAATAGCTTCTTAGTTTATATCAGGAGTTATTGTCTTTTTTGTCAACTATTTTTATTGATATCTACAATATAAAAAACAAAACAAAATTATGGAGCATTTAATAAACGTTTTAGTAGACATAAACCTTTTCTGGGATTAGTCTTTCCTTTTGAAGAGATAATAAGATTTAATAAAGAAAGTCTTTAAGCATATACATTCTTACCTTATAACTTGCTCCAAAGATCCAACATTGACGGATTGAAACATATTTCTGTATTGAAACAAACCCTCCTTTGCAATATGGGATTTGCGTAAATCTACACATAACTCCAAATATTTGAACATAATCGGTTCCAGCACCGATTCTGACCAATTGTAAGCCCATTTTTTGTTTCTGAACACTTCTTGTAGAGTATCTAAAGCACGAGCTGGCTTGTCCAGGTCCATAAACTCTAGTACACATATGGATCATAATTAGGGTTATGTCAGATTATGCAATAAACTTTATCTAATGATATGCAATGAGTATTTAAAAAGATCTAAACATAAAATATGTTATTTTATTAAGTATATGATACTACATAACCAAAGGTAGAATATATTAATATTGATGAAGCAAGGACGAAGTAATTTGTGCAACGTGGTACGATATGCTATTCTATATACATACCGTTTGCCCGTTTAAGGGCATTTTCTGGCCTTTGACCATATCTTGCCATGATGTATGGTGGTCTATTCATTCATTTATATAGTTTTAAGAAGCTAAACGTAGCTCAGAAAGCTTAAAATAAATTACTCCAAGATTATCCGCCGGTCTGTCAAGCGACAGTAGATCAAAATGGCCACTACATTAACTGAATATAGATAAGAAAATATTGGTTCAAAGCGTACAACAGAATAGTACTAACATTATACGTTAAACGTCGCTTGTCGCTTTCAGATAGAATTTGAGTATAGAAATTAATATAAAATAAAAATTCACATACATAAATTATTAATTATATTAATTTATCTTAGAGCAATTATTAGTATTTATTATGGACTAATCATAATTGTACTAGTTATAATATTATATCAATATTAATATTCACTATTTTATTAATTACTTATAATTAATTCTTCCATTTAATATCTTTCAATAAATAATAACGTTTCGACGATAATTTAGTCAAATAAAAAAAATATTACAGAAATAGTAATTCAGTATAGTGTATATTATATATTATATACTTGCGTGTGTATTCTGTGGTTAGTAGTCGTCACACATTGTTTATAAATATTTGCCATATTGTCAGTTATTTTCAGTCTAGTTAGTTGCAACAAAGATTTGATGTGAATTAATACAATAAAAATATAATTTTTACTGTAATGAAATATGGAAATAAAAAAACATACAGCGACACCAATAAAGGTCGCTATTATAGTGCGAATAGTATCACTTTTAACACTCCAAATGTGTATTTTTTTAATTTCCGTTTAAAATCAATACTTTCAATAAACTTTATTAAAATATTAGTTTTGGTTGTAATATGAATATGGAGGGGAAAAAAATATGGAAAAAGAAAGAAGTCTTTGAATTCATTGCGAGATATAAATATTACAGAGATTATGGGACACTAAATCAATTGTATATAAAAATAAATTAAAACGAACTAAAGCGTTGCATAATTTGGCATCAGAGTTTAAAACTAACGTTGGAGAAATAAATAAAAAAATTCGTGTGTTAAGAAGTCAATTTTTTCAAATGTATAAAAAAATGTATGAAGATTATTGTCAGAATGGAATTGCAAGTGCTTTTGTTACTAAATGGGAGTATTATAGACCATTGCAATTTATTTTAGTTGCAAGGGAAAATGTTGAAAATATTACAGAGCTTTCGGTGGTTATTATTGTTATTATTACACTATTGCTGTTTACTATACTCAAGTTTTTCTTACTTTAAATGAAATATATTAAAATTATATTTTGTGTAAATAACACTAACACACTAACAAATTAATTAAAATAAATGCTTATAATTTTTGGTTACCAAACAAAATAATTAATAACATTTATGGGAAATTTCTTTCAGAATCCAAATATGCCTATGCAAAAAATAATACATGACAATATCTTAAATGAAGTTAGTGATGAGGATGAAACAGTGCTATTAATTGTGCAAAATGAATAACATCACAGTCAAACTATAATGAAACATTTTCATACAAAAATTTGAAAATTATGTGATTTTAAATAACTTAGCCAATTATTATTAAATGATTAAAAGAGAAATTACCATCCAAGAAATTAGGATAAAAAATATGTTATTTACAAGTTAACTTTATTATTTTCATACTCATTTTATCTTCCTTAATCTAAGCTCTAGGCTCACCTACTCCATTTTGTGAAGAAGTGGTGTTACTTCATGTTAGAAATTTTATAACACTCCATCTTTTTTCATAACACTATCTTACTAACTCTTCATAGTAATGGACATAATGAGCAGGATGACGAGAATATTTAAAAGCAGCAGGAACTTTATACATCTCTGACTAAAACCTGCACCAGGGTAAAAATTATTAGATATGATGTTGTCCACTGCCATGCATTCATAAAATTGTCATATGTCACACACATAGTGTTAAGTTTATACGAGTGTGTCCTACAATGCCTATATATTACATAGATGCCTTGGAGACTCTTCATTGATAGGTATATAGATCATCTTGAACTCCCTGTTTTTTTACTGTTTGTAATGTTTTCTGTACTTCAATGCTTTGTAGAAATATTCTTATATAATATTATATATTATATATTTGTGACAACATCATCTATGTTGTTATTTTCTAGTTAGCTGAGAATTATAATGCAAAATAAAGATAATAGGACCGTCGTGGCGCAGAGGCGCAACATGTGCCTGTAACGCGACGGTTTCTGGGTTCGATCCCCAGTCGGAGAAGATGGATTTTACTATTTCCATTTTCTTCGCTATGGATAACTAGGCAAAACGCGGCGTTGACTTCCGCCACTCAACACGCTATGCCTCAAAAAAGGCGGAAAGCAGGGACGGAACGGAGTGTCTTAACACTAGGTTCCCACGATCCCTGCAGCTCCCTCTGCCTACCCTGCCATGTGCGGGATAAAGAGTGAAGCTAAAAAAAAAAATAAAGATAATACATTAATTGCTTAAAATTTTATATTGATGTTGAAAATATAATATAACACAGTAATAAATTTTTAGTTTTATAATTAAAATCGTTATTGAAATATAGAATCATATGTCTTCAATCCAAAAATAAATTTTATAATTAGTTTCTTTAGACGCTCTAGTTTTTAAAAAATTGCTGTGACAAATCTGTAATCAAATATAGCAAGAAGAAGAATCTGAGGCAAAGACATTTTTGTATCCGAATCCTAATACATTTTTCTAACAAATCCTATCAATAGAAAAAAATATCTTGCGGCTCAGCTACTTGCGTAATCCATATCAATGATATGGGTTACTTACTGTAATGATGGATAGATCATTGGACTTATCCATCCTGACACCTAAATTTCCCACAAAGTTGCTTAACTCTTTTGCAACTATTAAGCATTGCAGAAAGAAGTAAGGAGCAGTCAATTTTGGAGAATTACTAATAATGCACAACTGAGATTTGCTAAAATTTATAAACAGGTCACTAGGTTTGCTTCAGGTAGGTACTGATAATGCTCTGGTAACATTGATTTGCTGGAGAGCATTAGCAATATCATCAACTGGCATAAATCTGCAAATCAAATAAAGCTAAAATTGCATACAAAAATGTTTGTAAATATGGAGAAAAGGAACGGCGAAAGTACACCATTTTAAGGTGTCCCAGCACTAAGTAGGTAGTATAGACTGTTAACACGATGCATTATTTACTGTCTATCAAGATAGAAATAAAATCTTTGAATAATAATATTTAGTGAAAAATTGATGATTTTAAGTACCGCTAAAATTACATCGACATCATTTAATAAAACTATTTTCTTTCTACGAGGAGTATGACAAGACAAGTATGATTATATTTTGATTATCCATTCCGCTTCTTTAGTCGCATACAGCTGGATCCATTACATTACTAAGACGTATTTTAAACCAAAAGTTTGCCCTATCAAGAGATCCGCCGTCTAGCGGCACCCCGTCAAAGATTAAATTTATTACAAAATTATAACTAATCGATCATCAAGAATTCGAAAATTGGACTTCAGTAATATTTTATAATTAAATAATTTAAAAAATTAGTACAAATTGTAAATATTAGTATTAACGATTAACCGAGGCTAATTTATAAAGATTATTGAATATAAAATAATGTGGATTTTAAAATTTGATCGTTACCTTTGTAATATATTTTTGAAATATTGCTTAACAAACATAATAAACTGGTTCATTTATTATAGCTTACATAATAAGAAATATATTCTTAGTAACATTTTTAGCCAGCCATTGCATTTTAATTGAATAAGCATTACATTGCTTTTTAATTGAATTTTATTGAAATGTTACTAAGATATTGGTACATTCAGCGCAATTTATTGTAATTTCCGTTATCCACAGATCACATCTAAAAGTGAACACATAAGAAAGATAAATAAAAAATATATATATAAGGAAAGATTACTACTTAATTAAATATTGGAGTTATTTAAGTTTCTATAAGTATTAAAAGTTTCTTTATACAATGGCTACTATATGTTCTGCCATAAACAGTTTTACGCTTAAAAAGAAAATTCTACCTCACAATTGACATATGACATTTTATTTCGATTGTATGATTATCAGACTGTGAAATGTCATTTTCAATTTGTACATGCTTAGATGGTGAATATAATAATATATTGGTTTAATTTCTTAAAATGCAATTAGTAACAAAAGTACGTTTATATAGGAATCCTTACACAATTTGCTGTATAACAGAGGACCGTATTACCCTACCTGATAATAATAGTTGCAAGTCAATTGGTGTTAAGTGCGATATTAGTAGTTTAAGTATTGGGGACTGTATTGAAATTAAATATGAACCACCAAATAGAGACAAAAAAATATTAAAGTTAAGCACTACTGCCTTATTCCTACAGCCTTTTCTTAAAGAATGCGTTAATTCTAATATTTATAGAAAGAATGTTATAGCTTATTTAAATAGAATATGTGGTTATCCAAATAGTGGGACTGTATATTTTAAATTAATTCTAGTACCCCCTGACAAGGAAGTAATAGATTATGCCTGGTGAGTGTAAAAATTATATTAATTACTGTTAATTGGAAAATAATTTTATATGAGTGACTTATAACATATGTTTATATTTTTTATACATTTATTTGCTTATATACTTTATGTACTAAAATTTATGTATTTTTTTAAGGAACACAAGAATGCTACATTTAGTATGGACTAGAGTAGAAATAGAGAATGCATTTTCTTGGCTTTCCACTCTTGGTGGAGCTTACTCTGCTTTAGGTGACTATTTTGAGCATTGTGTGAGTATTGGTTTTCTAATGGTTTATTATAATTAGTTATAATGTGCTGCAATGAATTTATTAGTAGTATTTTTCTTTTTGATATATTCTAACTTTATTTTAATGCCTCTATTGTAATATCCTCTGTAATACTTTAAGTACAGGGCAAATAATAAATATGAGCATGTTGTATTAATAATTTGATGTTTATTGCTAAAAATTAATATACATTTCAAATAAAATTCTAATTATTCTGAATAATAAATCTCTTGTCTGTTCACTTTTAGGCAGAAGAAGCAGGAAGAATATCTATGAGACAGTACAAACTCTCTAAAATGTTAGGAGATGATGGCTTAGCTGCCCGAAGTAAATTATATTCTGCAATAGCCTATGCCCAAAAGGGCCATCTAAAGCTGGCTAGGCATTTAGTTAGACATATAGCTGCATTTGCGAGACAAACTCATGATGTTCGTCTGAACAGAATGTGTCAGGGTGTTTGGGTCAAATTAAAATATTTACAAGGTGAAAAAAATATATACTTAGACAATTGTAAGCAAAATGTGAATACAGAGTGAAAGTGATTTATAATACTTTGTTGTATTTTTTTATTGTTACAATAAATCTCAAAACAAATATGTTTGGTATTATTAATAATAAACAATTATTTTTTTTATTATATATTCATTTTTATATGTAAATCACTTTAGATTGATGTATAATATATTATTTTTTGAGTACATATGATATAATTTGGTACTTATGTTCATTTCTTCATGTTTGTTTTGTGAATATCCTCATGTACACACTTCATATATCGCAATATAGTAACATATTCAATAAGCAATTTGTTTGTATCTGTTGTATACAAAGTTATAATGATAAATTTGTTAATTTATTGTAAAATAAAAAATATCTGATTATTAATTCTATTATTATTTTAATTCAGATTTAAATTGAAGTAGATATCATAAAATAGTAGTAGAAATCTATCCTCCTACTTATTTGTTATTTTTGTTTGGTTCAAGGTATTATTTTATGCTATATTTTTTATAATATCTTTTTAATAGACTATAAAACATGAAATTCTGGAAATTCTTTGCCTCAACTGATGCTGAAATCAAGATAGATGTGTTTTTATCAATAAAATGTGTATTTTAATGGAAATTGAATGACAACCTAAATAGATAAATTATTTTACATTTTCTGATTGTTTTTAACAACTAATACATTGACATTGAACGATGACAGAATGGCAAATGTTTGACTTTCGAGATCACAGCAATAAGGAAGGTCACCAAAGAGAAAGAGATGTATAGAGGAAAAGTGTTATGCTAGAAAAATCTTACATAAGCATAAATATTGTTCAACTATTTATGTTTATAGAATTAATACATATTGCCTTTTTTATTTACCTATTGGTTTAAGGCAAACTGCAATAAGTTATTTGTTCTATAGCAAGGCTTATTAGCAAAAAACAGACTGAAGTTAAGCTTAATTAAAAAGGTAGAAACAAAATAATTATAAATATTTTGTAACACTTTATTGTCTTAGTAAATATAGCACATGGTGGTAACTAGTCATGAACACAAGCTGTTTAATATTTAGTATATGTAAAGTTATCTAGTAAAAAGCAATTTTCACAATATTGTAGCACAGGCAAAAATAAGACTTCAATCTCAAAATGAAGTACTAAGGGAATACAAATTTCCACATAATTTTAAACTCAGTGCTTACCTTAGTAACCTCTATATGATCTAGTTAATTTAAAAAAAATGGATAATATTTGCCAGATTTAAATAAGTGATAATTTTAACGTGTTTGATATCTAATTTGTACTTGGTTATTAATGCAGTTAGGATCTAATAGCACCTTACTGTAAAGATATGGTACATAAATTGTTCTTGTTTATTAATTAACAGTGGTTAATATTAACTTTACAAAGTTAAGTATTGTTTGTCTAAGAAACCTATTATTTTTTATTGTTCAAGTACAAACTTATCTGTGCAAACCTGTGGAGCAGTATAGCAATATATCAGATATATTTTTGTTTTGTGCTTCTGGTAAACAAATTTTAGAAATTAGTTCAAAATGGCTTTAATTTTTTCATTATGCACTATATAGATAGGTAATGTGATTTACTTTCAGTTTTAGTAAAAAAGAAATATTGATTTTTCATGACGGAAAAAACTAAGATATACAAATTAATATAAAATAATATGAAAGCAAATATAATATTTGGGCACATTAATTAATTATTCCTTATCACATATAGGGCAAGCGAGAGTGCCCATGGGGTCCCAGGCGGGCAACAATGTAGGCTTTTGTTTAAAGACATTCAGAACCTCTTCTGACACATGCTTTTTGTCTACAACCACCTGAAATAATATTAATTATTACTTGCAAATAGAACTAGTTAATAAAAGTCAAATCATAATAAAAAATCATAGACGCTATATATTTATATACAAATTTATATGATTGAGAACGTTATAACTTTAGGCTCTTTATGATTACAAAACGTTTCGAATCATAATTATTTTTCTCATCTAAAAATTACGAGCATTCAAGTTGAAATCGAACGAATAATATTAGATAAATTTATATAAAAGCTTAAGCATAAGCTTAGTATATAACATAATTTTTTTATAAAAATATAGACATGGCTTCATACAAATTAAAGGGCTGAGTAATTCAACCCAATCTGCTGATAAAGCAGTTCCACAATAGGTATAGCAATGTATCAAGTTACCACTTTCTTAGGTTTTATAAAAGACTAGATTTTTCTTATTAAACACTAAAATAAAATTTAGTTACCTCATACACAAATTCCCTGAACCAGGGCTCTGTGAGTAGAATATATCCTTTATCATACTCCTTGTCTCCGTGGGAATTCTCTACACGGAACTTGATTGGGTTACCATGCTCCTTAAACAAAAAGAATAAAATAAATATGGTTTAAATAAAGCAAAAATGTTTTCAAAATAAATATTTTTAGTATGTTGATTAATTTTTTGGCTATGCCAACAAATATGAACTTTATGAAGATTTTGATGTTCAATATACTAATTTTAAATGAGAACATTCAAATATTAAATATAGCATTTTAAATAAAAATCAATTTGTACTTGACTGGACTTGCGTTTGGCCACTTTTTATTATTTTTTTTATAGCTTCACGCTTTATCCCGGTAGGGTAGGCAGAGAGAACTGCAGGAATCTCAGAAATCTAGTGTAAAGACACTCCGTTGCTTAGTGCCTGCTTTCTCCGTCCCCGCGTTCCGCCTTTTTCGAGGCATTGTGTGTTGAGCGGCGGAACTAAACACCGCTCTTTGTCTAGTCGCCAGAGCGAAGAAAATGGAAATAGAAAAATCCCTCTTCCCCGAGTGGGAATCGAATCCACAAATCGTCGCATTACAGGCAGACGTTGCGCCTCTGCGATACTTTTTAATATAACTTACTATATAAGAATCAAGCCACATATAAAAAAATGTATAGAAAATATTTTTATTCTTAAAGTAACGTTAAACAAACTGTCTTCAGGATTATATTTATATGTATTTGTAAATACTCACATCAGTACCCAACCCTGTAAAGACCATAGCGTGGGTCATACATGAGTCTCCATACAAAAGACGATCTGCCTTATTCAAGCCAATCTGCACTTCATTATTGAACAACAACTTGAAGTCATGCCTGACAATTAAATTTAAGTATTATATATACTATTCAATAGGAAATTTATAGTATAAATAACAAATAAATATAATAAGTTAACTAAGGATTTACTTCTTTGGTACAAAGCATTCATTTTTGTTTTAAGGGTCTCTGCTTTCCGCTTATTAATATATATTTTTAATATGTAATTTTATCTTGTTGCTAGGTTGATAAAAACAACTTATTATCACCCAAGCGGGATTCGAACTCGTAACTATGAGTTTGCAAGCAGACGTTATGCTACCAATTTTTCAAATTACCTTTATTATTATATTTAATTATTAATATATTATTTCTTCAATAGATATGGTAAAATGTAATATTTAGTTGGTTTATCTTAAATGTACTCACGCATCTAAATCTTCTAAACCATATTTTCTTTCTAAACGTTTAGAAGACTCGCAACCAAACCATACTGCCTCTCCAGCTTGAATGCTATCTTTTACTGCCCTATAAATAAAAATAAAATAATAATAAATATCAACACGTTATATTTCGAATTAAATAGTATAAGTTAAAAAGAAAGGAATTCATGAAGAGAAGAATGATTTATTTTATTATGAAATATAGAATTTTAATTTACCATATATTTTATTGTATATTTATATTATTATTCTATTCATAAGAAGCACTACAAATTAAGGTTTTAATGGAACCAAAGTACGAACTGATAGGGTCGTCCAGAAAAATAATTAAAGGCCGTTCTGTATATATGGAAAAATATCAAGGATGGGTTAATATGTTAATTAACGTCTTGGGAGGTATATTTCGCCTGGTAGTATTCAACTTTGTTAGTACATGCTGTCCCATTGTGTCACTAGCACCTTCAATCTATCTTTGAAATATCATCGCAAAGCCATATATCAGGGTAGGAACAGTAGGAACCTAGTGTTGACGTTAAGACACTCCTTTCTCTGCTTACCTTTCGGGGCATTGTATGTTGAGTGGCGAAACTAAACGCCGCTTTGTCTAGTTACCAGAGTGAAGACAATGGAATAATCCATCTTTCCCAAGTGGGAATCGAACCCACAAACCATCGCGTTGACAGGCAGACTTTTTTTTATTGTTAAAACAATTCACACGAAAGTTTCTTTCAATAGTTGGCCAAGTATAAATGCTTACTTTATTAGAACCTCTATAGGTTGGTTGTTGTACAGCGTCTCCCGCGCGCCTACAACGTTGCCGAGACACTGCAGCGTGTAGAGACGACCGAACGGGTTCGATTCCCGCGGGTCGCTGACTAGGCACACCTGTGGAGCACATTATAACATTATTATTTATAAGTGTGTCTTCATACTATAAAAAAATAGTGTAGCGCAATTACGTGAAATATTATAAAATTTATGTCACAATGTCAATTTACAATTCGACTTAAGCAAGCCGAATTATATTAGATATCTAATCCCTTACTCATTCTGTTTTTCATTCATTTTTTTATAAAAATAACAGCGGAATTTGAACCCACACCTCTTGGAAATTGCAAAAGCGGTAATTATTAACAAAACACCGTATATTAGATTTGCATTGTTTGAAAATCCATTGGTTCCACATCTTAAACACTTTATAGTCTGTGACAACGGACAGTTCATCTGTTTTAATTATTTCATATTGAACATATAAAAATAAACTATATTTTATAGTTTGCTATTTACAAATAGTTCTATTTACATGCATTTATAATACATAATTTGGAAAATCTCAATTTATTTTAAATATCAATATTTTCACTTAAAATGTGATGTTAAGTGAAAAATATTGATATTTTAAATAAATGTAAAATTTATAACAATACATAAATATATGATAAATTATAATTTAAAATTTTATTAATACTATAAAAATATCTGACCTTATCATTTACATCAAAAAGAGGTTTTACATGTTTATCATAAAACTCTTGTGGAGAGAGTGGCCCGAAAGAATTGTATTCTTTCTCTTTATTATAGAACTCATATGTGAACTTTTCTGGCGGAATTCCTGTAAAAGTTAAATTGTATAAAATAAACATCTAATAAGTATAATTATTATATAATATAAAGTTAAAATCTATAAATAAAATTATAAACTTATATTAAAAAATACTCTAATAATATAAATAGGATTTCAACCAGTTGCAAGACAATAAAAATAAATATATTACTAAGAGGCAAGGATCAGCCACCATTGTTAATCTAATTCTTCCACTTAGCATTAGTCGTAAATCTTTTATAATCACTTTATTATTCACACTATGATAAGATCACTTTAGTTTTAGTAAATAAATATTGTTAATAAATTAACATTTTAAATTATATATTACAAAACAAAATGTTGTCTTCAAATTTCAAGCTTCGCATTATTTTATTTAGTAAGTAGTTTTTTTTACTTTTTATTTTATATCGTCCAATAACCTTTAAGTTTTGATGTGTAAATTACTATTTTTATTGTTAGCTATTTTTTATTTACAGTTTATGACTAGTGAATAATAAAAAAACGAAATATCTCTATTAACCAAATTTCTAGATTAAGCTTCTTAGAAATAGAAATATTTAAAAAAATATTTAACTATTTTTTTCTCATCCATGGTTTTTTTTAATGGTGTCACTTGCCTTAAAATATTAAATTACTTTTTATACCATATAATTAAAATATAATTAACGATTATTTTTTAGTTTAACAAGCTTACTATTATTATGCATTTTATGATTTTTGAGACTTACCCAAGCAAGTAGATACAATATTATAAATGACAGCAATTTGTCTGTCTATTGCGTCTTGTACTTCTTCATCAGAAGCGCCATTGGCAACTAATCCTCTTAATTCTTTTGCATATTCTCGTAACTAAAACATTTTTAATATTATTTTTAAGACATTATAAAAAGACATTTTAAATAAAATAAATTATTAACTACTGTCCGATAATCTTATCAGTATATGTACAAGTACATATACAATCATTTTAATTATCATTTTCTCTAACATTCAAACCTAATAAACAAGGTAATTTATAACAACTTATTGAAAAATATTATATACCTTAGTTTTGATTAATGCATTCATATGCAAGCTACGTCTTGAGCTGAAGGTTTCTGGGAAACATTTTTTTGGCATCAATCCATGTTTGTTCACAAGGTTCACTATGAGATCCCACTGTCCACCATCATTAATTGGGTCCTAAAAAATATTATATACATTTTTATTATGTATTCATATGTAACTATTTATGTATTTGTGTACAACATATACTAAAAACAAATAAGTCTATTTTTATATTTTCTTTATATGATATACACATATGATTTTTATGGTACACCATATGAAATAGTGATGTGCTGAAGTATTAACAAAGTAAACCTGTGAATAGGAATTCTTAGTAAGTGTTTAGTTTTCTTTAGTTTTAGTAACACTATAAATAACAACTTTTATCTGGTCTATTTTTTCATTCTCAATACACACTTCCAACAGTTGATCTGTGATTTCAATGGAGGACTGACTAAACATATCAACATTATTAGAATAAGTGTTGTCATTTATGGTGATACCCACATATATTTCAATTTTTCAGTGAATACCATGTAAAACCTTATAAAATTTCATTAATAAATTCAGTAAAGTCATGTATTCCTCACCACCTGCAACTGAATGGTGCACTAAGATAAATTTAAAATAAATAAATATATTGTTATACATTGCCTTAAGTAAGAAATTCACTAAGCGTCCATCCAGCTCCTCCCCTTGTCTTGCTGTCTGGACAATATTGTTCAACCAATAGTGAGATCTTTCAATTTTATCCCAGAAAAAGAGATAGCTACAAAAATATTATCATTATATATTAATATTTTTTCTTGTTTTATCATTACAAAATAATAAATACTGTAGGCTAATTTATATGCTGCTAATAAATACCTATCTAATGCATAATGATATCAATTGCAAATAATGAAACAGGTCCAAAAGATAAGAAAATGTTTTATGACAATAATAATCTCAACATAATATACACAATTATAATATACACAATACATATCATTATTACTACAATTACACAACTGAAATGATGAAATATATTAGCATAAATATGATATATAGCATGTTTATTTAAATTAATAATAAATATGTAGACCCATTACTTTACCTTTGTGAAAATTCAAACTCTTCAATTCCATATTTTTTCATAAAAGGCAGTCTCATAACATTTAAAATTGCAAACAGCCAACATCTACCTGTGTACTCTTGATTTGTAACAGGTTTACCTTCGGACTCAATCTAAGAAATGAAGATAAAGCATCACTGGATTTTATTTAACAGAAACTTAGAGTTTGGTTGGTGGAAAGTATTACAAAACATACTGGTTAAAAATTTAAAAAATATTATGTTAATATAGTAAGTTTGAAATTTTTAATGTAATAAATATATAATATTTTTTTTGTGAAGTCTTACCTTAACATTAAAAACATGTAGTTGTCTTTCAGCTTTCCTTTTACTTATAGCTACTTCAAATGGGTCAAATCTTGCACATACATTCTGAGCAAGTTCATTTTTGGGATCAGCATAAAAGTTATTCCTCAATTTTTCTAATTTTTCAATACTTAAAGGTTCTGCAAGTGTCACAGTTAACCATAAGTACCAACAAAGGGAACATTTTACATTATATCTATTATATTTTTATTCATTGACACAAAAGATTGAAGATTGATAGAAATAATGATAAAAACAGAGTAATGCTTAAATACATTTAAAGCTCATACTTCTCAAAGTGAAAGTTTGAATAAAAAAACAAAAAAGAAATCTCTTGAATTTTTTTGGAAGGTATTATTCTAACTAATAAATTGTGTCACCACTTGAAACATATTATAGATATTAAAAAGATGTGAAGGCGTTATAATTTTAATAAATAAATAAAATAATAAAACAATATTTAAATAGCCTACTTACTCGAAGACATACTTGCAGACAGTATTCTTGCTCTGAAAAATGTGGTTGTCTTAAACAGAGCGAATTGTAGAGAGCTTATATTCATTAAAAATATATACACTTATTAACGTGTCGGCAGGCTCAATGGTTGGTTAACTGCCGCGTTGGTAAAAGGTAACACATATAAATATTATTTACACTATCGTCAACGATGATATGTAAAATTGAAATCCAATCTAGCCAATTATAGCGAGCTGTAGGACGCAGCTGATAGTTATCATTCGTCTGACAGATGTGACAGTTGAACATTCATTTATAATTAACTTTAAATCTAGTAAATTGATTAAATATTTATATAAGCTTCATATTAATTTTATAATTATTAAATCAAATTTTTAGTACAATTTGAAAATAATCATATGAGCATGTTATATATTTCAATCATGGCAATAATATACAACAAAATGGCGGAAAAATCAAATAAAAAGTTGATTAATATTTAATATTATATATAACAAAATTTATTTTCTATGTGAGGTGTTATAATATGATGAATAAACATAATTGTAATATGTTGAATTGCACCAAGATAAAAAATCAATATTTCTTCTATAGTAATAGGTAACACTGAAAAATTATAGGGGTGGCTAAGAGCATTATGTAAAGACGAAAAGATTTCATCTCAAAATTTAAGTCTTAGATATGTACTGAAATAAAGCAAATAAATATTTCATTTAAATATATATTTATTAGTATATAATAGAAAAATGGCAGTAAAAGCTTATGAAGACGCCTGTATGAGGGCTGAACTCTTTGGACAGCCTAAACCCGATAGAGATGATTTTTTATCAAAACATAAACATTTGGATATTGTAGAATTTGAAGAAGTGGATATAAAAACTACAGAGGTAAATATATATTTTTTTTGAATAACCGGGATTTAAAAATTGTATACTTTTATATTTAAGTAGTGTATAATAAGGCCAAGGTCATAAAAATTTAAATGTCTGATTGGTAACAAAAAAGGTGTGCTTATGACCACATTTATAGGGCAAATCGTAGTGTAATTACTTAGATAATATATATTTGAGATTAAAGTATTATTTATTATGTTCATAGATATCAAAGACGAAAATAATAAAATATATGTTTTTTTTTTCAGAATACTGCAATGCTTAGCAATGATTTGAATGCAGCAAGTGGAGGGCTTACTGAACTGAATACTATTCTTAGTTCAACGCAAACTAAATTAAATCGTATGAAAGTGAGCATTTAATATTTTTTCAATTGATTGATTATTGCTTTTTTTATTATAACTGCTCACTATGCCTATCAATCTCTTACGTACTTTATTATATAAAAAAACCTTATTTAATTACAGGGAGTGTGCGGGAGTGTAACAAATTTCTTTCGCTTAAAGCTTTCCTCAAAAGATAATTTGTCATATTCTAGCGAACCCAGTTATATTGGACAAACGAATTACGATAAAGACTATATACCACCAAAAAATACAGATATTGGATTTATAAATACTGGTCTTGGTCCAAATGATAACGAGATGACACCTCGGGCGGGAAAATTAAAACAAAATGGCGGTGATATTAATTCGGCTTTAGCAGATTTAGAGGCTATGGAAGTTGTTGAAAACACTTCATTATTGGGTAAACCTGCAGCTATAGATCATCGTAAGCAGGTGTCGTCCCAAGTGAATAAATTAGATAACTTAATATTACAAGCAGAGAGGGCGCAGGAGTCTTTGAAAAGCCAAAATAGACAAATGAGAAGCTTTCTTCGATAAAGTGACCATTAATAGTTATAACTTTGTTGCGAACGCCAACATTTAATTGTTTTGTTGTACATGCTTAGTATTGAATATTTAATGATAATATAAATTATATTTTCGAACGCAAAGTGATATAGGTTGAATAAAGATGAAAGTGATTAAATGACTTTCCTGATACGTATTTAGCATAGCAGATCAAGTATTAAAGATGTTTTTTCTAAGCCTTATTACAGAGCTAGCAGATTTTATTGTTTAGTTTATGCAAAAATACCTACATAGCCTATATTATATCATAATAATTATTTATATAAACGGCTAGATAGTAACTTTTGATGATTATAGTCGATACGAATAGCTTTTAAATATATGTCGCTGGTGCTTTTAATAAGACAATCCTTAATCTTTATATACTATGCAAAGTGACAATATTATAAAATTTTATAACTTAGAACGACAGAAATTTATCAGCTAGATCTTTGGATTTATGGTATATACTCTTAAATCAATAGTTATTTTTTTATTTCTTAGAACTTAGCATATAAAATGTCTTATATTTATTATAAATATAAATGTTATCAAATAAAATATAATTTACTTTTAAAAATAGTTCCCGATGTTTAATAAAATATGTTCTAAATAGGTCGTTTAATGTATGTAGGTTGATGCAACCACAACACCTATCAATTGTGATATTATCCTTCTGTACTTTTAAGAATAATTAAAATGTTTGAAAATTTTATGTTTTATTATTCTTTCTATATGTTTGTAAGTGAAATTGAAATTAAAATTTGAAAATGGTAAAAATTTTTTAAAGGATAGACAATCTTTAATAAATACAAAGATTAATTTTAACAGAATCTTTAATTTACTTCGATAATTTAAAGTTTCCAAATTGTCAGAAGAAAAGATAAAGAGAGTACTAGTAGTTAAAAAAGAACTATGACGATTCTCGCTACACAATGAATATATTGCATTTTAAATTGTTGCATTCATGAAAAATTATAATAATAATTTAATAACAAAAGCTGTCTTTTCTTTATTTATATTTTGACAAAAATAAATAAAATTAATTTAATCTCCCTTCCAAATTTCCTTCAAAAACCAATAATTACGTTCCAAATCACATTTATTTCCAAAGAGAATCAATAAACAAGGAAATTTCGCTTAATGCTCCTCCGCTGATCAAAGAGTGATTATTATTCGACATTGGCTCGTCACACGGAACAAGGGCAAACAAAAACGGGACTACACCAACCATGAAATCGTTACTTATATAAATGATTACTGTACCATGACATACCAATACTGTTTAGTTTAGCCGTCGACATGCTACTTTTATTTGTCGCCTTGCAATTAATAGTCGTTGTAGTTGCAAATCCATTTCATAAATATCCTTATGTGTTTTTACTTGACGTTGGAAATGAAGAATTACAGACATTCAATACTGAACGAATAACAATAAGTATACCCGGTGGTTCTCTGGCAATAAAATATCCGGCTATTGGCGAAGGAGATACCATAGGACACGTGAGAGTAAGTGGAATTGATTTTGGTACGGATCTCAAAGCGAGCATCGTCCAAGGCGGTCCTGGATATAAATACGTTGTTTTAGTATTTATTGGTAATCCAGGGGTTTCCTACGATGCAGTTGTAACAATAGAAACTATACCGAATGCAGATGATTCTTCTAATATGAATTCTGACAGTGGAAATCAAACTCCAGAAGATTCGAACGATAGTGACAAGATCATAGATAATAATATTCAACAAAAAAGTATTTATTCGGAAAATTCATTGATATCACAATCAAGTTCAAATGTTTACAAATATATAAATAGCGAACAATCCGAGGCGGACCATGCTGATGATGAGGAAGAAGTATCAAATGATGATAAAGATGATGGTAGTAAAGAAGACAGTGCCAATCAAAGTAATAATGACTATAATATTGATGAAAGTCAAAGTAACACTCACACAAAAGAAGTTTATTCAGAAAACGTGAATCAAAATAGTCCACTAGATAGTAGGAGTACTAGTCGATATGGTAAATATGAAGCCTTTAAACCACTTATTATTGGCGGTGTAAGATTCTATCCTCAATCTGCTATTTACTCTCAAGACGAATATACTAAGCCAATTTATGATCAAGAAAATCATATTAAAGATGATGATGATGAAGAAGAAATAAATGAAATTATTAATAATATTAAGGATAGTAATAATAATATTGACCCTGATTACGGGTCACCCGTTGAATATTGAAAACGGTTTTAAACTATAATTTAACATTTTTTTGTATTACCTACAACAAATAAATAATTAAATATTGAATTATGCGTTGTACAACAAATAAATAATTAAATATTGAATTAGTTAAAATTGTTGTGTTATTTTTAGTCAGTGCAAATTTAATAAAAAAATTCTTTACGCATCTTTTTATGGCATTATTCCATAATCCCAGCTTAATTGTCAGCGTTCGTCTTGCGAATTAGATTAATCCATTTTCACGTTCTTATTCTCAGTGGTTAATCCGTTGAGCCTCTGTATCTATTTAATAATAACTTGTTGATACATAGTAAACTTATTAGGAGAAACTACATTACCTAGAAACTTGATACAAGGGTTCCTTTTACGATGTGAGCACCAAAGATTTTTAGTAATTCAACCTCGAAGAGGGTAAAATTTATAGGGAATATTCTCATTTTCAGAGTGAGAGGTAAAAAAATAGGTAGTGGACAGAGAAGAAAAGAAAACTGCTTAGCATTCTATGGATTCACCGTGCGGGTGCCGGGCCCATTGCGTTGTAGGAAGAGGAGCTCCGATCAGCGCTTGGGACTTGCGACCCAACTGTAGGTTTAAAGGGGCCCCTTTAAAATGCATTAACGCTCACCTTCACTGTCCGAGCTCCTCCCACTACCTAACCAAATTTTAAATGATTCTACCAAAGCCGCCTTTGAAGTGCGTTCTAGAAATGAATTTATAATTGCTCTAGACAGGCCGAGATCTTTTAGTAAACTATAGAGAGATTTCGCTGTTATACCTCTCGCTCCTACTTCAACTGCAAATAAGCTAACTCTAAACCTATTCCTGGTCAGTTCGTTTGTAAGATCGAAGTATTTATTAAGTTTTAGATGGTGACTTTTTGGAATATTTGTTTCCCACGGAACTGTAAGTTCTACCAGTACTACGCATTTTAGGCTTCGAGAATATAGAAAAATATCCGGTCTGGATGACGAAACACAAATATCCTCAGGGATTCTATACTGTTTCTCATACGTGTCCATCATAAGTGTCCAATCGGGAGCTGGATCTAATATAGAGAAAGGTTTTTGTGTGGGTTTTTTATAAAAACCTTCTTTCACAAACTCTATTGAGCGTTTGTTGGTTGTTATATTTCTCTGTGCTCTTGCTACAGATAGACTAACGGCTTCACGTATGATTTCTAGTACTTTATCGTGGCGCCGCGAGTATTGGCCACTATCCAAGAGTACCATACACCCCACCAGCATATGTTTAGCTGTCCCTACTGCCTCTTTACAGATGTAGCAAGATTTATCGGTAGCTTTACCCCATCTTACTAAATTACTTTGATCTGGAAGAGTCATTTGGAACGCATTTAGATAGAATTTTAATAGTGCTGGAGACCAGTCGTGAATTAGGGTGCGCCATTTTAAAGCTAAAGGGATACAGAATTCTCCTATAGTTAGCCACTCGTTTTGCATTTCTAGACCCAATGCGTGCACCTTACATTCTACATCAGAAAATGGGAGAGGAAAATTTGTATGGAAAATTACTCTTCTCTGGACTTAACAGTATAAAAAATGGTATACGGGTATTAGAAATAAAAATGATCTGTTTGCGTAAAATTAACAAAAGTTTCCAGTAGAAGGGGTAAAATGGAATGTAAATAAATGGTGAGTACGACGTTACGGTAGTGGACGAAGTCGCAGGCAAGAGCTAGCTATATATATAATATATATATATATATATATATATATATATATATATATATATATATATATATATATATATATATATATATATATATATATATATATATATATATATATATATATATATATATATATATATATACCAGAGAGATATATATAAGAGCATAACAAGACGTAGAAGATAAGTTAAAAAAATATTTAATATATATAAATCTACTGTATTTATGTGAAAGGCGTAGGCGTACACGTGTGGAAGGACTTAGCAGACTCCAAATGAAGTTAGACTTCAGTTTCCACGTGAATAATTTTTATCGTCTCAAGGCAAAGGGTTTAAATGAAAAGATAAATTAGACGGATAAAAAGCTTTAGCTCCGCATGGGGGCTGCATGTTTGAATTAAGGGTTTAACTACACATATTCTCATTTCTATTTTGATGTTGTGATAAACCTGATTGCATCGTTAAGTGATTATGTTGGGGCAATATTTTACTTGAGGATCGTCATGGCGCAGAGGCGTAGCGTCTTCCTGTAAACGCGACGATTGGTTGGTTCGATTCCCACTCGGGGAAAATGGATGTTTCTATTTCCATTTTTTTCGCTCTGGAAACTAGGTAAAGCGCGGCGTTGAGTTAATACGCAAACTCAATGTCTTAATAAAGGCAGAAAGCAAAGGCTAAGCAACGGAGTGTCTTAACACTAGGTTTCTATGGTTGCAGTTCCCTCCGCCTACCTTGCCATGTGTGGGATAAAAGTGAAGACATAAAAAAAGTATTTTACTTTTAATATCAGTGCGTATTTCTATAAGCGATTGATTAATTATTATCGCGATTGTTTGTTAGTACGGCTCCCACTTGGGCGGAATGAGTTACTTTCATTTTCATAACTCTAGAAACAACGCAAAGAGCAACGTTGACTTCTGCGTATAGTGCCTAATGCATAATGCCTCGTAAGGCGGAAAACGGGAAACAGAGTGTCTAGCTACTATAGGTTTTTGCCTTGTTTATCTTGTATAGCAGGTTGCCTATTCTTAAGTGTGGGCCGGCCAGATTCGCGCTTCCTCAGGTGTGGTTTTCTATAAAAATTAAGGACATCAAAATATGTTGTGAATTAATTATTATTACTCATTATTAGTAAGCTTAAAGAGTCGAGTAGAACTCAATATTCTAAAGAATAGTATACATAGTATACAAATAGCGTTAGACGTGGCAAAAACTTAACAAATTTACTTGACATAATCTTGAAAATGCGGATATACGTCCAAAGTCTAGCAGTAATTCTTATAGATACTCAGGAAATATTGAACTGGAATAATAAAACCTTAAATGTAAACATTCAATGACGGTATATAATATTAAAAGCTAATAACGTTAAAAAAATAGTTCACTTAATTGTATGAAATAAATATTGGATTTTCTTGCATGCTGCATTGTTATAAACGAAAAAAGAGCCTGCTTACAGATGGTGTATTCAGTAAAATACATTTAAAAAAATGTATATAAAATGGTAATTTAATTCATATACATATTTTCCTGTAAGAAACTTATACAATTTGTAAGTATACGATTTTTAATAATAGATTGAGTGATTCGAAAATATATAAAATCGAGAAAATCGAAGAATTTTAAAGTGACGTCGTAGGTATACGTGTAAAATTTCAAAATGAATGCAATTCAATTTCAATTCAATGCAAATTTACGGATGAGAACTACCGGAAGAGAATAATGAACGGATTGATAGTTCATAATAATTACTAAACAGTCAATCTCTATAAAACTTAGATTCTAATACATATATGATTTAAGCACTCAGAACTTTTGAAACGTAATATTCAATAGCATCTCTAACATTATGCGCAACGAAGGCCATTTTCTCTGCAACCGCAGTAGTTATGTAACAGCCGTGTACTTTTTGTCCTCCGTTTCTGCCGAATAGCATTCGTATAGAACTTTATTATAATCGAACGAATCTACTCGAAGTGATCTACTTGTAATTCTAGTACAAGAAGTTGTATGAAAGATTCAAAAATATATTTATTTCGTTTAAAAAAACATATATTTAAACTTATTGTTCGTTATAAATTTCGACGTCGTGCTAGCTTTAGTTTTTAGTGAAAATTTTCATAAATTTTCCTTAAAACGACATATTCCAAATATATTTTCTTTTAGACTTTGATAGCTAACATTATCTACATACATATTCATAAATAAGAAACAATTAAAATATTTTTGTATTAATATATAGAAAGAATAGTACCTACCTACCTCAGCTCAATAAGTTCCTAACAATTTTGTTAACCGAAATAAACTTTTCCTTCTGCATATCAATGACATGTTAGGAGATTCTAACATTCATTTCTATGCGGATGATAGTACTGTGGATGCCGTATACTCCGGCCGTGCAGGTCTTTCTAGGGAATAGCCTACCTGCGGCAGTGTTTCCAGGTCGATACGACATGGGTACCTTCAAAAAGCGCGTTTACGTTCCACCTTAAAGGTCGGCAACGGTCTTATAACAACTCTGCTGTTACACAGGGCCGTGGGCGTCGGTGATCACTTACCATCAGGTGACCCGACCGCTCAGTTTGCCTTGTCCTTCCCATAAAAAAATATATATGTTTATTCAACATTATTCATCAGTATGCAGTAGGAGCATGTAAATAAACAGTTACATGCTAAAAATTACTGCTGCTATTAGTTAGCAAAGCTTCGTAAGAACAACTACGAAGGCAGCGTGTAGCAAGCTCCATGAAATTATCTCGTATACCGTAACGTTTAACTCGACCAGTGCGTACAAACTGTAATGATTTACGGCTAAACGTGGACGCTAACAGATCGTCTAGCTAATAAATTTAGAAAGATCCAACGTTCTATGGAGCGACCTATGCTTGGAGTTTTTTTGAAGAATAAATTCAGAAATGTAGTCAGTTGAAGTGGCAGTGGACACGTCGTTGGAGTAGGTGAGTGGAGTCTGAATCTCTTGTGTAGATCTCCTCTAGCTAGATGGGCCGACGACCTGAAGAAGCTTGCCGGGTTTGATTGTGGAAGGCGCAGACTTTTAGCGCACCCTGAAGTAAACATATATACAGGAGTAGACAGAAAAAGGTTGAATTGTTTTTATGATTTTTTAAGTGCTAATCCACACTGAGGATAGAAAAATACTTATAAAATACTTGTAAAACGTATAATTTTTTTTATTTTGTTTGGCGGACTTTGATTTTGATGGGATTTGACTAAGGTTGAACTGATTACAGTTACTTGACTTCTACCAAAAGATGACATTGGAATTTGGCTTAACTGCTATAAAGAACTTAAAAATATACAGTAAAATTTAAAGCATATAAAAAATAATATACTATCTCCTGAACTATACTGCAGGGCATGTAAATGTGTTTTTGACGTCGACGGTTAACGGTCAATAGAATTTCAGTTTCGTCATTTCGAGGCAAACATGTCGCCGCCCCATAATTCTAATTTTGAAGGCCCGTGAAATATTAATTCGAGATACGGTTGAATTGTTTTGTCCTGATTACATTTTATATACATAATATGTTACGAGGATTTACACGTAGGCAGGCGATTTAAATTTTAATATATTATTTTATAAATTCTTTTTTTAACGTATTAAATTATAATTTAGTATATAGAAAATATAGTGTAAATAACATATGATTTCGCCATAGCGATGATTGTGGGTTTAGTTCCTATTTGAAGTTTTTTATTATATTTACTTAACATATACGAAGTAAGCAGGGACTAAGTAACGGAGTGTCTTAACACTAGGTTCGTATGGTTCCTGCAGTTCCCTCTGCCTACCCTGTCATGTGCCATATATTTAGCTTATATTTTCTCCAAAGCACAAAAGCTGCCAAATTTGCCATATGTGTGAATAATAAAAAATTCTTAGTTGTTTCATAAGTAATTTTAACTTTTTAGTAATGTTTCTATAATCATTTTATCAATTTGTAAAATATATATATACAAAAATCAATTTGGAATTAATGCTATATTAATTACTACTTTAGGTATATTGTTGTATAGTCATGACCTTCTTGCAAGTAAATCATATAATATGTTCTATACATTTTTTATGTACAATTTTCAGTTAAAACATTTTAAAATACATTTATACAAAAAATAAACATACATGTTTACCATCTTCTACATAAACAACTGCTGGACACTGCATATTTAGCACAAAAACGGTCACCGATTGAAATTTAGATACCATGTCGAAAATAGAACGAGCGCGCTGAGACCGCTATCGAATAAGTAGTCCGAATAAGAATAAGTAACCGTTAAATTTAAATGCGATATTCATATATCACAAGAATTCAGATTTTGAACTAAAAAACGAATAAAAATCTATACATATCATAAAAACGCCATAGTATTGTAACAAATCGTTGTATAAACTTGGGATGTTTATGAAAAAGCAATTATTATAACATTACATTATAGTACAGATGCCAATTAAAATATTAAAAAGTTATATCAATTTAATGTATTTGATACAACGAAACTGCTGCAAAATAACTGTTTTTAGCTCGTGCTTATACATATATGTTGACTACTTTATGACACTTAAAAAATGTTTCATCTATAAACAGTGTGTGTTATATCCTCAGAAACATAATAAAATTTATGGCAAATGCTACGATTGAAAGGCCCGTTAAATAGTTGGATAATTTGTTTCACGTCCACACTAGTGGCAAAAAAGTGAATAGGTGATAGGTAAGACTTTAAGTCGTGAGCATCTACATAGAACACAAAGTAACTTCAAACAAAAATAAATTATATACTAACAATATGATAAAATTAAAAAAACTATTTAGGAATTGAAATAAAATGTTTAAAAAGTTTTATTACAAAGACACTAAAGAGACAAGAGCCATACGTTGTAATATTTTATTTAGACCGAGTTCAATAACTTCAGTAGTGTTTTGAAGAAAATTACAAAAACAAAAAAATAACACACTGCTTATCCTGTTCTACTTTAGTGAATGAAGCATTGTCACAATTTCTCCAAAACAAATGTGGATCGTGAATTATAATTCTCTTCGTGGAATCTCAAGGAAAAGGAAGATGTATTGAAAATGGATTTTTTCTTTGTTGAGATACCTACTCTTATTTTTAATTTGTTTATTATGTATTCTTCTTCACAAGTTAGTAATAAAAATAATAATAATAAGCCCCCAGGGCAGCTTGTGGCGAGCTGATGGGGAGTGGCGACCACACGGACCTGAGTCCTCCAGAGGGGCATTGTAATTTATCCCCCGCCTCTGGCTTGCCTTCACTGGCCGGCAGAGTGGAGCCTAAGAGCTTTATGCTCGAAAGGGTGGAAGTGGTCAATCAGCGTAATAACGGGGAAACCCGCTCACGAGCTTCTAGCGATGGTGAAACCGGTGCACACCACTCGACACCCTAAGCCGACACCGCCGATGCTGCGAGGCATTACGCCGCTTTGTGAGGTAGTCACCGTCTGTTGACCTTTCTATTTGAGACTGTTGAAATGGCGGACGTCCGTTAGTCTCATTCAATAGCCCAGTACCCAGTCCATCTAAACTCTATTCCATAGGTTCAATTTAGTTTTTCAAATTCTCTATAGCTCCTATGTATTATCTGGCGACCATATCTGGGCAATTACCTATGGTTACTCAGAGATGGATCCTGGGTAATGCGTCACAGTAAAATTTTTTATATTCTCTAAGGGGCCTCTACGTGTTGGACCTGTGTCCAAAGCGCGCAAGCGTTCCAAAGGACTGGGTTCAGTTGAATCCGAGAATTCCGAAAAGAGAAACATAATAATAATGTTTTTTTTATAAAAGAATAGCTAGTATAAAAATTACACAATAAGAAATAAAGTAAAAGTGACCTAATCCAATCTAATGTAACAATGTAACATCAAACTTAAAATATTCGTAAATTAATTATTATAGCTTCTATTTTACTAATAAAATACAGTATAATAAACAAAATTTTTATATTACCTCTACAGATGGAAAATTTGAAGTGTTTTTAATGTTCGTTTAGTATACACTGTCACCTAAATATTCTTAACCTATAGTTTATAATGTCAACATACTGATTAAAAGCTGTATTATTTTGAAGCTTATAAACATTTGGTGGTTTGTGCTATAACAATGCGAAGTTAGCATAATCTGTTCCTTTATAAATTCTGACTCATTCCAGCTTGTGTACTGTACAGATGGAAGCAAAACAATTAGATGAATACTTCACCTTGATTAATATATCCTATATTTAGAGTTTAAAACACTTTAACTCGTTTACACTTGCAATGAAAATAATATGCCTATATAAATGCAATTTTATATAACTTTAAATAGAATATAACAAGCTTATAAATCAAAATTGATAAAACTTTAATTGGCTAGAGCTCTTGGATTTTCTCTAAGAGGCGCGGGTTCGAATCCCGCTAAGAAGAATTTTAAATACGCTTTGTTGTTTTTATTAGCTTTAGTTAGCTTTAGTTGTTTTTATTTAATACAATTTTTGTTACGGCATAAGCTTAATAAATACGAAATAAATAATAAATATATACTAGTAAATTTTCAACATCTTACAAACCATACGAACTAATTACTAAAGCTTTCATTTTAAACAAAGTTAAACTTCCTAAGGTTGACATGAGTGAAGATACATGTTGAAAATAACTTCACCGTACATACTGCCCCAGATGTGATAAACATTTAAACGGATGAAAGATACCAAGTACATTACGGTTACATGTTATCGCTAAGGATTGTGCTATATGTGCATTAAACGCTTAAAAGCAAAGGAGAATATTAAAAACTTGGAACTCTCATACTTGTATATGGGAAGTGGATGTTGAATGACTTTAAAGTTAAAACCCATTATGCTTTATCGTTTATCTTGCTGAATTGAAATGTTGACCTATAATTTGTGGGTTTATTTTTTGTTTAGATGTTTATTTAATTTTAGGCTTTGTATTTATGGGTAAATTAATAACTTGGTTCCTGTATAACACCTGAATCTGTTAAGATGGCCGATGTCAGGTACACTGTGTTTATACTAAAACGAATAATTTGACGGTTTGGAACGCCATGAACAAAGAGAAGAAGAACTTGATGGTTATAGGGTTGATCAGTAAATTGAGATCCCAGCCGGTGTTTTTTTTTTTAATTTAGTTCTAGTAGATTAATCGTCAAAGGGAAGGTCGATTAATTACCAAAATGTTTAGCTTTTAATATTATTAAAAATAAATATACATCACGTTTTTAGAATTAATATATTTATGCATAACTCTATTTGGAATTTCTAACTGACACTTCTAATAGAGTTGAAAATGTTAAATTATAAAATATTATTAATATATTTAGGAATAAAGTTACTTATATGTAAAGACTACAAGGAAAGAACGTTTTTTGTAATTTTCACTTTACCGTAAAATAATAATAAATTGCATTAAGGCGACGTTAGTAGGGTTCGTTGTAGAAAGATTGCTTGGCGCACTCAATTTAGTGACTTTACAAACTAAAATAAAACGTCTACTGTCCTTGTCCTAAAATATGTGCACTGGTTTAATGACCCTTAGTCAGGAAATGGTAACATGAGGAAAATGTTATATTTAAATACAATTTCATAGTCACAAGTATCTTTAAGTAAAAAGGTTAATTAACTTACTATTCTTTAAATAATAATATGATTGATGAGGAACATTGCAGTGTAGAGGTAGCGTCTGCCTGTAAACGCCACGGTTTGTGGGTTCGATTCCCTCTCGGGGAAGATCAATTTTTTTTATTTCCATTTTCTTCGTTCTGACTATTAAGCTTATCGCGGCGTTGATTTCTGCCACTCATCATGCAATGCCTTGCAAATACGGAAAGCGGGGAACGGAGTGTCTTAATACTTAATTCCCTCTGCCTATCTTATAAAGATAAAAAAATCGTTGATAGCTTGGAAATAAATAGTGTTACTATGGTTTACCTTTTAGCTAATGTATTTTATATAACATGTATCGTATATTTTTAAATAGTACCTTGGAAACTTTAATGGCTCTTACTTGTATATAGAAAAAACTTTTTTATATATAGAAATACTAGTTATTTTTAATTTAATTTTACATATTGATAATGTATTTTATTTGTGTCCAAAAGATAAACTTGGTCCAGATTTTAAATGGCTATACTTCACATACTGTGGTGCAATATCTCCCGCTAACCTTTTATATTGACTGAATGAGTCAAAATATATTTCTGGAACACTGTATCAGATGACTATCCCAAATTTTTACATTTCAAACTTCTAATTTTTGTCATGTATTCTTGCTTTTATTTAGTATATATTTTTATTACTCTTTTTTTTAGTTTCACTCTTTATCCCACATATTGCAGGGTAGGCAGAGGGAACTGCAAGAACCATATGAACCTGATGATGATGACAATGGAAATAGAAAAATCTTCCTCGATTGGGAATCGAACCCTCAAACCGTCGCGTTTACAGGCAGACGCTTGCGCCACGACGGTACATTTTTGGTATTGAACACATTTCAAGTCATTTAATTTATTCTAACTTCAAGATATTTAACTGTACCCTCCTATCGAAAGAGGAAAAGATTATTATAATTGGAATTTGTAACAAGTAAGATATTATTTTTATTTCATATTTTGAATCCGCAATTGATTAAAATGTAAAAATGGTGTGTGTTTAAAAGTTCATTTTTTAAGTTTTGTTGTTGTTCCTCCAAAAATAATTCAAAGTATTATTTTCTAAAATTTTATGATACCAAATCACTAAAAAAATGTAGATACCTTAATTTTTTAATTTCGATATATATACAATAACTTAACAAAAACAAAATTAAATATCTTCTTAATACTATTTACGTTAGTATTGGTTTAGACATTCCTTATAAATGTAATATTTACGCCTATATTCACCCCTATCATACCGTGTAATGCAGTCGGTGTCTTGCGAGGGCGTCTCTAAGCGACGTAAACACTGTGCGTGACAGATAGTGACGCAAAACCGCCTTCCATTTTAATGTAAAGTTATAAAATATGGCATTATTTATGAAACTGATGGTATCTATTTTTATAAACTGTATTGCTTTTTTGTATAAAAGATTCTTATCAATAAATTTGTTAAACTGGTTATACTTTTAAGTTTTTTTTATGTAAGGATTTGGATGGCATGAAAATGGAAATCTTTACTCATACTTATAGATTATATTGAAAGATCACAATGCTGTTGTCATATAAATTGTACTGATTTAATCTAAATTTCAGTTTTTTAATTCTATATTCCTAAGCTTAAACGATACCACATATAAGAAGGCAAACTAGTAATTCACTTATGATATACTACTGGACATTGTTTATGTAACAATAATAGTTAAAAGTACTTAATAATTAACTAATGGTAATAATTTTAATTAGATGTTTAACAAGTAATTTAAGTGTTGTAATAATACTAATAATATCTTTGTTTACTTTATAAATTTTAAATATATGCTTTTAATTCGATAGGTAATATTTTCCAAGTGACCTTACTTTCGATAATTCTGTTTATAAATGTGTATTATTTCATATGCGCAATGATCGATGATTGACGAGACTTTGCGTCTTCGAGTGAATAAAATTTTACGTTGCTTAAAGATTACCTTGAGTTATTTTGTGATGAAAAAATTAAAATAATACAAACAATATTTTATTAAGAAGGTAATTTACTTGACAGATTAAAATCTTTCAATAAAGAATTTAATTAGATATTACTTCAATAAACTGGTATCGTGCACTATAAAGTATCTACAGTTAGGAATCTCTTTCATAAAGAGGGTAGTCTTAGAAGACAAAGACTATAAGAGTAATAATATGTCAATTGTTCATGCAGGCAACGGTCTATATTGGGATCAAATTGTTAATAACAGATTTATGTTATTTATTGCAACTATGCAGAATCTTTGTCAGAATACATTCGAAACATATAGTCTACGCGTGTTTCAATGATTTTTCTTTAAAAATTTACTTTAACAGTTTCTTTATCTATATAAATCCAGCGTTTTCTAAATCCCACTTATTTATTTTCTGATTTAATATAAATATAAGCTTATGCATGAAAGGTAGGTGATAACTACTAGATATTTTTATGATCAAATAACTGTAATTTCACACTAAGAATGGAAAGGAAACACATTTCCACTTTAAAAACCAAAAAAATGTTTAACTAAAATAACATTTCCTCTTGCCAAATGATGTTCTTTGTAGTAATCTTTATCATAATCCGGGTAGCGTAACTTTGTGAAAAACTTCCTACATAGATGCTACTAACGCTATGTTGTATAAAGCATATAAAAATTTCGGCGCAGCATGATATAAAAAACATATGCTTAGTAGTCAAAGTCGCCTCTTGGAAGCCGTGCAAGTGGCTTCCAAGAGGCGCGGGTTCATATTCCGCTGCGTTAAAATATTTATTTGTTTTCTTGCAGTACTTTTTCACGTTTAATCTTTGAGTCAAAGGCTTAAGTTGTTTATGATTTATAAAACAGGTATATAGCAAAAGATCTATTATGTTCAAATTATAACATATCTGTTAATGAACTTGTAAACACTAAATAGAAATAGAAATAGGTCATCAATGAAGTAGCAACATTTGAAGAAAATGTACTACAAAAAGGTTTAATTAGTATAAGGTAATAGATATAGCCAAATAAAAAAGAGCATTCCTTCAAGGTGTTTTTTTTATTGCACCATAAGCTTGTGTGTGTAAAGGAGAGGGGTTGAATTGTGAATTTAACATGAATCCTTTCTATAATACACGGAACCTGGGGTTCTGTGTATTATACTACTGTTCCTGCAAATATCTTATTCCCTAGTAATCCATGTTTTGGTTTAAACGTGACTTGTGCCGTAAGTTATTTTTGATTACTCTAAATAAAGATTTGTCTGGTCATACACTCATTGGTGGTTTTATAGGTATTTTTTAAATTTAATGTTTTTAAACCTGTAATGTTTGATTTCTTGAATTTACTAGAAATTTCTACTTTGAAAGAAAGGAAGAGCATATAACAGAAGTAAAAGGAAAAATAGTATATAGACAATCAATCTGAAGCCAGAAAGAGATGATTAAAATTAGGTTCTATGAAAAAAGTTCAGGTCTAGTTGTAAGTAATAAAAGGACCTACAATTTAAGTTTGTACACTTTTTTCACATAATCACAAATTTTTGTGTCAAAAATTCAAATTTATTTTTTTAAATTCTTTTAAGTAAATCGGAAAATTATACAATTCGTTTTCTTTTTTTCTCACTAAATTTTGTAAATCTTACTTTTTATGTCCCAAACAATGGATGCGAAAAATTTTAAAATATTTTTTTAGCTCGCTCACAACATTCAAGATAATAAATAAATATTTGTAGTTACTATGACGAATCCTAGTACCTTTCTGTTCCACTCTATTATTTGAAGCGTATACTTGATAAAAATATACATAGTGTATTCCAACATATAGGCTTTACTTCAGGAGTGAGAAAGAGTCAACCGTGTTGCACAAGGGTTGAAAATTGAAAATTCTACCCATATTGAAGGGAGATGGATATAGTGCATTTTATATGCTATCTTCTATATACTTCTGTGTGCCTAGTACTTCTTGTTTTGGGTTAAACGTGACTGACTGCCAGCCGTGCCACACACCCCATTCACAATGTATGAATGAAATAAATAATTTAGGTTTGATTGGTAGGATATTAAAAAAGCTATCTTCAATTTATTTAGCCAATTTTATTGCCTGCCTATTTTGCTTTGTTCTGGAAAGATCTTGTTAGGTATTTATTTCCTGTGAATTAAAGAGAACGGAATGTTATGCTCTCTGGCTATATGTTGCAAGCATACGTGTTAAAGTAATAATGCGTGAAACGATCTAGTCTCTATTTGTAAATACATACATATATAGTCGATCATGAGACGATCAATTTGGTGGTATTACCCTCCAGTTTATATAAATCGTTGATATTGGTACGATTTCTACTATTTTTACTTTTTCAAATAATTTATATCGTTAATATTATTTTGGTCAATTTACTACCCTGGTCAAATAAACATACAAACTACAATTTACTTACACCTGAAAATGGATATAAATAAATATTCAAAACACTATAAATAAAATTTAAAATAAAGCTGTATCGATAGATCAAACGAAAAAAAAGTAAAGAGTATTTCCGTTTTCCAGCCAAATGTATTTTGTGCTTGATGTAAACGCATGGTTTGTGTTTTGTATTATATATTCCCGATCTAGTAAGTTCTCTTATAATATTAGATTTTGTCAGTGAATTTTACTGCATACTATGTTGACTAAGCTGTAACTGAAAAGCTTACACAGAAAGAAAAAAAGGTAAAAAAATATATTCAAATATGAAAACGTATACTTAATGCAAGACAAGGACATATTTATTTTAAACAAGGGATTAAAACTGTAGCTGGTGTTGAAGTGCGATAGAAACAGTGCATTTAGCAACGTAGTGTGTACCCTCTACGTATTCCTGAGAACCTGGTACCGAGTGTTTTGAGTTAAACGTGACCTTTAAATTTAAATGATGTACTTGAATTATCTTAAGAATAGTTTGCAATCTATTTATTTTTATTATCTATCTGTCTATGTTTTTTTTTGTTTTCGGAACTAAAAATTTAAAAGTCAATTAAAATAATAATAATTAGCTTATTTTTATTAATATTCGAAAAAAAACAATATAAAATATAAGATTTGCGTAGCTGAGGAGTGGGATAAATAACGAGAGGAACCATTGACGTACGTAGGTTAAAAGCCTGAGTCAAGTTATCTTTTTAATGTGATCAGGTCTGGCATTTTGAAATCCTGAGCTAACCAGATAAGCAATACGTCTATCTAAAATAGAAGCTACAAAGATTCATTGGAGAAGGTCTTTTTAACGCTGGGCGTTCTATCACTTTCTTACTTCAATACAAAAAGATCTAAATTGGGTGACGACTGGTGGCACACGGCATCCAGATATAATCTTTCTTGATGACTACTAAACATGCATAAGTAGATATGTAGGACAGCCGTGATTATCGACACATTACTTACTACAGCAAGTAAATGACACCAACTCGCATACTCACGCTTATCGCTTTCTTGCTCATATTGCAACGAACTGAGTCACGTTTCTCATAAATTATATAATACCAGGACATCAAAAATAGAGAAGAGATGTCCCTAATATTTTAACCATCACATTAAGGGGAGGTATTTTGCATTGCGACCCCATTGTTTGTTAGCTTTCTTTCTATGTGATATGATACTGTACTTGAATTTGATATCTATAAAAAAAAAAAAATTAAAAAAAAAAATTTTTTAATAATCAATGCAAGGTGGTACTTACGCACACTGTGTAGCGCAAAAAGCGCAAAAACTTAGATTGTATAGTAAATGTATAAAAAGTACAGCAATATTCATTCATACTTACTTGCGTTAAAGTGACCAGCTGGTCACGTTTAACTGAAACATTGTTGATCAGGCCACTATAAGTATATAAGAGGTGCCTTGAGCCATTATTAACTAAGCCACAAACGCACTAGCTATGTCTTTTCCAGCTTCGGTATAAGTAAAAGCTTTGACTATTTTAATATATTATAATTAATCATTAAATCCAAATAAACTGCTTTATGAATTTTAAAGTAAGCTTATAAATTATAAAGCCCTAAAGTATCTGTTTCTGTTAAGCAAATAAAAAATAATAAAATATTATAAAAAAATAATAAAATATTAAAAAATTATGGCAACCCACATCGGGTGCTATATTGCGCTGGTTGTCATATTCAAAGTCGTCTCGTCCAACGAGCGATAGAGCACATAATACTTGGAGATTTTCTGGCAGATTCAGCATCTTTCATCTGGCAAGATTGATAACGTTTACTACGTTATGAATCTTGTCAGAACCAATAAAATAAAGTCACTGACGTCGCTTGTAACATTAACAAGCTAAAGGGGCGTTGATGATTGACTGACTTCCAAGTGCCACAGTAGAGACAACATTTAAGCAAAATATTATTAATAAATAGTAATGAATCAATTTAAAAACAGCAATTTTCAATTTTCTAACCTAACCAAACTAGTTTCGTCACGTTTTAACTAAAACACGAGGTATTAGGACATCATAAGTTTTGAGAAGTAAGTTCGGGAACAAGCATACAAATTGGGGAAGTTAAGGAGTTCGTTTACCGCAGATTTATCTTAAATTGACAGATAGTTTTTTTATTTTTAACGTTCGATGTAATAAATAATAAATAAGCTTTAATTTTTTAGTAATTGAATAACAAATTATTTGTTTGGGTTATTTCAAATTTATAAAGAGTGATCTATATTTTCGTCCTTCATCAATGGAATCATAGACAAAGTGATTACAATATATACCTAATAAGTATAGTAATGTATGTAATATAGGTAGAGTAAATGTATGAACTAGTGGAAAGTATATAATAAGAAATATCAGTAGTAAGCAATAATGAAACCGAAAAAGTAGATTGAACTATTGTTTATTTATTAATTTCAGCACATAATTTTTTCCCAGAATCTATAAAAGAAAATAATCTTATGTTACAGCCTCCGATCAGGGAAATGTAATATGTTGGATTAATATAACGTCCATTGAGTAGACATTTATCCCATGCCATTTTCGTTCATATTACAATATTAGATAGTCTAATACTGTGTGAAAATGGCATCCTTGATCAATTTAATGGTAAAATAATTCGTGTACAAAATTTTAAATTTTAGGTAATTAAAAGTTAAACTACTATACTCATAGAGTCATAGCAGTATTCTCAAAATATAGACAACAATGCCAGTAATAGTGCATTCGTTCATTCAATACTGAATTTCAGATGCTAAAGTGAGTCGGTTATATGTATATTATGACAGAGATAAAAATAGAGTTTTAGCTTTTGTTGGAGGAAGATAGAATAATTATATGGAATGCATTTTGGGAAAGAGAAGCTTCTCTTTATCTCTGATAACCTGGTATTGTATTTTGTGATAAAACGTGTAACCTATTTGACATATCTTCAGTCTTAAAGGAGGTGTTAATAAGCTTTATAGAAAAAAATCTGGAAAACAACGTTTTTTTCTTTTTTTTTTTTTAGTTTCACGCTTTTATCCCGCACATGGCAGGGTAGGCAGAGGGAACTGCAAGAACCATACGAACCTAGTGTGAAGACACTCCGTTACTAAGTCCCTGCTTACTCCGTCCCCACTTTTATAAAGTGTTAATTTACACTGAGGGTAGAAGAATACTTGAAAGAAAATATATAAAATCTTTGATCGCAGCGGGAGTTGATCCCCCACCCTCTTGCGAACCGGCTTAGCGCTCTCACCACTGAGCCATACGTTCTCAATCACGCTGCTTTTAAGTAACATTTACAAAGTTATTTTTTAACTTCGAATAGTGATGAAAAACTTAAATTATTAAGTAAGTTATATAATATGTATTTTTTTTTATGAGCTTTGGATCTTCATTATTAATATATGTTACGCATCTTCTTTTTTCTATTTTGCAGGTCTTTAGATGCCTATAGAAAAAATCTCAGTAAATATAATTTAAATTAAAATAAATTAATAATATGCCTTACACCTTACACCTTACGTTAGGCGGACTTATTACTTCCAGAGCTAATTATAGAAAACGTCAAAAAATTGTATTTAATAAATGTATTATAGAAAAGTATCACTACAGGACCCGACAATTTACTTTATGTTATTAACCTCTTCGTATATTAAGTAATTTTACACAAAATTATCCGGCTTTTTTTTTTAATAAATACAGAGTATTATAATTATATTGTTAGAATTTGATTAATATACACTAGAAATGTGTGTTTAATTTATTATTTGTGAGAAAATTACATTGCCATTGTGCTTCTAAAAAGAATGTTAATTAAACTATTAAATTTGAGAGACAGAGATTGATAATTAAATGAAATTAGCAGAGGGGAACTGATAATTTATAAAATAATTTAGTTATTTATTATACATTATTAAAGTATTAATATTGTAATATGTCATAGCTAGCCTAGCCATAGATATTATTATAAGGAACAATCTTTATAAAGTTTCCATAACTTATTTAATCACGAATTTATTACGAAACTCTCGGTGCGAATTGACCAAAACTTATTTATGACGTAAAATATTTAGTGCTAGTATTTTGTGCCAGCCATATATAGTAATAAATTAACATATTAAATTATATGTAGGTCAAAAATAAAATTAAGCGTTGATGTAAATGGTTGAGAGCATGAGATGGCGGTCAATATTCAGATGAGATGAAGTAGGGGATGAATGCAGATGATCTTGCTGAAAATGTTATTCTTGGTTCTGGAACACATTGTAAGCTGTTTACGGAACTACATTTTTCCACTTTTAGTGCTTTCTTTCTTTACCCTGATATTTTTTTTATAGCTTCACGGTTTATGCACGCAATATGTGGGATATTGCAGGGTAGGCAGTGGGATCTGCAGGAACCATATGAACCTAGTGTTAAAACACTCCGTTGCTTAGTTCCTGCTTTCGCCTTTTTTTTTGAGGCATTGCGTGTTGAGTGGCGAAACTCAACGCCGCACTTTGCCTATGTATTGCCATACAATATTTGCCTATGTATTGCCATATAATAGCTTTGTAATGCCATTAAAGAGTACTTTCAATGACTAAGTAGGTATATGTTGCCGCTAGGCCAGAGCTGCGCTGTTTGTTTAGTTTAGTCCATTTTTCGCAATAAAACAAGAGTAACGTGAATTGATTTATACTCGTGCGGCAGTTAGTATAAAAGAACAATAAGAAACTCTAATGAGAGTTATAAAAGTCTTCATGAAAACTGTTGATAGGAACTGTTAATTTTATATAATTCAAGCTTTTTTATATGACAATGTAGCAACTGAAATTTTTCTTAAATATTCGAAAATTTTGTCATAAAGAAGTATATCGATATATCATAGAGCTTTTACTTATGTACATAATTTCAATGCTAAATATTTTCGAAATAATAAAATGATTAAATGTATATTGATTTGCGTCCATTTGTACATGTAAGTGCGTATGTTAGTTAATGTTATTATATTTGATATTAATGAAAAATACCTTTTTGTTATGACGCAAAAACATTGGTTTATACATCCAAAACTAGCGGTTTGCTTTGTCTTTGTCCACATTAAATTTCATTTTCCCACATAAATTTATTGTTTTTGTTGCCATGTAATGTTATTTTTTTATTTATTTTATAATTGCTATATTGACGTCAATGTGTTGCAATTAGGACGTGTCTAACTGTAATCACGATGGTCACGGGTTCGATATTAACTTGAAAGACTTAATTAAATTATAATTTATTTGTCCTCATAGCCTTATTTCTTTATATTAGGTTTTTGTCTTACAAAAGGAAAAATATTGCTTTATTGTAAATCTATAGTATTTAAGTATTTTGAGGATAATTATATTTAATATGTTTAAAAAACATTTACTGTCAAACTCAGTCTGTATTAAATTTTCTGTAAAAAATTAATGCAAATTTTAGTATTGTATTTTGTATAAAAGATATGATGAATAAATAGTGAATTTCGATGAAGTATACTTATATTATATGCATTTTGAGTCATGAAGTAGTTTTTTAACCTATGAAATATTTTTTAAGTTGTTTTAGGTATTTCAGTATTGAATTTTTTACGTTGAAATTAGTGACATATGTGCTATTTTACTCAATAACCTCTTATATGAATCTGGTAGCCTGGTTGCAGATGTATAAAACGTGACACACAGTATGTCCTTTTCATGCATGTGTGTTACTGAAAGTTTATATATTGTTAGCGTCTTAAGACATACTCCTAAAAGGTTTTAAAAGCAAATATACCTTATAATATAAGATGGCATAATTTTTAGACGGTCTTAGACATGACAGTTGTAATTTTGATTTCCACACACAGAAAATAAACTATCACTTTATATTTTTCCTCTGGATACAATACTGAGTGAGTTTCCACCACATGCAATGTAGGAGTGTAAATATAGGTGGTAAGCAGGGTATAAATTGTTTAAATATAATGTTTCCGGTCTAATCTCACTTTATATGGGATATAGCGAGATATTAGCAAAACATTACTTAAATACTATGTTTTATTATTAATTATTAAATATTATATGTATCGATAGGATCGTCTTGGCTCAGAGGCGCAACGTCTGCGTGTAACGTGAAGGTTTCTGGGTTCGATTCCCACTCTAGGAAGATAGATTTTTCTATTTCTATTTTCTTCATTCTGGAAATTAGGCAAAGCGTGGCGTTGCCTCGCATGCAATGCCTTGAAAAAGGCGGAAAACGGGGAGGAACTTTCTTGCAGTTCCCTCTACCCCTAGCCTACCCATGCCATGTGCGGGAAAAGCGTGAAGCTAAAATATATATATATATATATATATATATATATATATATATATATATATATATATATATATATATATATATATATATATATATATATATATATATATATATATATATATATATATATATATATATATATATATATATATATATATATATATATATATATATATATATATATATATATATATATATATATATATATATATATATATATATATATATATATATATATATATATATATATATATATATATATATATATATATATATATATATATATATATATATATATATATATATATATATATATATATATATATATATATATATATATATATATATATATATATATATATATATATATTCTATTCTATTCTTGGCCTGGTTTTAAAAAGTTTCAAGAAGAGATTCTTGAAACTTATTAAATAACATGACACAATTAAATATAAAACAAGAATACGGAGTAAATTCCCTTTAAGATGTATGGCCACGTTGTAAAGCCCTAGCTCACACATGTATAAAAGAGTAGTCAATTTACTTGTAAATAATTAAAATTATTAAAGAGATACTGTTATCCTAAGAATAATTTTAACAGTTAGGATCAAAGGGGACATTTCTAAGAATAGAAAATTCGGTATTTTCTTGAAGATCTCCTTTATGCTTATGTGAACTTAGTTGTTCTTATTTAGGTTAAACGTCACGCGATGTATGGTCTTGCACTGCTTATATACCTCTTGTCACTTTATTTTCTCCTGGTAGCATTTGTTTTGTTTAAAGCGTCTATGTTGTGCAAAAATCAAGTAGTACGTACGTCCTCTATTTTCTTCATTCTGGAAATTAGGCAAAGCGTGGCGTTGCCTCGCATGCAATGCCTTGAAAAAGGCGGAAAACGGGGAGGAACTTTCTTGCAGTTCCCTCTGCCTACCCATGCCATGTGCGGGAAAAGCGTGAAGCTAAAATATATATATATATATATATATATATATATATATATATATATATATATATATATATATATATATATATATATATATATATATATATATATATATATATATATATATATATATATATATATATATATATATATATATATATATATATATATATATATATATATATATATATATATATATATATATATATATATATATATATATATATATATATATATATATATTCTATTCTATTCTTGGCCTGGTTTTAAAAAGTTTCAAGAAGAGATTCTTGAAACTTATTAAATAACATGACACAATTAAATATAAAACAAGAATACGGAGTAAATTCCCTTTAAGATGTATGGCCACGTTGTAAAGCCCTAGCTCACACATGTATAAAAGAGTAGTCAATTTACTTGTAAATAATTAAAATTATTAAAGAGATACTGTTATCCTAAGAATAATTTTAACAGTTAGGATCAAAGGGGACATTTCTAAGAATAGAAAATTCGGTATTTTCTTGAAGATCTCCTTTATGCTTATGTGAACTTAGTTGTTCTTATTTAGGTTAAACGTCACGCGATGTATGGTCTTGCACTGCTTATATACCTCTTGTCACTTTATTTTCTCCTGGTAGCATTTGTTTTGTTTAAAGCGTCTATGTTGTGCAAAAATCAAGTAGTACGTACGTCCTCTCAGTACTAGAGATGTGAGAGTACTAAAATAAAGCTCACAGTATGTTAGCGAGAAGTAGTAGTAAAACTGTAGTAAAAGTTTTATGAGAGAGCTCTTCTGTTGCATTTATGCTTACCTAGTATCTGATGTTTTGGTTTGAACGTGACATTCTCCAAAGCATAATTGGATTATTTGAGGAAAATAACCTCAGAGATCACTCTGAAGTATTTTAAGAAAATTAAAATATGTACTAGAAAACCCGTTAAAGCGTGAAATAAGCGTTGCCATATCTACATACATATAACGTTGTACAAAATCTACATTCTTAAACAAATGGTAGTGTATGTTATGTTTTATTTATTGATTTAATGTGCTTTATAATCATTATTATTTAAAAATATTATTATATTATTATTATTCAGCACTTCTCCTCCGCCCGTGCAATTGTCTTAAAAAAGGGTCTAAAGTTTTTGCTTCACTTATTAATATATACAGAATAATAAATTATGATTTTAAGATATTTTGTTGTCTCCTTGTTTGTTGTTGTGTCACTGAACTAAGAGCAATCTGAATTGTTGCTGCTATTACAATCGCTGTAAGCTCCTCGTGATTACTTTGAGGAAAATGGTGCATATATACAGGAAAGTAGTAATATTTTCTTTAAGTAATAGAAAATGTAGTTTATATATACAATGCTTAGTATATATTTTTAGCTTTGTGTGGATCTCTTGCCTTTTGCTAATAACATTTTGTATTGAATAGAAACGTTGCGTTAAGTTTCTCATATAAAAAGTAATTCTATTGCTTATATTTATTACTTTATTATGCAAATAGGGATGTATTTATACAAAAGTTAAATTATAAGAGTAGTGTATACATAAATCATTGAATATAATTATTAAAAAAAAAATTAAAATCTAAATATATATATATATATATATATATATATATATATATATATATATATATATATATATATATATATATATATATATATATATATATATATATATATATATATATATATATATATATATATATATATATATATATATATATATATATATATATATATATATATATATATATATATATATATATAATATAAATTAAATCATTTGAAGAAGAATTATATTAGAATATTGTGTTTATTAGCTTGGGAAATTATGGCAAAACTAATGAGTTAAAAGTAATGTCAATCAAAGGAAACAATTTGTAAGAGTTGACATTATTAAATTTGCACTCATTTTGTATTGAACCTAAATTGATAAATGAACCAAATGTAGGGTATTTTATATGACACATAAATATTACGATTTTTTTAAAACTTCAAATGTAAAGTTATAACGGGAAGTAATAAAAAGAAAAGATTTTGATGACGATCCGAATATTACACAAAATACAGCTCTAATAGGAAACGTGGATGCAGAAGCGCATCTTTTATGAAGTTATGATAGCTTGGTATCTCGTGTGACGGTGAAACGTGATTTTGTGCTTTGATTAGGGAACTAGTTATAAGAGATTGGTGAAGTTGAATTATTAATATTTGAATGCATATATAACCTAAACGTGTTATTTTTTTATATATATGGATTAATTGAGTGATTTTGGTTATTTGTTATTACGAAAACGATTAAAATTACGAGAAAATTGTTGGAATATATTTTAATTATAAATCTTTTTGAGATACAAGGAATAACGAAATTTCATTTTTACAAGTTTTACCTCATTTTCCGTTGCTAACGTATATCAAATTTATGATTTCTTTATTTATTTGATGTATTTGATGTATATTGTTCATGATGATCGAATGAATGAACTAAATAATGAAATGATGTTAGAGGGAAGTGGAAATATTTATGCAGTATACATTGGAGTGAGATGCAAGAGCTCGTTCAGCAGGACAGGTGTGGGGGTGGTTAGATCTTCTGCTTGTTTCTGGCATCCTGATAATTTATATTTTGGATGCAACGTGGATTTCTAATGTTAGATAGATATAAGCGCTACGGTGCTGTTTTTTATCGAATAACTAGTAAATCCAAGAGCATTTTAGATTTTTTTTCTTTTTCTAGAGAAAATGATCTTGACAGGTGGAAAAAATATAATATATTTGTTATCAGTTCCTTTTGATTCATGCAGAATGAGATGCTGAAGTAAATTAAATATATAAAAATATTATAAATTCAGTAAAAAAATTACTGCCACATTAAGTGACTGACGATGCATTTAAAGAAATATCATTTCACCTTAAAGGCCGGCAACGCTCTTGTAACAGCTCTGCTGTTACACAGGGCCGTGGGCGTCGGTGATCACTTACCATCAGGTGACCCGACCGCTCGTTTGCCTTGTCCTTCCCATAAAAAAAAAATAAAAATAAAAGTATTGTGCAGTATTTAACATCTTCATATGTTGAACGAGAAGGGTATATTGTAATGTATGAATCAAGTCGAACCATAGGTGGGTCTGTGATAATAGTGGGTGGTTGGTGGTCTTCCATTCATTTCTGATTGCCTGGTATCTAATGTCTATGATAAAACGTGAATTGCTTCATCTTCTCTTATGATATTTATATTCACTTTCGATTTAATTCGATCGATCGATTGAAATTAATCGATTATTATAGACAGTCACGATACAACGTCTCAAATTGCAACGGAAAGTGGAGAGCAAAATATATTGATACTACATTCTTTTTACTTACATTGCTGTATATAGGTTAAAATGTTATTATATAAAATTAAATAAAACAATAACAAAAACATATTTTTTTAATTATATTTATTTTCTTTAAATTACACACCATATTTTAATAACATCTAAACGCAATGAAGTTCCAAATATTTAAATTATGCTTTATTACTAAAACTATAGCCAATCGACATAAAGATAAATGCGATGGTTGTAGTTTTCTTTCCACTTAGAAATATAGTAGTTATATCAAATTTATTTTCATTTGAAATAATCATAATAATTGCTGAATTCACAGATCATGTCTAATCTTATTATACTTGTTATTGGTCACAATGACCACTTTCAGGTGCATATAAATTGTGTAAATTTAAGAAGAGTAAAATTATCATAATATATTATCATCTATTAGTTATAAAGTTTTAAATTAATAAAAATAAGTTTCATATTTCAGAGGGCATATATATTCACGATAGTGTAAAGGGACATGTGTGGGGAATGAATATGGGGATGAAGTATGCAGGATGCTCACATTTAAAGGAAATGCACATGCAAGTTATATAGTTGTTGGTGGCTTATGAAGCCCTGGTAATGTATGTTTTGGGTAAAACGTGACTCGCCGAGCGAACGTGCACTTAGGAAAAATGATATCTACAACTTGTAGATAAATTTCGTTGTCAATCAGTTGTTGCAGGAAACGATTTTTTGCAATATATGAACGTTTTGATATTTTAACACATTACAGTGACATCCATAAAAAAATAAATATAGTTTAAAAAACCTAAAAAATACGCTTTTTTAAGGATATGAAACTAAAAAGTAAACAATTATTCCTAAAACATATTAAAAACAGTAATGATCGCAAAATACTAATATTATTGTGAAAAAGCGTGGGGCGTTTTGTGTCATATTTTTCGTATATTAAGCAACTAAAACTATATTGTGCATATTGATAGAGCTTGAGTATGAAGAGTAAGGAAAAATGAAAGACCAACTCAATAGGATGGCACAAAACGCCCCACGCTTTTTCACAATAATATTAGTATTTTGCGATCATTACTGTTTTTAATTTGTTTTAAGAATTATTGTTTACTTTTTAGTTTGATATCTTTAAAAAAGCGTATTTTTTAGATTTTTTAAACTATATTTATTTTTATTTTTTTACTTTAATGTGGTACATTATTATTATTTCATTTTTTTTTATTTAATATTTTTTTTATTTTTTTGCTGGTGAATAAAATAAAAATTAAATTAAAAAAATAATATATTATAAAATTAATAAAAACAAAATAAAAATCAAATAAACATAGACTAAAAAACAACATTTTCACTGATACGGACGCGACTCGAACCCACGGCCACAGCATGTAAAGTCACTGCAAAAAAATGCTACTACACATACAACAACTCTGTATATTGACAACTTATATAAGCCACGATTTCTCAGTCCCAGGAAAGTTACTCAGTTACAAGTGAAACTAATAAAAGCGTATTAAAAATAGAATATATTTATGTATATATTACGTTTTAAGTATAGTTTTTATATACGAGATTTAATTAACGTGCATTATCATCAACAAATATGACTTACATCTAAGTATATTGCTTGTATCACTTGCTTCTGAATGATGAATATTTTTTTGCTTCAAGGTTGAAGATAGAATAAATATTTTCAAAATTAGGGCTATACGATGAGTGAGAAAGTTTTTATGTAGGATAATATGAACAGGTAGCGGGATCAAAAGCGGAATTATCTGTAATCAAATACTAACCACACATACAAATTCTAAAATTCCTGTTGCCAAAAAGTTATGTTTTATTAAATGAAAAGAAAATTATATAAATCGTTTAAGAATGTCCAACAAATTCATTTAAGAATACATCAAACATGTGTCTACACAAAATCATGTAATATGATTACATTATCTACCTGCGGTAGTAAAAAATTAATTTCTTTAATATAATGAGTACACCTAAAAAAATTGCGAATTGTCTCTGATTAGTCTGCCAGAGATAAATACGTTGTTTACATATGTAAATTTTTTATTTCCTTTGTTAAAAAAGTGCAATGTATACGTTCTTAACATTTCAAGTAATATTTTATTACTGTAAAATATTTATTGCAAATGCACTACATCTGCTCGCTATTGAGGTTACAAGATGCACCTAAATATATGCCCATTTGATTTTACGATGAATTTTGCAAGACCTTGCTTTTCGATCGCTTTTAAGACACAAGGTGGCATACTTGATATCACCATAAAGATTCTTATTATAAAGTAAGTCAATTTGGTCGTATTAATTTTTATACATCAAGGGTCTCTCACAGTTAGAATATAAATGTCACTTTCATTATCACATCCATTGCTGGACAAAGATCCTTGAAAATCTCCATGACAATCAGACGTGCGCTGCCAACAGCGCCAACAGTGCAGTGATTACCGACGGACTTCGCCAGATAGTTCTGGTATGTAGCCTGTCCTGAGAATCGTACGATTCGCGGCTGCCACTTGATTCGCGCCAGTGGCTATTGATTATTTTATAAAAAATATATAGAGTCAACAAAAGGCTTTTTAAAATTCTTATTTTGTAATGATACACTCCCTGATAGGGAACCAAGCTACTTAAATGAATATAAAATTAAGAAATGTTTATTAAATATATATCATTTGACGTATGAAAACTGATTTCATACGTCAAAAGAAGAAATGGTAACTCTAGGATCACTTTGTTGTCCATTTATTTGTGTCCATTTGTCAAAATGCTTTTTGTCAATAAGTTGCCATAGTTTAACTAAGTAACTTGAAGATTTATTCCACGCCATAGATAAAGAGAAGAAGAAGAAGAAGAAGAAGAAGATTTATTCCTAGCGGGGCAGTCAGAGATAGGGACTGCAATCCCGCAATGTGAGATCCCGCAATCCGCGGGATCTCGCAGCATTTTAGGCACTGTGGATCAAAGTAGCGAGATCCTGCAACATGGATCCCGCAGCTCCCATCAGATACAACGGATCGCCAAACGCTGCGGACCCTGCATACCTCTTTCGCCTGGTCCAATGTTATTAGCCTCTTTATACAAGCTCTCCGGGGAATCCTTACGTCTTTTACGTGACCTTCCTTCAGTATACTTTTTTTTGAAAATCAACCGTATAGCTATAGTCAATTACAGCAAAAAAAAAAAAACTCCTAGATAGTCAACAGAGCAAGAACAATAGTACCCTGGAGTTGAACAACATCCGAAAATTGGCACAAAACTATAACAGTCGTTAAGAGTAGTCAACTTTAAAAAGTTTTCATGCTTTTCCTTTTCGTCAAGGTAAACGGGACGGGGTCAATGGGAACCGATGGTGTGCGAATCCCATATATACTTGATTGGTATTCTTCTTAAAACATTTTTCACGAATCGTCTAGTGCTACCAGTTTTTCTATTTGTTGACTTCTCTTGGCTGTTTATGGTTCACTAAATTCTATAAACGCAACATCAATTTCCTTATTAGTTACTAAGTGGATTCTGTGTTTTTTAAAAAAAGTTTAAGGTTAACCGAAATCATTTTGTTTCTTTCATTTTCCTTGATCGTCGCTCATCTCATAATCAAATCACTGATCCGTTTTAACCTTGTTTTTTATATCTTCCTTGTCACAAATACCTACCGTGACGAGACAAAAACTATTTGTTTATTATGATTTTTTTAATGGCAAAAAGTTTACGTTTAACTTATGTAAACTACATTCAGTCAGTTAATGATGTATTGAAAAAAATGTGATAAAATCTTTTAAGTATACGCTTTAACGTTCTCAACTGTGTACTTAAAGATTACCATAATTTCTTTTTATATTCAACCTAAAATTATTGATCGAGTGCCTTGCAAACAGACGTTCATAATTGATGTAAAATAAATATGTAATTAGTTTACTACAAAACTACGATATTCTTTCTTTTTTTTAAATAAGTAACTATTTTCGACCCTCGCTACGAAATAACGCTTTTAAGCATGTGATTTATTAAATCTTCAAATCCAAAAAATAATATTACTTATAATAATATTTGAAGGCATCTTTGCAAGTGAGACAGAATGTTACTGTACACGCAAAGATTGTGGAAAAAGTGTCGCAGGGTCCCGTCACTGAAACGCCGTGTTTTTTCATATTTATTAAGGTAGGTCCTATGCTATATACGTAATTGACTGTGAAGCTAATGTCGATCGTTTGTAAATAAGCGCATCGAATGTACGTACCAATTTCATGATTGTAAGTCAATAGAAATTATTTTATAATAGCTGAGAAAATAAATTTGTACACGAATGCACTAATTCTGTACGAAACGCAGTAAAGATATGGACTTCTTATGGTTTAGTCTATGACATTGTATGTCTATATATGTATATTTTCAATCTTTTACACTTTATTTATGCAGTAAGTAGCTCCGTGCTACATTTCATAATTCTATCGGTCAACGGCAAAAATTAGTTTTTAACTATATGATTTCAGCTAAGGGGGGGCAATGTGGAGCAATGCCCTACCTTAAAAAAAAGATGAAATACGTTATTTATCTACGCAAAGCTATTGAATGTATCTATATCACTTTAGGTGATCGACTTAGGGGCCCGTGCTTCGAGGGCAGATCAATTATAATATTTTTTTTACTTCCGCCCTACCTGTAACCAATGCTGCCCTACTTCAAATTCAACTCTAGCTACAGCCCTGTATGATATTGACAGAGAAGCGAAGACGGACATTGGATAAAAAAGTGATAATCTCCGGGCTCTAAACCATGACTGATAATGGTGTGAAAGATATACCTTTGCACAAAGGTACAATTTTTTAACTTTCACGTTACTTAACCGTTAAATTTTAAAAGTTAATGCTTATATAATAGAAAAAATGTAAATAAATATTATTATACCGTGAAGATGGTAACTGCTATATACATAGGTACACTATCTACATAATAATTCAAATGATTTCAACGTGTTGCAACACGAGTTGCATTATATAGCAGGTGGATTATAATATTTGCAATATAAATCATGTTTGCCAATAAATAATTATACTGAAATATCTTAAAAACAATATTTTCATGTATTTTCCGCAAATTTTTCACGAGTTTATTAAAGAAGTAAGAAATGAGAATTTTTTGATATACAAATTTATGTTATAATTTTTTTGACGATCGTCTCGCAGCTGTATGGAATATCGCAATTTGTCTCACTTATTCAAATTTAATAACCTTTTATGAATCATTGAGTAAATTAAATATAAATAAGATAATAATTTTTACATTTCCCTATTCAAATAGTGTGCCACAGTGGGAAAATAACCTTAGGTATAAGTTAAATGTAGCACTTTATAATATGTGTGCTTATAATTCAATATTCAATGTTATAGACACAAATAATTATGTTAGTAATTATTATATTTTAAGACATGGTAGTTATACACTACCTAAATTTATTAAGAGACAGATAGCAATTTCACTATCATATTATTTTTCAATTTTAGCTAAAAATTCCGCTAAACAATGTGTCTCTTCTGGACACAGCACTAATAAGACATTGGAATTTATTCCAAGTAATAATTTAAACTAAGTCACAGGACAACAGAGGTTCCAGTCTCTAGCCAATTATTAGAATTGTCAATTAAATATAATAATTATACAAAAAATATTGTAAACATTACTAAAACCAACAATGTAAACATTATCAACTTGGTGCATCAAAATATACAAAGTTTAAAAAGTAAAGAATTAGAATTAGATTTATTTTTGAATAGTGATAATATTGATATTATTTGTTTAACTGAACATTGGTTAAAACAACATGAATTAATATTTAACTTCAAGTGTCACCAAGTTGGTAGTTCGTTCACCAGATTAAATTCTGTTCACGGTGGCTCTTTGATATTACTTAATAGAAATTTAAAATTTAAAGAACTTAAAAACATTGTGAGCCTATCTGTTGAACGAACAATTGAATTATCATGTATTGAATTAGAGCAATTCATTGTAGTTTGTGTGTACAGACCCCCCTTATCATGTTTTAATGAATTTGAAAAGATTATGGATGAAGTTTTAATAAAACTAACAAAGTCAAGAAAGAAACTTATTGTTTGTGGAGATTTTAATATTAATTTATTAGATTGTAATAATTCACTTAGTAGCAAATTATTAAACTTATTTAATTCCCATAATCTTTTGAATATGTTTATGGAGCCTACTAGAATTACATCTACCAGCGCCACTTGTATTGATAATATATTTACAAATTTAACACCAATCAGTAAATTAGTATTCAGCAGGTTAGATTCCGATCATTGTGGCCAGTTAATTAAGTTTGAAAATGTTAGGAGAAAGATGTACAAAAAGAACATAACTTTTGTACCAGTAACTGTGGAGCGGGTGAATACCTTAAAGAATGACTTAATTAGTTATTTACCAACACATATAAATAATTTTTCACCCAATGAATTATATAATAATTTCTTTCATACATTTACAAAACTTTTTAATTCTGTATTTACCTCCAAAACAATGTCAGTTACTGATACATTAGTTTTTAGTGAGTGGGCAACGGCGGAGTTACACAAGGATAGGGAAAAATTGTATGAGCTATATGCGGAAAGGCGTTACAATACCAGTGATGAGTTTAGGGACAGGGTTAAATTGTTTTCCAAAACATTTAAATCTGAATGTAAGTTGGCTAAATCGCGTCACATTAAGACTAAAATTCAAAATAGTAGCAATAAGATCAAGGCTACCTGGAAGATAATTAATGAGGAGACTGGAAGTGTCAAAACGCGAAGTAATGACTTTAAATTACTTATAAACAGTACTTTAATTACTTCTGACGCGGAAATTGCCACTGCATTCGAAAATTTCTTTACTGATATTCCAGTTTCCACAACCAAGTCTCTAAATTCCTCATCGGTCGCCGCCATGTCACTACTAAAAGGTAATGTAACCGAATGTAATGTTGAGTTCAAATTTAGAAAAGTACATGCCCAAGATATTGTTAAAATCTTTAAATTGATTAAAGTTAAAAGACAAATGACTTGTGGGGCATATCTGTTAGCATAATTAAATCGTTAATTGACATTGTTGCACCTGATTTGGCGTTGATATTTAATACTTGCGTTGACTGTGGTGTATTTCCTGATTTAATGAAATATAGTAAAATCACTCCACTATTTAAATCGGGTAGTACGACAGATCCCACTAATTTTAGACCTATTTCAGTACTACCTACATTTAGCAAGATTTTTGAAAAACTAGTTTTGTCTCAATTAATTAATCATTTTTATAAGAATCAATTGATACATACAAAACAGTTTGGATTCACTCGGGGTCGCTCAACAACCGATGCTGGTGTTGACTTAATACTTAATATTTTTGAAGCCTGGGAGGAGTCACGTGACGCTCTAGGAGTGTTCTGTGATTTGTCCAAGGCATTTGATTGTGTACAGCATGAAACATTAATTCAGAAATTACACCACTACGGAATAAGAAATAAAGCTCTGGACTTTGTCAGTTCTTACCTAAATGATAGAATCCAGAAAGTAGACATTAATGGAAAGCGTTCTCCCGGGTCATTTGTCAAAATGGGGGTGCCACAGGGCTCGATATTAGGCCCTTTTCTGTTCCTTATCTATATTAATGACCTACCTTACCTTGTAAAGGACAAACATGGGATTGTATTATTTGCAGATGATACATCTTTGATTTTTAAAATTAATAGAGGACATGATGAAATTGACAATGTGAACAATACTCTCTCGAATATTGTCCAATGGTTTAATGTCAATAATTTACTGTTAAATGAGAAGAAAACGAAGTGTATTAAATTCACACTCCCGAATGTTAAATTTGCCAAAACTATTGTAAAAATTGGCGATGGGGAACTAGATTTAGTAAATACTACAGTTTTTTCTGGGCATTACTTTAGATTCAAAACTTCAGTGGGGCCCTCATGTGAACGATTTGTCGAACAGACTTAGCTCAGCCGCGTATGCGATCAAAAAGATCCGCTACTTAACCGACGTCAATACCGCTAGACTAGTTTATTTTAGTTACTTCCACAGCATTATGTCATATGGTATACTATTATGGGGTAATGCTGCTGATATTGATACTATATTTGTTCTTCAGAAACGGGCTGTTCGAGCAATCTATAACATGAGGCCCAGAGATTCCCTTAGGGATAAATTTAAAAAATTTAAAATCATGACTCTTCACAGTCAATATATATTCGAGAATTTAATATATATTCATAAAAATATTGATAAATTTAGATTAAATTGTGATGTTCACAATGTTAATACGAGGAATAAGTATAAACTTGTTATGCCCACTACTAGGCTCCATAAAATAGGCAACTCCTTCCCATGTAATTGTGTCCGTTTCTACAATAAACTGCCGAAAGAAGTATTTGATCTCTCGTTAAATAAATTTAAAATCTATGTTAAACGGCAATTAATTACTAAATCCTATTATAGTGTAAAGGATTACATTGATGATAAAACGGCATGGAATTAATAAATTGCTCATAAGTTCGAGTGACGTTTGTGAAGTGATCACAATAGGTTTAGGGAAACCTGGCTGAGTTTGTTGTGGGCTCTTCTCACCAGGCCGCGCTTGGAACCCTCGTAACCTTAGTTTTAAGTCATGGAGTGTGTAGGTTTCAGAGGGGCTCAATTCGATATTTACTATCAAATTGGGCTCCTTTGACACTCCTCCGTTCGCTCTATCTGACGTACACAAGTGATCATCTTATTGATTCTAATTGGAAAATAAATAAATAAATAAATAAATAATTTATATACAAAATAAAAACACTACCGTGTAATTAAAATATATATAAAAATTGATTATTTTGTAGTCGTTCTTTTTGATTACGATGATGATTTAAATATTTAATATAATCAAGGGCTTCAGTATGGTTACAACAATTATGTTATAACAATATGTAGTTAAACCATTGTAGCGAAGCGAGACCAGATCTATAAACGCGATGGTGGTTACCGCAATTTAACAGAACCTATCTCGAAAATGGTATTAAAAGTGTTCAGGGCGACTGGATTGAAGAAAATAACTGGAATGTTTTAGTACTAGATTCCTACTCCCTAACCTGCTATAGAAAAAGCGTGACAACTTAATTTTATTAATATGTTAATGAATATAATAAAATATTTCAAATTTATTCATAGTTTAACATTCCAAGTAATGTATATTTTACAAAAATAAAAACATCGAGCTCTATAAACAGCGAGCATTGTTTGAAAACACGTGATCTTGTACTTGTCTCCTAAGTTAATAAGGCAAGTGGGTCAAAGACATGCAGTTCGGGAAGGTTGTTACAGACGATAAAAATAAACGTCACCGATGCATAGATAGAAAATAGGCACATATGTTTACCAAGCTACTTTAAATATTACTAAGTGACGATCTAATGTAATCGTTCAAAGAATAATTTAGAAGTATAATTTTATTTTTAAATTCATAAAATAGTTAATAAATTTATTTTATGATTAAATTCATAAAATAGCTTTCACCTGTGGCTTTGTCTATGCTGTTTTACCAATATAGAAAATAAATATTGTTTATGATATAGGATAAAGGTACTCATTTCTAGTTTGAGCTGCTATTCAAGTGAATCTTGATTTTTGGATAATATTAATGCCAATGGATGATAAGTAATCGTGTTCGATCATCTTTATGGCAGCATTATATTATTTCTAGTAATTAAGCTGTATTATATATTTAATATAAATTATAGCCTAAATATTTAAAAGTTGTACAGTAAAAAAATATTCAAATTGGTCTAGTAGATTCAAAGTAGCACAATTTTTTTTTGTAGCTTCACATTTTATTCTGCACATGGCAGGGTAGGCAGAGGGAACTGCAGGAACCATACGAACCTAGTGTTAAGACACTCCGTTGCTTAGTCCCCGCTTTCCGCCGTTTTCGAGGCGTTGCATGTTGAGTGGCGGAACTCAACGCCGCGCTTTGCTTAGTTTCCAGGCATACGCTACGCCTCTGCGCCACGACGATCCAAACAAAAATTGTTAAAATCATGAATTCATTTTATATTACAGTTTAGTTTTCGTTTTATTTTACTGTTTAATTACAGTACAGATTTATACTAAAAATAATTTTACAGCTATCTAGCAGGAGAGGAAGAGTTACTCAGTGATGAGGAAGAGTTACTGAGTTACTCAGTTCCTGTACCTTGAGGCACAGTGGGTTGTGTGTTGAACTTAACGCCCCGTGTGTTGAAATCCGTATCGCAACATGTTCAAACATATACTGTTACACAAACATAAAACGGCAAGTCATAGAGAACCCAAAAATAGTCTATGAAAACAAATCCAACAATATCTACACAAGACTTACATTAACTTCATGAATTACAAACTAAACAAGGAAAATAGGTCAAAGGCGTGAAATTCAGGAAGGTTGTTTGAAAACGATATAAAGTCACTGGTACTAATAAATCTAAAGTTTTATTGTAGTTTAAATGGTATTTTTAACTGTCCAATAAGATATTACCAAGTTTGTGTTAGAACAAGGTCTCGTATTGACGATATTCAACCTTTTGGACAATGCCTATGGAAGAATCGAGTGCAAAAGAAATAGTTAACTTTGAAGTTATGTTTCAATTACATATATTTTTAATAAATAACAACAATGAATATAATAATAATAATAATAAAAATTCTTTATTGTACACCCAATAATATATACAGAAATTACAAAATGAGAACATACGTTGGTACAAAAGGCGACCTTATTGCTAAATAGCAATCTCTGCCAGGCAACCTTAATGCAGAGGAAATAGCAAAATTGAAGTAGGGATGGGGTGCAAGTAATATTTAAATAGTGTATAAAATATACATAAATATGTGCATACAAACAAACATATACATACATACATATACACACACATACACATATAAACATATACATACATACATACATATATATATACATATATACACATACATATATATACATATACATACACACATATACATATATATACATACACATACATACAAACATATATACCTACATATACATACACATATACACACACATACACTTACATATAAAATTATCACATTATTAAATGAGAATAAGTATTACGCAATAAAATATCAAAACACAAAAATATGCGTGCTGTATAAAATAAAGTAAAATAAATTAATCAAAGTGACAGGTAGTGTTTCTTTAAGCGACGCTTAAAAATTAAAAATGTTTTGGCATTTCTAATATCGAGGGGAAGGGAGTTCCATAACCGAAAGGCAGTTGTGGTAAAGGAGCAACTATAAAAGGAAGAGGCATGGGAAGGAATTTTTAAGGAGAGGTTACGTTTCGAGCGAAGACACCGAGAATGTGACTCGCCCAAAAATTGGAAACGTTCTTTAAGATATGGAAGAGAAATTGGATTGAACAGAATACAGTAAAGAAGATGGAGTATATGAGTATTCCTGCGAAGGCGGATCGGGATCCACTTGAGTTTCTTACGAAAATCTGAAATATGATCATATTTGCGTAAACCAAATATGAAGCGAATACATAAATTTTGAAGACGCTCAAGTTTATCCAACTGGTCCTCTCTTAGGTCAGGGTAGCATATGTCAGCATAATCAAGAATCGGTAAAAGGAGAGTATTTGCTAACGAAATTTTAGTTGGCACCGGAAGAAAATTACGCATGCGTTTAAGAGATCCTAATGACGCAAAGATCTTTCTACTTACCTCACTTACCTGTGAATCCCATGACATATGGTTGTCCAAAGTGATTCCAAGATCTTTTACCGTTTTACTATATGGTAAGGAGTCATTATTTAGAAATACTGGCGGTAAAGTCGAAGCATCTATTTTTGATATAAGTTTAGAACTACCTATTAAAATAAGTTGAGTTTTTTTTGAGTTAAGATGCAGACCAAATGATTTACACCATGTGGATATATTCCGTAAGCTATTGTTAATATCTTTGATTGCAGCAGTTAAACTTAGTAGATCAGCTTGGTTGTATATTTGTAGATCGTCTGCATATAGATGGTAGAAAGAAGAAATATCGTTAGAAATAGTATTTATAAATACCAAAAATAACAGAGGAGACAACACGCCACCCTGAGGAACGCCAGCAATGACTGAAGACCAATCAGAATAGGAATCTTGTATCCTTAAGCGTTGCCGTCGTCCATACAGGTATTCATGAAACCAGTCAATTGCATCAGGATATATGTTAAGAGACCTTAGAGATGCAAGCATGATCTCAAAGTCAACAGAGCCAAATGCATTGCTGAAGTCAAGCAATGCTAACACTGTGACTTGATGCGTATCCATGCCTTTGCGGATGTCATCAGTGACTTTAACCAACGCTGTTGTCGTGCTGTGACCAGGACGGAAACCAGATTGGAAAGGATTCATAAGGTTGTGGTGATAAAGAAATTGTGACAGTTGATTTTGAATTAACCGCTCAAGGACTTTGGACAAAAACGGAAGGATAGAAATAGGGCGATAATCAGATATGTCTGTAGGTTTAAGCTTCTTAGGTATAGGAATTATTTGAGCATCTTTCCATATTGAGGGATATTGTTTATGTGTGATAGAATGGTTAAATATATGCGTGATAACAGTAGTAAGATATCCAGGATTGGAATGATCATCTTACGGCAAATGCCGTCAGCGCCAACAGCATTGGAATTGACGGATATAATGGTCTTCTTAACATCACTTTCTGCAAATAGACTAAAGAAAAAATTAGGAACGTTAGGAGTGGATACAGCATTGAGATGATTGATGGTAGATAATTTTGTTGTGTCTTCAATGACACTAGAAGCAGAGAAGTGTTTATTGAGTTCATTTAAATTGACATCTTGAGGATTTACGTATCTTTGCGCTTTACCAACTCCTATAGAATTGAGAAAATTCCAGACTTTGCCAGAGTCTTTTTCATCTATAACAGACTTATATATATGGCGTCGTTGGTTATCTCTACACATCATATTGCAGCGATTTCGCGCCTTAACATAATTGTGACGATTAATACTGTTATGGTTAACTTTAAGTTTCATTTTAGCAATATTTCTTTTATGTTGAAATTTTTTAATATCATCAGTTAGCCAAGGTGCAGGGAGATGTTTCATTCGCACGGGACGTAGTGGTGCGTGATGATCATACAATTTTAAAATATGTAAATTAAAAATTTCCAGCTGGTCATCAGATGTCGTGCAATTAAGCACACTGGACCAATCGATAGCAGCTGCGTCCTCACGCAAGCAATTTATATCGATTCCATTAAAATTACGTTGCAGAAGGATTCTTGATTTAGCTTTAGGGGGTTTGACTTTATAAGATAAAAATATAAGATCGTGGTACGAGAATGCCAAGGCTGGATATTGGCCATGCTTTTCAACAAGGTCAGCAGAAGAAACAATCATAAGATCCAGCAACGAGGGAACGCAATTTGGAAAATTATGGGTTGCAAATAAGGGGAGAATATGTAAGTTCGCACCGTCAACTATAGACTTTAGGCGGGCAGAACGATGATTGTTTTTTCAAAGTACATGTGTTGAAGTCACCCATTATAATTGTGTGATTATATGAAGGCTTATACGTCTCCAACAAGGTTTCAAATGATAAAAAATAATCGATCGTTAGGCTAGGATTATAGTAGACACCAAGAAGGATTTTAGAGTGTGTAAAACACACCTCAATGAAGAGGTGTTCGGGTCCACCGCTAGGATCAACTTTGGAGATATCTATTAAGCTGTAAGGAATGTGTGAGCGTAGATAAATGGCAACGCCACCTCCTACACGGCCAATACGATCATTACGGATCAGTTGAAACCCAGGGAGCGAGTAAGAAGCCGAAGGCAGGCAAGGTTTTAACCATGTCTCTGAAACTAAAATAGCGTGTATATTTTTATTATTGAAAGAGGATAAAAAATCTGGAAAGTGTGCAGGAATACTCTGTGCGTTTAAGTGAATTATATTAAAATTTTTCAGTACGTCTGAGAAGGTTGAATCTAGTGTTTCATTAAGTGTAGGAATACTTAGAAAACTGTCATTACTGCTCAATCCATCAGAAATCGCCGAAAAAGAGGTAAAAGAATCATCACAAGAGTCACTGTAGGTTGCCATAATAACATATATATATATATATGTTATATAAAAATAAATAGCGAATATACAAATATATATAAAAAATATATATATATAAGTAAATAAAAATATATAAATAAAATATATATATATATATATATATATATATATATATATATATATATATATATATATATATATATATATATATATATATATATATATATATATATATATATATATATATATATATATATATATATATATATATATATATATATATATATATATATATATATATATATATATATATATATATATATATAAAAAGTAATAGATAAAAAAGATAGCAATGGTTTAATGAATTTCAATTTTGCTAAACCACCCGCTAGTAACATAAAGAGGACACAAGAGTATTTAAATACATATAAACAAAAAATACAGAGAAGAGAGATAATAAAATTATTAAAAATAATGTACAAATATAACTAGGACAACAAAAAAAGTAAAAAAAACAACAAAATAAAACAAACATGACACAATGTAGACAAAAGAAAAAAATAAATAAATAAATAAATTCATTTTTTAAACTAAGTGATAAAAGCCAACCATCCAATGCAATTAACACTATTTATAATCTGTCAGATTAAATGTCATAGACAAGCATAGGCAGATGTAAACATTTATTGTAAGCAAATCACATTTAGATATAATATAAATAACTTATTGAGTTAAAAAAATAAATATAAGGTATAATATATATGAAAATAATAATAAAACGGAGAAAAATTGAAAAAGAAAACGAACTGAATAAACAAAAAAGAAAAAAAAAAAATCAGCTACGAAAATTAATTTAAGTTGAGCCAATCACTTATTTCTTTACCACTCGCTTACATCTTTGGACGGTTTTATTAATGGTACTAATTGGAGCTGCAGCGGTCTTCTGATCCAACACTACAGATGGTGACTTCGATGGCGCGACGGGTACACACTGAAGTTCCGCCATGCACTCAACACGATAGCGTAAACCATTGGGGGCAATAACATTTATCGAGCCATTACTCGTCCAACACTTCCCCACGCCATAGCGTTGTCTGGCGAGCATAAATACCTCATGCCGGCTTTTGGTCAAAAATTCTGAAACTGTGATACCTGAACCCTTGAACTTAGTCTTCGCAGACCAAACACTGTGGCGCACTTGCGAACTTGAAAATTTCACCACGATAGGTCTAGGTTTATCTCCATGAGAACTGCCTAAACGATAAGCTGTTTTAATGTCCGAAGAGGTAAACTCAGTCACGTCAAGGTTATTCACTACTAAATTAGTAACAACAGTAGCAACGTCTTCAGATCTCTTCTCATCAATACCGTGAAGAAGTAGTGCTTTACGTCTCCTCGACATCTCCATACGGTCGACATTACGAGTAAGGAGTTAAAACTGTTTTTGTAACGTAGTCAGTGCTGCATGAATAAAGCATTTAAATGAATTAAAATCCGCTGCTAAGGTCGTAATCGTAGTTGGGGACGATGTTTTGTTCAGATCCTGTTGGAATTCACTCATTCTGGCGTCAAACATCTCGGCCATAGCCGTAATAGACTCCTTAATTGCATCCATGTTTGTTTGCAGAATTTGTTCAAAGTGAAATTATTATAGGAATATACTAGCGGTAGGTTAAATAATTTAAAAGCACATAGGTCACTTTAAAATGTTTGTAAATGTAATAAAATAAAATAATAGATTAAGAGCTCAAAAATCAGCTGTTTACTTATTCACGCCTACCCTCGACCTGAATGAATATACTAGAACGTTTACTTCGAAACTGTATGATTACTTATGAAATTTTGAAAAGTGCTACAGAACTATAACACATTTGTCAACAAAATAACAGTTTTACAAAATACGTAGTGCAAATATACTTATTTGTTTATAACTTTACTCCTTTAGACATATATTCATCGGATTCTACTTTTGACCTGGAAAGTCATCGTTATAGTATATCATTTTAAAATAGAACTATGGCAAGGCACGTGTTCTGTCACTCACTTATGGTCAAAATGAACTGTGAATGGTCAGTTACCGTTATAAAGTTTAACTAAAACAAGTGACGCCATTTTTTCTCTTCAATTCCCTCACATAAGCTGTAGTTTTCATCACGATATGGTTTTTTGTGCTAATATAACTTATTTTTTTGTGCTAATAGGTATTGTCTTAACTTGATTTTTTTATAGAATTAATTACATCATAAATAAAATATTTTCTTTAATGAAATTACTGAATATACTTATTATTATTCTCTTATTAGTATGTTATTATTATTTAAGTAAATAGTAATTTTACTTTTAATGTTTAAAGTTACGCTTAAGCTTATATATTTTGTTGAAATGGATTTTAAGAGTTTTCTGGAAGAGGGCTAGTGGGTTAATTAGTACAGCATAGTTTTTATCTAAAGTGGTTATTATAGGACTTCAATTTAATGTCTTAATGGGAATATTCCATAAAACTTTCCATTAATTATTTATTACAGTATAAGTTTATATATTATAGTGGAAGGGGATGGTACTCGCGAGACGACACAAAATACATATTAGGTCCACTTGTCCAAATTATTAAAAAAAAGGCACAATGGAAAGCCTTATGGAAGGCTTTCTTAAAAACAAGATAGAATAGAAATTGGCTATTTAAAATATAAAAAAAATGTGGTGTTGTAAGTTTTATGTTATGATGAAAATATACAGAGATGATAAATGTTGTGAAAGTTTCAGTAAAAGAGGCATATTTTGTTTTACGTTCTTTTTTATCATATTTTAAAGATATTATCATTTATATATAATATTCTACCTTTACATTAGTAAAAAGGTTGAAACATTAAATTGAATTGGACTTTATTAAGATATTGGCGAAAATATTTCGTTGATGTAAACAAAAAAGTGTAATACCAAGTCGTAATTAATTTAATCCCGCTCGTAGCAAAGTAGAGGGTACCATGAGAAACTAGTGTTAAGAACTTCATTCCACTTTTCACATTTCGAGGCTTTGCTTGTTGAGTGGCGGAACTAAACACCGCACTTGCCGAGATGCCAGAGTAAAGAAAACGGAAATGACTTTCTCGAGTGGAAATCAAACCCACAAACCGCGCTTAAAGGCAGGCACTAAGCTTCTGCGTCACCAGCTAACTTCTCGATATTATATTAGTCTATGTGACTCTTAAGTTATTGAGGTATATTATGTACTATACATATTTGTTATTAATACATTTATATAATAATATGTGTCTATCCTTAGGGCATTGCCCTTTTATTTATCTATTTACGAAGAAATGTGAAGTATGAATAAATAGCGCATTTATTTACACTGTATTATTAAAACAAATACGGTACATAGCACTAAGCGATTCATATGACGTGAACATTTACTTACTCACGTGTATGGAGACTGATATTCTACATTTTAATGTTGGCAACACTTTAGAGAGTCTAAGTAATTCTTATTATTACATTTATTTGTCGAATAAACTTATAACTCAAACATTATTTAAATAATATAAAAATACATATCTACAATATACTAAGCTTAAATATATTTTATATAAATGAGAAACCCCAAGCTATATCTTGACCTATTATATATACGTATGTATATTTTTTGTATTGAAATTTAAAACATATATAGAACGGTAAAAGAGGATTTCAGGTCACTAAAAAAGATTACTATATTGTTCTGTAACGTATCAAAAACAAAATGTCATAAAATTGAAAAAAACTTATATTAGTATACAAAGATTTTTTGGTGAAAATATTTTTTGTCTCTTCAAAATTTTCACATATAAATCCAGCAATGTACATCGTACACTATAAAGTCACGTGTATTTTGTAATTTTATAATTTACCCTCGGAATTTACACGAGACCTGCGACCTCCCGTACGAATAAGCTTATGCAGTTACTAAGCTAAGTCGGCATTCAGGATTGTGAATTACATAGAATAGAACAGATTTTAAACGTGAAAAGGATTAAAAGTAATTGCTAATTATTTTTATACAATATGTATATAGTTTTTTATATAAAAATATTTCAATAAACTACTTTTGTCTTTACTAAAATTTTACTTTAATTTTAAAATAAAAAATTGGGACAGAGTCAGTAATTTTACAGTTATGGAACGATCCAGGAACAAATTAACTTTTTAATTATTTTTTATATCCGTTCTTTTAATGTACAGCGATGTACTTTGCAATATCAAGCTGAAAGCGTGGAAATGATGTAGCTTTATGGATTACAGCATGAAGCTAAAAAATATAAAGCTATCAATATAAAACACTTGTATGTATGTTGGACATTCCATTCGATAAGTAAATATGTCAGAAGTAGAGTGTTCAAGTTATTAAAATGTACTTATTGCTAATGAGTTAATGCATTGAAATACCTACATATGTAATTATATCGTAGCACAGCTACGTGCATAAATACACGCCAATATTTTATTTTCAAATTATAATTGTTTTTGAGGACCTTTAAGAATATATTAAAAAAATATTTACAATTAAATATTATAAGTGATTTAATATTTTGTAACATTACAATAAAATAATAAGAAATTCTTGAAATAAAATATCGCTTTTGAGTTCTACAGTCTCGTATTACTTAACAGGGCAGTAACATCAAGCGATTAGTAAAATTATGTCAATGCTGTATTCTTTGAGTTGTCATTCAGGTCGATGCATGTTTCCATTTTATCAAATAAACTGTATCTAACGACGAGTGGATAACATTTTTGTACTTCATTATTTATTTCTAGTTTCTATACCTTTTTTTTTATTTAGTTCCTTTACCATTTCGTCCGTACCCTTTTTAACTTGTACTATATGTTCTTGTTATAAATATTAGATATATTACTGTAATATATATGGAATTAATATTAATCACAATGAACTCTTATATTATTGTCTTTTAAATATTTATTGTTACTTAGAAATAAGGCTACCATGATTATTTATTTTTACTTTAGTTTTTTTGTTTAAAAATTGCAAACGATGTTGAAAATATATATATATATATATATATATATATATATATATATATATATACATATATATATATATATATATATATATATATATGTATATATATATATATATATATATATATATATATATATATATATATATATATATATATATATATATATATATATATATATATATATATATATATATATATAATAGCAATCGAGTTCGTTCTTAAATTCATTAGACCTTTGGAGTACAAATAAAAATTTACTTCTATAAACTATCAAATTCTAAACAATATGAATATTTTGCTTTGTTTTTATCCTATTTATATGATATTTAAAATTATATAAAAAATATTTCTCACATATTCTTTACTTGGTTTAATGTTAGATGAATTGGATTGACTTATTTATAATATGTAATAAAATTAAATTTTTACATTAATTATTGAAAAAATTGTATACATTAATTATTGAAAAATTTCTTGATAGCCTAATCCAGGCCATAGTTGGGACATTTTTTATAGTACTAAAGCAGATGTTTGTCAATGACGGGCCTCCAATCTCACACCACGTTAAATAGTACACGTTTTATTTACAGATACAATAGTACAGATTTTTTGCATAATTTAACAATTGAAACTCTTATTGTTATTTATGAAAAATTCCCACCCAAAATGTTATGTGTTCAAGTGTTTTAGTTTTTCTTATTTATTGTTGAGAAAATAAGATTATTTTCATAATAGCTTTTATAACAAATAAAAACTTCATAATGATATATGTATATCATCGATATATGCAGATATATTTTATATATAATGAAAAACTTAGCAATAAAATATATTATGGATGCAAATATCTTGTAAAGAATTGCACTAAAAATACCTTCTACTCAGCACAAACTAATTTTGATCAACTAAATTCACAAAGTACATACTAACATACATACTGAATTTCAGGTATATAGCTGTCAGTAATTATGCGGTAGCAGCTTGTTTAATTTTTTATCCATGCTTGTTTTATCAACCTGTTGCTCTACACTAGGTAATTTAGTTAAAATTAGTTATTTTTATACTTCATATTATTGATATTTCTTTTATGTTAGTGGGATTCAAACGAGCAAGTGGTTCACCTAATGTCAAGTGATCACCATGATGCCCGAAGGTTCAGAGGTACGTGCCTTTTAAAAAGGTGTACTCTCGCATTGTAAAGATCGCAATTCACAGAAAGGTCATATTAATTCTTGTCTCTCCACATATACATCTCAACATAGCTGCATGCAAGATTATAATGTTAGAAAAATAAGTACAATCTCTAGAAATTGAATAGTAATAATATTATCTTAAGAGTTGTATAAATTTCAGTTCAAATTTTATAAATTTTTATCTATTTAATATGTACCTATTTCTTCTTCTATTAGGGGTTTTGCTTCCCGCTGTTTGCGTGACTTCATACTCTTCTATTGATATGTGGGAAGAGATTTTTTTTAGACATAGGCAAGACCAACTCCGTCAAATAAATTTAATATTATATATCCTTCTTGTGTTCATTGTTGCAATAACGAATATCTATAAAGATTACGGAATAATTAATTTTTAAAGACTATAACGTATTTTCATTAATATTAGAGTCTGTTAATACCAACAGCATATGGCATACACGTCAATAAATTACTATTTATTTTCGTTATGACGATTCTATTTCCAAAAAAAATTACATAAGACACTCGCACTAAGATTTATTTTAGCTTCGCTTTGGGTTCGATCAACCCATATCTAATAATGCAGTGGCAAACTGTTATTAAGACATTACATGCCTCGTTTTCCGCTCCGATAATGCATATTAAGTACCAGAACTTAAAGCCGCGCTTTGTCTTTTTACCAGAGTGATGGAAATGTAAATTCATCCTCCTCGAGTGGAAATCAAACCCATAAACGTCGCATCCGTTCGCAACCGTCGCGTTGCAAGATAGTCTCATTTTTTTATAATTTTTTGTATTATTTTTGAAAAGGTAAACTAAATAATAAATAAAAACTTTTTAAAATATAAAACTTTTTGAAAAGGTAAAATTTGTTAACAGCAGCTACGCTCTTCCTCACATTATTATTTTTTCTTAGCTTCACGCTTTATCACGCACATGGTAGGGTAGGTAGAGGGAACTGCAGGAACCATAGGAACATTCGACTTCATTGCGTAGTCCCCGCTCTCTCCGTTCCTGCTTTCCGTCTTTTTCGAAGCATTATGTGTTGAGGGGCGGAACTCAACGTCGTGCTTTGTTTAGTTGTCAGAGCAAAGAAAATGGAAATAAAAAAATCCATCTTCCCCTAGTGAGAATCGATCCCACAAACCGTCTCGACACGATGGTCCTCATTATTAATAATTAAAGATTTAATCTTTGAAGTAAAGTTTTCACTTACTTTTTATGTACATATTAAACTTTAAATTACATTTAAAATAACTATAGTTTTACAACCATTTTTTTAAATTTTCATATCTATTTTCTTTAACCATCCAAAAAAGAAAATAAAAAGTTACATGTTTTGTTTTTAATATACAAAGTTAAACATTTGTGACAATCTCGAGTTTAATAATAATATTGGTAAAGAATAGGAATGTATTTTGTAAATAAGATTAAATTCTCTAAAGGATGAGTACCAAGTAAATAGAAGGAGTAAATATTGGAAAATACTATGTGCTCGCCTTGTGTTCAACCTCGGCTCGAGCACCAGAATTTCAAATAGTGTGTGTTTCAATTGATATTATCGTTTAGCATTTTGAACTTAAATACATAGTGTGGCTCAAATTATTATTCTATATTTTATCACATGAGAACTTTATAAATTGTATGTATATTTTTTCCTTAATGTCAATGTAAATCTTTGAGTGGACCAAGTTTATTGCTAGTAAGGGAACTGGGCGACAGTAGAATTCCCTTTCGCGTCCCGTAACAGGCAAGTATTTCAGTGAATTGGCAGTACGAGGTTCGACTCCCAAATGATGCGCTACATTTATCACGTCAAAAACAAGCTGCTTAATATTTGATATTTCTGATATTTTTCATACCATCATAATTCAGTTAAAGGTGAAATTGAATCAATAATGAATATATTAATAATAACTAACATATAATACTAATCAACAATTGTGTAAAAATATTTTTTGTTAATGTGAAATCTCCTAAATCGTTTAAAGCGCTATAAGCGGACGTTATCTCGACCCCGAGCTCGAGTGGTCCAGATGCTGCTTCAGCGGTATACAGACGTGTAAGATACCCATCCAGATTTACTGTATTATTTATGTGCAAAATTGAAATAGTAATAATAATAATAATAACCCCCCCAGGGAACGAACCTTGCCGCGGTGGGGGGGCTTAAGGAAAGCAGGCACAAAAACAAGATCCGAACACCTAGATCAAATACCCCGTTACATGGGAGACACTTTACATTCACTAACACCTGAGTTACTCTTTCCGAACCAATCGTTTCCACCCTTTTTACCCTCATGGAGCAAAGTAATAATAATAGATATAATCTTCGGTCGCTGCTCGGGGGTCGCCGAGGTGCACCTGGAGCCGGTGCTGGGTGCTACAGTTCGCGGGACACCGGTGGCGAGGCGTTGAGCAGGCGGGCGCCATGCAATATGCTACAGCCGGACGTCGGGGGTTGAACAAGCGGGCCCACGACGAAGATGCTACAGCTGAATCATCGGGCGACGACACCAGATCACTTTTCTCATCCATCCCATCAACTCGCCCATCTTATATGACAAGGAGAACATCTACCTTGTCTACTGCTACCACAGTCGACGGTGTTGTGCGAGATGTCAACTTAGACTCTGAGCTCGCGCCCACCTTGGCTGATACTCGTACGCGCAGGCGATGGACACCTGAAATGAATATGTTCATTCTGCGCACTTACCTCCAACTTACAGCACTTGAAACTGATACAAAAAATTATCTCGAGCCCTTACATCTGAAATTTATAGAAAAGTACCCGGATATGCAAATAAGCCGCCAAAGAGTCGGAGACCAGCGCAGAGCTATAGTTCGCAATAAACTTTTACCGCAAAATATAATAGACCGCATCCATGATGAAGTTAAAGAAGATTTAAACCACTTACAGACTCAGACTAATCCACCGGTTATCTTAACACAAGAAACACATAATTTACAAACACGCATGAGATGGACCAATGAACAAAATGAAGGCTTAATTAGGTCTTACTACAGAATTACTCACCTGGAGACAAATAGGACTAATTATCGACAGCAACTACATGAAAATTTCATTGCTACATTTCCTTCGCTATCACACTTGAGTGAGCAAAGAATAGTAGACCAGAGGCGAGCAATCATAGTTAACAAATACATATGTGACAATAGACTTAATGAAATAAAGCAACAAGTAGCTGCAGAACTCTCAATTGACACAGAAGATAATAACACAAATGATCAAAAAACAGAACGAATTACCTACAGTACACAGAACACAAACTTTGATAGTAGTGATTTAAGCTTCTTGAACAACATAGCGCGTCATTTTAGTGAAGATTTTGTACCCGACCGACATCAACTTGACAGAGACTCACTAATTGACGAAACTTTTTTACAAGCATTCCGATTCTTCAAAGACACTGATCCAACAAACAGAAGTTACATCCCCAAACAGAAACCATCGAAAAAACTAGCCAAGATAGTCCATTACCTTAACGAAATAGTCCTTCCAGAAGAAGTTAATGTAGATACTGATTTTAACACCTTACAAACTGTAATTTACTGTGGAGCGTGGACCGCTGCAAAAGTAAACGGTGCGAAGATCTCTCTTGAACCGTACCAAAAATCTCGTTCAGTACAAAATGATCACAGACCCCACTGGCAACGACGATTAGAGCGTAGACTGGAAAATTTACGAACTAAAATAGCTAGGATAACACACTTCATAAACGGAAATAGGAACAGATATCTTCAGAGGCAGGTAAAAAACATAGTAGAGCAGTATAAAATTCATTCTGTACATGAAGAACCCAACACTCAACTCACACAAATACTCGACACCTTCAAACAAAAGCTTGCAACGTGGCCTTTTTCAGGGCGATGCATTAAGCCCGTTATGGTTTTGCCTTGCCCTGAATACTCTATCCAACACACTCAATGAAAGTGCAATAGGATATAACTTGACTTGTACAGAAGATACTAACGGATGGACTGACAGTACTGAAATTACAAACCATCTGTTATACATGGATGACATAAAACTGTACGCTAATAGTGAGAATCGCCTTAATGAATTAGCTAATATTACTGAACAGTTTTCAGATGACATTAAAATGGAGTTTGGTATTGACAAATGCAGAATCAATTCATTTAAATCAGGACACTACTATCCACACCTTTATAGTCTAGAATCAGGGGAACAAATTCAACCATTAGACGAAGGAGAGACATACAAATACTTAGGATATAACCAGTCACGTCAAATACTGCACACAGACACTAAAGTAAAACTAAAACAGCAATTCCGTCACAGACTCAATTCCATTCTAAAAACTCAGCTCTATTCACGTAATACTGTAAAAGCAATAAACACGTTTGCAATCCCAATATTAACTTATTCCTTCGGCATTATTAACTGGTCACTGTCTGATCTTAAAGCCCTGCAACGTACTATTAATACTACCTTGACAAAGTTCCGGAAACACCACCCTAGATCATGTTTACAAAGACTAACACTGCCAAGAACTGAAGGAGGTAGGGGCCTTATTGACATTACGAACCAGCACAACAAACAAATAACATCCCTGAGACAGTACTTCTTTAACAAAGCTGAATCTTCTCCTCTCCACAAAACAATAGTTAAAACTGACCATAAATTTACACCTTTAAACTTATCAGACAAAACATCCCAAAAGAACGAGAAACTAACTGACGACAAGACGAAACACGCTGAGTGGGCTGGAAAATCTCTGCACGGGAGACACTACCACGACTTAAACCAACCTAATGTCGACAAAAAGGCGTCGAACGCATGGTTGAGTCGTGGCGATCTCTTTCCGGAGACTGAAGGCTTTATTATGGCAATTCAGGACCAAGTAGTTGAGACTAGAAACTATCAGAAACATATTACGAAGACCCTACACTCCGATACATGTAGAAAATGTAATAGTTGCCCAGAGACGATACAACATATAACAGGTGCATGTAAAACAATAGCCCAGACAGATTATAAACATAGGCATGACCAAATAGCCAATATCATCCATCAAACACTTGCCCATCAACAAAACCTAATAGCCTCCATACAGCCGTACTATAAATATATACCAGAAAGTGTGTTAGAGAACTCCACCAACAAACTTTACTTTGACCGAGCTATCCTCACTGATCGCACAATCCATTACAATAGACCAGACATCACATTAATCAATAAAAACAATAAAACCGGATACTTAATAGATATTGCTGTACCTAACACCCACAACTTACAAACTACAATAGCTGAAAAACTGACAAAATATAGCGAACTGAAAGACGAAATAACCCGACTTTGGCACCTGCAGAAAGTAATAATAGTCCCCATAGTCATTTCCACGACCGGCGTCATACCAAAACAGTTACACAAATCTATAAAGACACTTAATTTACCCCCCAACACCTACATTTTACTACAGAAAGCTGCAATTCTCAACACCTGCCGGATAGTAAGAAAATTCCTACAAACTGAAAATGAAAACCTCATATAATCTGCTTCACCACCTACTCCACAAACCACCTCTGTTAATTCTAACCCTGTTGTGCACTTGGCTTAGGCCCGTGCATATCAGTATACCGGTGAAAACTGAGAAAAAATAAATAAAAAATTAATAATAATAATAATAGTTTATTTATTTGTGCAACATAGGCCCACTTGTTAGTAATTTTTACTTATAAAACTATGTTAGTCTAATAATAATCTTTAAATTAACAAAGTATTCAGAATTAAAATTACAAGATAGCCACACACCAAACGGATACCACATAATTATTAATGATAGGAGTTACAATCAATTATACTATCTCCTAACAAGTATTTTCATAACATGCTGAAGTATTGGTGCGTCAAATTTGCTTATGAGTACTTTTAGTATACTATTGGTACTTGACCGCAATCTTGTTAGAAGAGATGAGGTCTTTTTTCTTACAATAGCAAAAAAATCATCTGTACGCTCTTGTGCAAACATAGTTGACGCCGAACAGAACCGCGGCAAGCCCAACACCACCCTAAACCCGTTATTATATTGAACCCTTAATGTGTCCATAGCTTTCTGCGTATAGTTAACCCACAAGCTTAATATAACATAACTCCCGTGTAGAAAGTTTGACAGTAAGGCTTTGAAAAGCGTTATTTTAACATCCTTACTACATCGAGAAAACCTGCGGGCCAACATATTACATTTCGCAGCGAAGGCTCTTCGTTCTCGCTCTATATCTACATGATCTCTAAGGTCTTTCGTAATATAGTATCCTAGATATTTAAATTGTGACACTCGTTTGAGTGGCGTACCATAAAGGGAAATTTTTGTTTCGTTAGGCACTTGTTTACGGGGAGCCCTAAAGATCAGGTATTCACTTTTTTTGACATTATAGATTAAGCCGTGCCTAACCGCGTAATCCTCACATATTTTAAGCAACTCCCGAATTGAGCCGGCAGTGGGACCCAGCAAAACCATGTCATCGGCATAACTAAGGTTATTTACGCATATTCCGTCTATCCAACAGCCGACTGGTGTGTTACTAAGTTCCACTGCCAACTCATTCACGTATAGATTGAAGAGCTTCGGGGAGGTCAGTCCCCCCTGCCTTACCCCGCACTGCATCTTATACGAGTCTGACAGTTCCTTACCCCATTTGACATTATTGGTTTGATGTGCATTTCAAAACTGCACAACCCGGAGCACCTCTGGCTCTACGCCCGCTCTCTCCATCTTCTCCCAAAGCAGATCATAAGACACTAGATCGAAGGCCTTGGAGAGATCAAGGAAACAGGCATAAACCGGCGTTTTTCGGCTAGTATAGTACTGGACAGTCTGCTTCAAACTGTATATTGCGCTTTCTGTGGAAAGTCCAGGTTTAAACCCAAACTGTGCGTCGTGGAAAGTAAGCTTACTGTTAAGTATCTTATCAAGAAGACTATCCATCACTTTAGCAATTATGGTAGCAAGCGAGATGGGTCTATAATTGGATCGATCTGCAATGTTACCCGTTTTATTTTTAACAATAGGAACCACGATTGTTTTCATCATATCTATGGGATGTATGAGTGACTAACACATAGGGAATAAACATTGCCAGTACTCTGGGTAAGTGTATTCCCCCATATTTCAAATGTTCAATGCTAAGGCCGTCGTGTCCAGGCGATTTTCCCCTGGTCATTTTATTTATCACCTCAGAAACCTGTTTAGCTGAGAAACACAGAAGTTCTTTATCACGACAAACCTCAGCATCGACTCAACTCACAGATCGCCCCAGGGGAGAAGATACTTCAAAATGATTTTTAAACAAATTAGCGATATCCTTTTGATTGTTCTGGTCATCGACACATACTGGTAGGCTCGGTCGGTAATGTATGGTCGGTAAAAGCAATGACCTAATTACTTACCAGCTTAAAAACTACTCCATACATGGGATCCACTATCCATTCAATATCAATAATATCATACGTTAAAAGTTGTTTGGGTTAAATATACCGTTTCAAATTTAAGCAAGAGGTAAAAGTAAGATTTTTAACGTGCAAATGATTTGTCATACCTAAGACACATTATGAAGTATTTCTCAATGATGTAAGGCCACGAGTGTTCATTCAATATTTAATACCAAATATACTTGCAAAAAGAATAAAAATAGTTAAATTGTACAGAAATATTTTTCGTCCATCTTTTTTACATGACCATAGAGAAAGCGCAAAAATATGATTTTCATTTAAATACAACAATTTTACAGAAGTTATTATCGTGAAATAATAATAAGTTCAAAATAACACAGTAAATACAAGACAGTTGCATCTGCCTTGAATACGGCACTCGACACCCGGACTTCCTCATTATTTCTTTAGAATACACCAGGAAATTATAACAATGGTTAAAAGATTGAAAGTTGAACCATTTATCAATGTTTAGGTAAATTCTTTATCTGTTCATAATAAATGTCTCTACCTCTAATAAGATAATGTACCTATACAAGTTTTTTTAAATAGCAATATCTATGGGTTTAATTGGAAGACGAGCAAGAATGAAAGGCGCCTGTTTGTACCCATTTAAAATGAATTTGAGTAAAAATAATTTACCTGTGTATTACCAGTATAGCATAAAATATAAATAACTATGCATTGGTATTACTCTATATCTTACAAAAGGCCGGGTAGGCAAAGGGAAGATCGTGTTAAGACACCCTATTCGCCGCTTTTCGCCTTTCGAGGCATATTATGTTATGGAACTCAACGCCGTGCCTTGTAGCTGTAGAGTGAAGAAACTGAAAATTATTTGTATTCAACGGGTGTTAATCGAATCTAGAAACCATCACGTTAAAAAGCAAACTCTGTGACTTTGCGTTACGACGGTACTGCATTGAGTAGTAAAATAATAAAATAACCAAGTATATTAGTGTAAATTCAAATTAGTTAAACGTTATTTTGATGTATTGCAGGCATAAGTATAGGTAATAATAATATTTTGTTACCAATCATAACTGAAAATCATATTGAGATTGACAAGCTAAATCGCAATGTTAACTATTTCTTGCAGTTGCAGTGCAGTGCAGCTTGCAGCAAAGTGGAAAATTATATCATTTTCTATTTTCAATGTTCTCTTTAAATTATTTATATTGCTTATATTAAATGCATATAAATTATATTAATATTTCTTATCTCTTAAATATTTTTGAATAACAATAAGCTTTTTTAATTCAATGTTAATTACTATTGTATTTTTTTAATACATTTCAAAATGGCTCTACTATATTTTCTAACGTGGACGCAAAAACTAGCAGAGCACTTTTATTATGTTTCACTATATAAACTATAAACTACTTTGTATTTTTTTGCAAATTATAGTATATTTGCCGTTAACGCTAACCATTTTCATTAAAAGGATATCCTTCCAGGATTCACAAATGTTTTCATAAATTTTGCGATATAAAAACAACTTTTGTAAATAATCATTTAAACTTACTGCCATTTTTAAAGTTACAACCAAAATATTTATATCGTAAAGTAATTTAGCTTTATTATAGAATGATTCACTAAACTCATCGAGTAAACAATGTGAAATAAAATAAACAACGTGTTTCAGTATATTTGTATGGTGCCATTGCAATAACAATGGCAGTGTACCTACTGGTTATGGAAAATTGGACGTAAAACAGACCAAAACTTGAAAATTTATTTACTCATCAAGAATCAAGGCCATATAATTACATCTCTGGTTTATTTGTTTAATTAGCATATTAGGTATGAGAGTCAGCTTCATATCTTTGTTTTACTTGTATTATTTAAAATGAACGTATTGTACATATACAGTAGGACAAAGTATGTAATAATGAGAATGTACCAGTTTGAAGTAATAACAAGTAGTTGTAGTAGTAGCTTATTTTTTGTTAAGAATTTTGATTTTTTATATGAGCGTATAGTTGAGGTCATAAGGTGGTTGATATGAGGCGCCGGCCTAAGGCTAGTTTTCTAAAAATATTTATGTATAATATTAATATATGTAAATATTTTGAATATTTGTTTATGATTTGCACTTTTTCAAAGTAAAAGCTGTCAAACTTCGCCATCTTTTTCTTTAGAATTTATGATTGAAAATCAGCAATACCATTTCAATTTTCGGAGATTTCGCTTCCTTCTCACTCATAAAATATAAAAGTAATAGCCAATTATTTATTTAGGTTGGGGACGGCAAACTGAATGTTTTATTAAAGAATGTGGAAATTTGTTGACTTGTTTATCGTACAAATGACGAATAAGAAGGAAAAGTTATCGGAAAAATTACGTAAAGATTTTTTATAATTTTCTTAGAGTTTTTTGCCTTAGGCTCAACGCTAATGCGTAATGCTCATAATCCTGCCACTCGCTGTCACTAATGTCACTAGTGTTAATCTTAAGTATAGTTTCTATTTTTTGTTTGCAGCTTTTTGTACTTACATTATGTTCTTATCAATTCACGATAAAAGTTTTGCAAAGATTTATTAATATATTATATAGAATATTACTCAACAATACAAAAGTGGACTCAAAAAGGTACGCAAGTAACAAAAAAATGATTATTAACCAAAGTATAAATTTATCATTAAAATATCTATCACGAGGCTACAGGAAAGTGGTCTTTGAGATTTTCTCATGATTTTATATGAGATATTGTAGTTGTGAGTAGGCCAGTAAAATGTCAGAAAAAAAACATTGAGTCTTTTTCCCTATATTGTCTTCCCAAGGTATAATTATTATTCCATTAGCAAGCCTAATAAATGAACCGAGTCATTATTAATTTAGAACTCTATAAATATTTATAGCAATAATTTAAATGAATTATTAAATAATTTATTTATTTTGGACGACATTTTTTAATTAATATTGGTTTCTTACCTGAATAAAGTTATTTATTATCTATTTCATATTAAAGTCAATATGAAACAATAAATAATTTATATATATATATATATATATATATATATATATATATATATATATATATATATATATATATATATATATATATATATATATATATATATATATATATATATATATATTATATATATATATATATATATATATATATATATATATATATATATATATATATATATATATATATATATATATATATATATATATATATATAATGATTCAATTTAGAAGAGGTGAATTTATGAGAGATTAACGTGCTGAAAGTTTAATAGTTTCTATACGCATTTCGTAATAGTGGAAGGGTCAAGTTAATTTGGTAAGTAAAATATTCAACGTTATCCATTGCAAAATACTTGAATCGTTGCCAGGTGGGACATGAACTCTGGTAATAGGATTGCAGCGCAGTATAGGAGATGATATTGGTTTAAAGCTTTTCCTTACAAATTGTTTTTGGAGTTAGTAGAATCAAACGCTTTGGTTAAAGTGAATAAATTCTTTTGTATAAAACTTTTATGTGCAAAAAAACGTGCTTGAATAAAAGAACTTGATTGAAAGTTATTTTAATTTCAGGTTAGTCTCATCCTTATATGCAATATAATTTGATTTTAAATAAATTGTAGATATATTAAAGGTATATTTGAACTGCATAATACTGATTTGAAATATTTTTTAGCTTCACGCCTTGTCTCGCATATAGCAGGGTAGGCAGAGGAAACAGTAGTAACCTTAGGAACCTAATGATAAGACACTTCGTTTTCGGTTACCCGTATTTTTTCTAGGCATTGCGTGCTGAGTGGCGGAACTTAACGCCGTGTTTGCCTAGTTACTAGATTGAAGAAAGTGAAAATGAAAAGATCCATTCTCCTCGAGTGGCAATCTCGAACCCACAAGTCGTCTTAATAATCGTTGCTATAATAGTTTATAGCATAACATTTTGGTAGACGTGCAATATTAACTCTAAGAACACTTTCGAAACTATAGTAAAATACGTTGTTATATTCTTTATAATAGCATAGTATAAAGCAATCATGAAGTAAAATACTAGTGAATGTATCGTAATACATGCATTAGATTTTTTATAGAAAGTTCTAAAAAGTTATTATTTAATGTAACGCAAAATAAACGTTTTACAAATTTTTAAGAAAAACGATTTTTAAATGTATATTATTATTATGTGCATTTAATACAAATATAAACATATTTTTTGAGGCATTTTGTTTTTTTGTAAAAATTGTAACAAAATACATCAAGTTGTTGAAATATTTAAAAGGTAAAATTGTGTGAATTAATATTGTTTATTACTGTAAAAGACTTTTTTTAGCTTCACGCTGTATCCCGCACATGGCAGGGTAGGCAGAGGGAACTACAGGTATTGTGGGAACCTAGTGTTATAACCATAGCAAATCATTTAATGACTATGTTAGGACCTACTCTAAAATATTTAAAAAAATATGTTCTATGGCTAAATGTATACATATAAAAAATGACATGGAACATAATAAATTGTGAGACTGGAAAGACTAAGAACCGCAACAATAAATTTAAATTGAAAGTTGATAATGGTTATACCACTTCAGAACAAGAAGTTGCTTGTACTTTTGAGAAGTTCTTTGCTGATATTCCAGTCTCTACAACCAAGGCTCTTATATCTTCCACAACCGTCGCCGAATCATTGCTTAGGGGGAACATAGAGGAATGCAATGTAAATTTTAAATTTAAAGTAGTGAATTCAAAATAAATTGTTAAGGCCTTTAAGTCCCTTGATATGAAAAAAACAGTAGATTTATTCGGCATTTCTGTTAAACTAATTAATTACTTAATAGACGGTATTGCTCCCCAACTCGCGACTATATTTAATAAATGTGTAGAGTATGGTGTGTCTCCTGACCTAATGAAATTTAGTAGAGTCATACTCATTTTTAAATCAGGTGGTACAGACAATTCCAACAACTTTCGACCGGTTGCTGTACTACCCTCATTTAGTAAAATTTTTGAAAAAATCATTTTAAATCAAATATTAGAGCATTTTCGTGTATAATCTTTTGCACGATAAACAGTATGGTTTTACTTATTCCTTAGCTCTACTAAATAATATCTATGAGGCCTGGGAAGGGTCGCAGGATGCTCTTGGTATGTTCTGTGACCTGTCCAAGGCCTTTGATTGCGTTCAGCACTCTACACTGGTCATGAAGCTACATCATTACGGCATAAGAGGACTCTCGATCTTTTGAAGTCTTATTTGTCTATCAGGTTTCAGAGGGTTGATGTTAATGGCAAGAGATCCCCTGGGTCATTAATCAGTATAGGAGTCCCACAGGGGTCTATTCTTGGTCCTTTCCTGTTTCTAATATATATAAATGATTTACCATATTTAGTTGAAAGGAGCCACGAGATAGTATTGTTTGCGGATGATACTTCATTAATTTTTAAAATGAAAAGACAACAAAATGTATTTGACGATGTAAACAATGCCCTCTCGAAAGTAGTACACTAGTTTAGTGCTAATAATTTACTATTAAACAGTAAGAAAACTAAATGTTTTATTTTTAGAACGCCCTGCACGAAAATTGTGAAAACCAATGTACTCTTAAATGGTGAAGCCGTTGATCCTGTTGATTCTACGGTTTTTCTCGGTATCACCATTGACTCCAAATCACAGTGGGGAGCTCATATTGAGGGATTGGCGAATAGACTTAGCTCAGCAGTTTTTGCAGTTAAGAAAATTAGATCCTTGATTGACGTGGAAACGGCTCGCCTCGTTTACTTTAGCTACTTTCATAGTATTATGTCTTACGGCATCATACTATAGGGTAATGCAGCCGGTGTTAAATCAATTTTTGTTTTGCAGAAGCGAGCTATTCGTGCAATCTATAATCTAGGACCTAAAGATTCTTTAAGGCAAAAATTTAAAGAAATAAATATATTGACCGTTGTATCTCAATATATCTTTGTAAATGTCATGTACGTTAAAAAGAATATTAATGATTTTGAGAAAATCGGTGATTCACATAATATGTACACTAGAAATAGGCTTAAACTTACAGCGCCTATAACTAGATTGCAACGAGTCCGCAATTCTTTCATGGGGCAGTGTGTACTCTTTTACAATAGGATCCCAGAAAACGTCCAACAATGCTCTATATCACAATTTAAAAGAATTGTGAAAAGACGTTTGTGTGTTAAAGGTTATTACCTGATTAATGATTTTTTAAATGACAACACACCTTGGGAATGAGATGCTCGCTCCAGTCTGTTTCAAATGTGTCATTATCAAAATTAATTAATGTAAAAATATTGACCAATTAAAAAAAAAATAAAAAGTCCCGCTGAGTTTCTTGCGCCGGTTTTTCTCAGGTCTGAGGCATTAACTTTAGCGAACCGGTGGTAGTGTTTTTGACGTTCAAAAAATGAATCATTTTGAATAAAATTATTTGAATTTGAATTTGTTAAGACACTCCGTTGCTTAGTCCGTGCTTTCTCCGTCCCCATTTTCCGCCTTTTTCGAAGCATTGCGTGTTGAATGGCGGAAGAGAGAAAATGGAAATGGAACTGAAACTGAACGCATAAATGGCTGTAAAAGACTTTAAATCCTAATTTGCCATATGTAGCTATTTGACACTACTTACGGCTTAATGAAGTACCTTTCCTACATAACTTCCTTTATTAATTTAATTGCATAAAAGAAGTATAAAAGAAGTATATAATAGAATAAAAGAAGTTTGAAACTACAAAGTGGAATTCTTCAATGAGAGCACTTAAAAGAAAGCTTACAAACTCCTACATCCTCCAAGAATGTTTCTCAATACTTTATAAAACGAGACCGCTAACGTTGAGTGGCACTCCACGCTAGCCCCAACTATTGATAGTTTTCACGTGCTATATGTCACGTGACGTATACTTCTTGAGAGGTCGAAGGTAATAGTGTTTACGTGCGACATATTCCGTGTAATTGAACGTAGCAGGAACAATATCGATATATGACGTCTTGCTCTATTTGAGAATCGATTACGTAAAATCGACTGAGTTCACGATTAGATCATAAAGAAGTTAAAATAGAAAATAAAATCGATGCATATTAAAATATTGGATTTATATAAAATTATTTTATATAAATATAGACCTTAATGCAAATAGTAAATAGTCATCTAAATAGAGAATAAATTATTTTTTGTTACTCGCTTTGGTAAATAAATAGCGGTTTCGCGTTCCATCACTCAAGCGGAAAGCGAAACGGAGTGTCTTAACACTAGGTTTTCACAACCTACTGAAACAGGATAAAGCTAAAAAAAAAATTCATATACTCATGATCTGACTCTATTACCTATGAATTTAAATTATTTTGTTAAATACACGAGTATTTTGTGTCTCGTGAATAAGTGTTGTAATAAACTTCAGTTTTAAATAATAAACAATGAGTAAATAATGTGCTAGTAAGCGGTACTTGTTTATTTTTTACATTTAGAATGTTTACTGTTAATTTATTTTGTTTTCCAGTACACATCGCTTTTTGCTGTGTATATTTAATGAATACACGTTCGTTTTCACGTTTTTCACGACATCGACGAGATTAGTAGATAGGCGAGATTGATTTCGGCCGAAATGGGTGAGATTTCGCGTGTTGATCAAGATTCAGAACAAGACTGCACTAAAACGTAAGACAAGATAACTTTCTGAGATCTGTGGTTTCAAATAGCTATGTTCTTTGAAAGGATCTTCTCAGCAGCTTATTATCTCGATAGCAGCCTGTTTTACGTACGATTTGTTGGAAATTTTGTAAAATAATTCTCAATTAATACCACATGAGGTGAAATCAACAAGCCTTTAATTGTACTGGTATATTTTGTTAATTAATCAACCCTGTGCAAGTGAAGGCCTCCATTAAAGCTGTTACTAAGCTAATAAGCCACTATTTGTCGCCGCTGCCATATTAATGTTCCTTATTTACCTATTCCTTAGTATGTCATATTCCCACCCAGCGTAAATTATTTTCTAGCGCTGTGTCTTGTCTAAGTATGTACAGTATTTTAATATTAAAAATTTCAATATAATCATTTAAGTTTTGGCCTTTTTGTTTTATTATGTTTTATAACAAAACTATAAACTTTTTTTATTATTAAAGGACTTCTGTGTGATATTAAACGAAAACTGGAAATTGTTTATTTCATTTCACATTTATTTAGACTCCTCCAAGTTTACTTCTTAAAAGTAAATTGGATATACGCGATTTGACATACGGGACGATGGGATGGGACAGTCCCAATCTCTAACAATTAAATAAGAAACGAGTTCAAAATGGCTGAGTTGATGAAAAATTTGCTAAAACACATCAACGTCAAATAGATTTGCCAAACTTGTATCAAAAACTAAGACATTTCAATTTGAGTATTAATTTTATTTTATTGTTTTTATTTAAGGTAAGCTTTTCTTTAGGGTATTTCTAAAAAAAAACAATGTATGCAATAAGTATCTACACACATATTATTCTGGCTTTAATCCTAATAAAAAATATTTAGTATCTAGGTACATATTTCAGTTTAAAATAGTTATTTTTATATGGACAGCTTTTAATATTTATTTTTTTTTTTTTTTTAGCTTCACGCTTTATCCCGCACATGGCAGGGTAGGCAGAGGGAACTGCAGGAACCATACGAACCTAGTGTTAAGACACTCCGTTACTTAGTCCCTGCTTACTCCGTCCCCGCTTTCCGCCGTTTTCGAGGCATTGCGTGTTGAGTGGCGGAACTCAACGCCGCGCTTTGCCTAGTTTACCAGAGCGAAGAAAATGGAAATAGAAAAATCCATCTTCCCCGACTGGGGATCGAACCCAGTAACCGTCGCGTTACAGGCAGACGTTGCGCCTCTGCGCCACGACGGTCCTCATTTATTTTAGAAACATATTAAAAATATATTTTATACAAATATTAGTTTTTGGCACAACTTTTTCATATTATATTTAGTTTTCCGTGCAATTACTTTTAAATTATGACACGGACAAGTGTAATCTTTAATATATCTGCAGTATTTTTATATTTTGTAGTATTCATGACAGATATAGAATAAACGTGGCACGACGTGTGACTATTTTGATGGTGTTAGAAATATATAGGTTGGGTCGTGTGCAATGACTTTAAAGGGATAAATATTGTAAGTTTACTTCACTCTTCATAATTTTCCATAAGGCTTTGTTATAATGTATGAAATTGTAGGGGTTATGTCAATGAAGGATTAAAAAGTCTTTGACTACAAAAGTGATAAGTGTGGGCTACATCAGAGAAAGAGTTTCCTTTTTTCTGCTCTGGTAAGATAAAAGGTATTAGGGTTTAATAAGAATTATTAAATGCATGTAACTGCTTATTTTGAATAAAATTATTTGACTTTGACTTTTACTTTGATTTCTTCACTGTTTATTTGCAATTTGTTTCTCAATTTGCAAATTCTGTGTACGAATTTTATCCTACTATAAAGAGTCGACATGTTTATTGCAGAAAAAAGGCCAATAGCCATTTTGCAAATCGTACAGACTATGAAGTAAAAGAAAACTTTCCAACCTAATAAGGACAACACCTACGAAGTATAATGTAATGGAGGTGGAATTATTCCTGTAGTTAGCCGGTCGCTGCTCCGGTCTCGCACATCAAACATCGTCAGGGCGGGCGGCACAGAGTAATGAAATACAGAGAGCAAAAATATAAAAGTATCTTAATAAAATCAATAGTTCAAAAAGCTCACGAATATATTTTAAGTTTCTGTTAATGCTATTGTAAAATAATTAACATTTTACAGTTATACTTTTTTATCTAAAATTTAATCTCATATTAATTATGACGGTATACAATAAAATATCAAAAAGAAATTTTTAAATTATATTAATTAATATTGTACGCGAACTATGCCGTAAGTTACATTTCCATTAAAAAATAAAGAATATTCTAAATAGAACATTCTGCATGATTATAGTCGTAGCATAATGTTGACATTTATAAGAAGAAAATATATTTATTTTTATAAATATCTTTAATGTTTAACATTACTTACTGTTGAAACAAATGATAAATAAGTTAAATGAAATTGCAATTTTATTTCACCCTCACGCGATTTTATTTCGGTTTTAACGGTGTCACTATATGGGTCCATCTGCATAACTATTATCTAAGTAGGGAATAATATACCAAAACATCTGTGGAAAGTATACAGACATAAAAATAATATTAAATATAACTAAAATGATTAAAATATAATTTGAATTGTTATTAATCGTATTTTTGTGTTATTTATTATAGTAGGCTTTATATTATCAGATGAACTTTAAGAGTTCAAAACCCGAATGGCCTATTATTCGATGGATGAATTTTGTTACAAAGAACACGTCCTGGTGACGAGGGTGCTGGATCAAGTAGATCTTGATATAAGATTTGAAGTGACACGAATGGATTTATATCATATGTGAATGACCTTCTAACTAGTTTGTAATTGTCTGAAATATTCTATAGTAAAAGCTTTTTTGAGTAATATAAGAGCTCGTTTTTCATAATAACTCTATTTTAAGCGTCTTTATTTCACATCTTAATGTTGGTCATTAGTGGAAAGATAGAAAGAAATATTATCAAAGCGTGGCGTTGAGTTTTGTCACTCAACACGCAATGCCATGGAGTGTCTTAACACTAAGTTCTGACGGTTCCTGCAGTTCCTTCTACCTACCCTGTCATAAGCGGGATAGAGTATGAAGAAAAAGTTACAAGAAAAATAGAAAAGTACTATGTATATTATTAAATAAATGAATTAACTATTATTGGTTTATTAGAAAATGGATACAAATGCAACTTTTACGCTTAAATTCTTTACTTCACTGCAGAACTTTTGAATGCAGCTCGTTTGTATATAGTTAGTATTTTTAAAAATCATTGAACTCAGGTTATTAAAGAATTTTGTTTTACTGTCTACTTCAAACAAGGCGATATTAAATTTAATAAAGCGATATTAAGTTTACTTCTACATATCAAATTATGTTTATATATTGCTTATGAACTTTATACAATTTAAGAAAGGTTTTATAAGAATGAGAGGAAAAGACGCTTTAAATTACTTAATTTCTCTGCAGCAAAAAGTCAAAATTGTATGCAAAATACAAATTCACATCAAATACTTAAACAAAGTCAAAGTCAAAGTCAAAGTCAAAACAATTTTATTCAAAATAAATCAAAAAATGAAGCTTGTACAGCTTCATTTTTTGAACGTCAGATAATTAATTTAATTTACCACATAAAAAGTAAATAAATAGTGTAAATGATTCATTATACATAATGCTGAAATTTGCAAAAAAAAACTAAAGCGTAAATATTATAATCTGTCCGTATGTAAATTAATTTAGCACTTCACTTTTCAGTTTGTACAAATCGTTTAAACTGTCACTTGTAGCGGGAATCACGTTTCGTGGGAATTCATATTTACATAACATTACGTAAGGTCCCATGTGGCTTTTTTAAGTATTTATATTAATAATAAACTATAATATTACAATGCAAAAGTGCGTATGTCTGTTACGACATATCACGTCAACTCCAAAAGCAATGATGATCTAAGTAGCGGAGACGTACAAGCGCCATGTAATATTTTTTGTTATTTTAATTAAAAACAAACGTTCCTCATTCCATACTTTTTACCTGAAATTGCGTACAATGTAAAAATTATCTTATTGAATCGATATAGTTTGTATTATATATTATATTTGTATATCAAATTTTATTCTCGTCCAGGTCCGTTTTAATTTATATCGTGTAAATTTTTAATTTAAGTAAAGTTTAATTAGAATAATTATGTTACTATAAAATATATAGAATAATTATTTAAAATTACTTATGTGAAATAAAGAAAAAAGATTTTAATACAGATTATAATAAAATGATTTTATTACAAAACTCAGCATTTCAAATCTTTTACTGAAGTCCATAGCTTGATAGTTATAGCTTCAATTTTAATGCAACTTAGACAAAAAAATATTAGAAACAATGTTCAAAATACAGATTAAAAAAATATTTTAAATAATTAATATTACATTTTGCTTGTACTTGACAATTTCAGAATACAAAATAACACAAAAACAGAGTAAAGCGAGTGCCATACACATGGAACGATTGGGGAAAGGAAAAAGGTTATAAAACTAATTTGTTCTGTATTAGCGTACTGTACGGGTGGATGAACCTTACTCGTGGGGTGTACACGTGTCCTTATAGACTAACTGCATTTTGTGGAAAGTTTTCAAAGGGAACTTTATAATTGACTTTTTTTAAGTAATCAACGTTTTAAACTGAAACAAAATTTTTGAAAACTGTCTTTTTACCTTGGTAATATATACATATATACATATAGTTTAAAATAAAAAAGTTTTTATATGGTTCTGCAAATTATAAATAGGTATTTTTTTTTTCTTTTTATTATTTTTACTTGATCTGAAAATAGTGATTAATTTATATCCAACGTGACATTGGCGAAGTGAATTGTGCTCAACTGGCATGCTCGGAACGCAATAATTAAAGAGAAGAAGAAGAAGAAGAACTTATATCCATAATGATGTCTGTTTATTACGGATATATTTCATTAAAAAATATAAATAATTTCCAACACTGATGTCAAGCTAGCTAAGTTGTAACCAGGTATGGTCATTGACTTAGGTAATCAAAAGACATCATAATCCCCGAGATAGTTCTCGTTAGGTAGTAATGTTATAATGTTTGTGTCGTGTGTATTACTCAATTAATATAATTTTCTCTGTATTTATAACTACAAGTCGTCGTCGTTGAAGACCGTCGTGGCGCAGAGGCGCAACGTTTGCCTGTAACGCGATGGTTTCTGGGTTCGATTCCCACTCGAGGAAGATGAATTTTTCAATTTCCATTTTCATCGCTCTGGCAACTAGGAAAAACGCGGCATTGAGTTCCGCCACTCAACACGCCATGCCTCGAAAAAGGCGGAAAGCGGAGACGAAGAAAGCAAGGACTAAGTAATGGAGTGCCATGTGCGGGATAAAGCGTGTAGCTAAACAATAGTGTTTATTAGTTTTTATGAAATGTAACTAGAAATTGAGATTTTTTTCTTTGTTTAGAAACTACATTAAATCAAGCCACAATAAAGTTCCATGTAAAATTTAAGCACTCGATATTATTCGAACATTGTCCTTATATTAAAGCACTGGTCTCCTCAACACTTAGCGCTTACATTTCTTTTGTTTTTTTTTCTTTTGTTATCTTCACTAGCCAGTATTTTTAATAATTCCACTTCAAAATTTAAATGATTATACAGTTCAAACACAGTTATATCGTAAATTTATGATTTCAGCTTATTATGACAATTATATCAAAATTAAAATTACTTCCATTATGTATGAGGATAAATTGATTAATTTTTTTTTATTTTCTTCGCTCTTCTTATAAGGTTAAAGCGAGGCGTTGAGTTCCGCCACTCGACACGCAATGTCTTGAAAGATCAGAAGACAAGAAAAGCGGGGTACGAAGTGTCTTAATATTACGATCTGTGCACCTAAGCTACTTTTCCTCTATTGCTTTATACAGGTATATACCGCATGAAACCATAATGATATTGTTCTTTTTGATATTTTTTTAGTTTAACGGTTTGTTTCCTCCCTCTGCCTACCCTGATATATGCGAGAATCGCAGAGATCTTGGGAGCCTAAGACTTAGAGTTTCTACCTGTTTTGAGGTTTATATAGTTGCCAGAGCGAAGAAAATGGAAAGGAAAAAACCACCAACACTACCGCGTTTACCGGCTGACGCTTCGCCTCTGCATCACGATGGTCCTATATATAAGAATGTACATATAACATTTTAAGATATATATCATAATATGTACAAAAAATACATATTATACGAAAGTAGGTAATATTAAAATTTTAATAATAACGTCTAATATGCTTAAAAAGACCTGGGAAAATGGTTTTTTCCGCCTTCAATTTGCAAATATAAATTCGATGAACTTAACTTTTTGTAATTTAAATTAACATAAATAAGCTTTGAAAAAAAGAATGAGCACTAAAAATTTCCATGTAATTTTTCTCTCTACATAATATAATCACGTGAAACCGTCGTGGCACAACTTTACATACAACCATTGTCATTCTTATTTAATCCGTTCACTTAAACAAAGTGTGCCTTTAAGTTTCACAAATTAATAAAATGTTTTAAATTTTGGCCAGATTTGGGAACAAAACAAAAACTTGCAAAGTCTTCTTTTTCATCAAAAGTCATGGTCTCGGTCAAGGTCTGTCGCCTGTCATTTGAATTGGATATAAGTTTTTATTAATACTTCGGGCATATCGATGTGGGCGTACGACATTATTGTTAAGAAAAAGTATGTTTTACAGCATATAAGGTTCATGAAATCATATACAATATACAATATAAAGTTTACCATATTGCAAATGAGTATAATATAAAGAGAAAATGAGATATGTTAAATGTGAGATAGATATTTAAAAAATGATTTAATGTTTTACCATCCTTCAACATGCATTGTATGTATTCATTTTTGGCTGGACTACAAATATATAACTTTAATGTTTTATTTCGTAAGTTTTACCTCAAAATCTGCAAATTATATTTATTCATATTTAATATTATCGTCCGTCGTGGCGCAGAGGCGTCGTCTGCCTGTAACGCGACGGTTACTAGGTTTGATTCCCAGTCAGGGAAGATGGATTTTTCTATTTCCATTTTCTTCGCTCTGGCATCTGAGGCAAAGCGCGGCGTTGAGTTCCGCACTCAAAACGCAATGCCTCGAAAACGGCGGAAAGCGGGGACGGAGTAAGCAGAGAGTAAGTAACGGAGTGTCTTAACACTAGGTTCGTATGGTTTCTGCAGTTCCCTCTGCCTACCCCGCCATGTGCGGGATAAAAAAAAATATTATAAGATCTAACACACGATTTTCCATAAATCAGAAAAACGTGGTTATTTATTATTATTACACGCGCGCGTTATTTGCTACCCGGCTATCGCATTGACATAGAGTTTTGATTTCTTTCTTTTCTCCCCGGGGCTATAGAATGACATTAATATCTCTTTAATGTCTTCACGTAAAATGGACATTTGATATTAATTGCCAAGAGGCAAAGACAGATATTTAATTTTAGGATAAATTCAGTTTGAGTTCACGTGGAAGTAACTCGTGAATTTAAGAAAAATGGTGTTTACAAGACTTAGAGACGGACCACAAAATGATGTTATAAGTGTTAAAATTTTTTGGTCTTGAGATACGGAGCCCTAAAAAAACTTTTCCTTAATTATTCAACAATTTATAAAGATGTTTCATAACTGCTAATTGCATGAGAAATAGTTTCCTAGAATAACTTTAATTCAAAGCTTTTCTCAGAGATCACATGTTTCGTACATGTTAAATACAATTGTATTTATTTTTAATTATTAATGTGAATGATTTAGATGAAGCATTAATGTAGTGTATATATTAGAAACACATTACACAGACTGTAATATTTTTGCCAAGTTATAACGATCTTAATTATAGCGTAGATATCATAATAATTACTACTCGATTTCCATTTATCAATATATTGTTATTGAAAACTTCCAACAACTTTCATTTATTATAGTTCTACATTGGGGATTATATAACCTTTGATTCTTGAATATCAAATAACAAAGAAAAACGTCCACCTTGCGAAGTTAATCATTTTCATTAAGGTGCTATTTCTTTATCTCCTTTAGTTTATCTGGGTTCTTTATGTTCCAGATTATATACACAGTGTAACGATGTAGGGCGGTTCATGCCATTGGCTCGATAGACGCAGGCAATTTTTTTTAGCTTCACGCTTTATCGCGCATATTGCAGGATAGGCAGATGGAACTGCAGAAACCATATGGACCTAGTATTAAGACACTCCGTTGCTTAGTCCCCGCTTTCTCCGTCCCCGCTTTCCGCCTTTTTCGAGGCATTGCGTGTTGAGTAGCGGAACTCAACGCCGCATTTTGCAGGCAAAAATATTAATATTTATTAAAAAAAAGTGACTAAAATTTTATTTGTTATTTAAATAAATTATATGGTAAAATTCTCAACATATATACTATTTACACTGTATATTATTCTTGTGTTGTATAGACCACGATTCTTGTGCAAACACACTATTACAAATTAGCATGGACGTTACCATATGTTTTATTTAATGGACGGGAGCGAACAAATGAGATCATTTTAAGCTTTGCTTGGGCTAATTAAAATAATGAAATAGTTATTATGACGTCTGTCCCCTGGAATAAACAATTATAATTGTTGACGTTATCTAGGTAGCTGACTTACGAGTACATGCAATCTAAAACTCGCATTGCTTGTAAACACGGAAAGCGGGGAGCGCTTTAGCCACAGGTTTCTTGAGCCTACGGTTCCCTCAACCTACCCTGCTATATCCGTTAAGCTAAAAAGTTCTTCTTTCTTTCTTAATAATGATTAGAAAATATATAAACAAATTGAGGGATTTTGGTTGTTTTGTTCTTGGTTGAATTTTACTTTATCATTTCCCAAATTTTGTGTTAACTTCCGCGGTTAGGTTGAAAAGGTGTTGATTTTCAGAGAGACTTTAATCTACAAAGGAAAAAATAAAAGAAAATGCGGTTAATTTAATAAGTTAATGTTATAATGTTTAAACAATTAATTAATTAAACAAAGTGTAAAGATAAAACTTCAATTCGGTCGATCTAACTAGAAAGGAACGGAACTTTAAACACGACCTCTAACTGACTTCCTTTTAGCATTCACCGTTCAGAACTTACCGAGTGTGAATTTAATAACATAATGCTATAGTTTAGGTGTCATAGGACTAATTATAATTAAAAAGCAAGCTACGTACTATGTATGTTACATTACATAAAATTATAGTTAAATTTGTTGTAATATATACAATTATACATTGTACTATAAAGAATTATTAATATATTTTTTTAATACGGGATGAGTGACCATGGACCAACAAAACTTATGATTTTTATGATTGGTTACCAAAAAATTAAAGAGTATAAAATAAATAGCTGAGGAGCGTTGTGTTGCAGAGGCGTAGCGTCCACCTGTAAACACGACGGTTTGTGGGTTCGATTCAAAGTAGCAAAAGATATTTTTTTTAATTTCCACTTTCTTCGCACTGGCAACTAGGCAAAGTGCGGCAATGCCTCGAAAAAAAGGCCGAAAACGTAGAACGGAGGGTACTACTAGATACTAGGTCACCACGGTTCTTGTAATTGTAATAAATCATGAAGACATATACAAAAAATTGCTTCGCACAGTTTACCTCATCTAAGACAGAGAAAACATAGTGTAAAGACACTGAGTGGCTTCAACATGAACCAGAACAATGGAATGCTTATAAATAATAATTTTATTTTTTTGTTTGATATTTGAATGATAAAGTCAAACAGGACATGCAGCTGATAATAGGGAGCCCAAAGATCATATCCTCCTACATGTGTAATAGTGATAGCTAATATATTTTTTAAAATTCATATAATTTGCATTTTGTATACTACTAAAAAAATAATTAAGTAATCTGTTAGACACGTGTAAAATAATATACAATGAAAATGTTTTATGATGTTGTAAGGTGAAAAATATAATTTTATGACCAGTAATATAAAGATCGTAAATCATATTACTATTAAATTCCTGTAAATGTGATTTCAATTGGAAATTTAAAAGTCATATATTACTCAAATGACGGTAATACCTGTATGACGGTAATACCTTTTAAATATGAATATTCGAATTTAACTTTTAATTTATTTGTACAACATTTAGTGACCATACTGATGAAACAAAATACACTAGTGTGTGTGTGTTTATTTAGATATTTATTTATTTATTTTAGGAATTCGTTAGGCATATACAACTTGTAGGTACATTTAAATCAACTGGACTGTAGTTCGGATAATCACGAATCCGGTTAAATGAGGTCCGGATAACTAAATTTGTAGTATATTATAAAAAAAATAATTAAAAAAATGTTTTGGATCTTATTTACCAGCTGGCCGCTACATATGTTTATTACCCTTTTGTGTAACTGTATTTATTTAGATAACTTCACCTTAGTGGGTTAGTCAGAGATATTTATTTGCAGGATAGATAAAAGAAAGTTATTGTTGAGCTCTAGACACTCTGTATAATTTTCGGAAGAATGCATGTTGAATGGCGGAACTCAACGTCGCGTTATGTTATATTACCAACGTTAAAAAAGAACTTCATTTTTCTCGTCAGGGCATCGAACCCGTAGTCGGCACGTTTCCTGCCAGTGTACTACTAAGGGTCATAACATTAAATTTTTGTGTTTTATGTATTTTTAATGAACCAAAGAATCCTTAACAAAAACAAGATTGAGTATTTTTATAAATGGACATTAAAACATAAGTTAAAAAGAAATTATTATGAATGTATAAACATTTATTATTAAAATATATAGTAAATTTCACACTTTATTCTGCATTTACAAAGGTAAGAGATATGTACTTGTCGTGTCATGTACGTGACAAGTAGTTTCGTCGCTCTCTTAACTAGAGGGGGAAATAAAAAAATATTAGTTTTCTCTCAGATAAATATTGTTACAAATTTTTTTTGCACCTGAAGGAACTGCAGATAAAGATGGATTTCTCCATGTGAAAGGAGAGAGTGAATCATAGAAGGCACAATGCCACTGTTGACTTGGTCTCTATGATTAGAGTAGTACACATGGAAACTTGCTAGTAAAACATGATAGGATCTTGAAAAAAGATTATGTTCTTTTTTGTATTGTATTTGTTGTTTGAAAGTAATAATTATTTTGTAGTAAATGTGACAAAAAGTTATTATTTAATATTTATTTAAGCTACTTAAGTTTTGCACTAGGTTTTCGCTTTCTACCTTGTTATGCGGAGTTAGAACTACGTGAATACGTGAAAAATAAAAACCTCTTTATCCTCAAATTACGAGATGATGATTGATGATAATGATTGTATGATATAAATAATTTTGCTTAAAATATAAATTTTATTCAAAATATTAGTACTAGATTATTTTTTTAACGTTGAAAACAATTACCACTAGTTACTACTGCTGCAAATAATGCGTTAGATCTGAGAAGAACCAGCGGAAAAAGCTCTACGGGACAAACACTCGCAGTGGAAATAACTTTTTATTAGAGAACGCAGATTTGTCTATAGAACTGAAAGACGTTCTTATGACTAGTGAGGTTGAAAAAATTAAATAATATCAAAATATTTACTTTAAATTTAATCATCGATCATTTATTATATTCTATTCTGGTATTTCATTGCATTATGACAACTTCTTAAATTTTATGCAACTTCTAGTATGTTAAATAAAATTTCTTAATTTCTTAACGTTTAATTATCATTGATATACCTTTGTATATGCGTTTTTGTCAGTTTCCGTATGCTCAACTATCAACAAGATATATAAAGTCAGTGTACCGTCACGTTCGGCCCACTTCGCCGTCCTTGTCTAACGCGGAAACACGTGTCTCACATTCTGAAATGTAATCTTTCTTTCTATATATCTATTATTGCATACATATACCTACTTATTATAGTTTCACAAACCTCTTTTGCAATAACAATAAGGGAATATTATTTGTGTTACTTTATATATCTTTGTTAAAAAAAACATTATAAAAACTATAACATAATGTTATTTTTATGAAACGAAGTAAGTATTTGATTGTAGAAGTATGTAAGCCTGTACTTTTTTCATTGTGAATCAATTTTTCATATATAAGTATACTGAGTCGAGCTTGCATATATATATATATATATATATATATATATATATATATATATATATATATATATATATATATATATATATATATATATATATATATATATATATATATATATATATATATATATATATATATATATATATATATATATATATATATATATATATATATATATATATATATATATATATATATATATATATATATATATATATATATATATATATATATATATATATATATATATATATATATATATTAATTTGAATATATCGAAAACTGACTATATTGTGACAACAAAAGTGAATTTATAGTGTAATGGAATTAAAAATTCTTTATTTATTCTAGGATTATCATTTTTCCCTTGCAGATGTCTATGTACAAACTATAAGATGAAAAATGATATGTCAAAGGTAAATGTGATTGATTGATTCATAAATTTTCTATGAAAGTGACAATCACGTAATTATTTTCACGAAAAAAAAGATTTTTTTTAAGCTTCACGCTTTATCCCGCACATTGCAGAGTAGGCAGAGGAAACTGCAGGAACCGTATTATGGACATGTATTAAGACTCCGTCCTTCTCTGTCCCCGCTTTCCGCCTTTTTCGAGGCATTGCATGTTGAGTGGCAGGACTCAACGTCGCGCTTTGCCTAGTTTCCAGAGTGAAGAAAATGGAAATAGAAAAATCCATCTTTTCGAGCAGGAATCGATCCCGCGAAAGTTATTATTATAAAACCAACATATTTACACGGAAATCAGTAAACGGAGTGTCTTAACACTAGGTTTCCATGGGTCATGCAGTGCCCTCTGCTTACCTTGTTATTTGCGGGATAAAGCGTGAAGCTATAAAAATATAGTATTTGCAATAGTAAAGATATTCTTGACAAGAATTTTCATGAGGTGTACATGTGTTCGAGGCAAATTGTTTTGCGTCACATAACCTAATATAATTTATGATGAAACCAACAACATACGGTGCCAGGATGTTCATCAATGTCTACGGTAATGATGAATGAAAGTTGTGTTTGGATTTAAGCAATTAACATTTGCAAAAGGTACGAGTACAATATCCAAGAGACTAGCTAAACAAAAAATAAGGAAATATCGCCGTAACTGAAATTGCGCAGCATAATGAGCATTTTCCGGTGACGTGTAAAAATCAAATGGTCCAGAACATCCGATGTGTAACTCTAAGAGAACTATATATGTATATATATATAGGTAATATGTGTCATATAATTTGTTTATATTTCTCGTGAACATTGTAGCGGAGACCAATTAGTTTTAATATGTTATCCGGATCCGGGTTAAACAAAGCAAAAGAAAAACCCTCTCAAATAATTCTTTCTACTTCAAAAAAAGTTAAATCGCTAAAAACTAGTAAATCCATATTTCATATTTTTTTATCTAACTTAACACGTTCAAAACACTTGCGTAAGCAATTAAATAATAATAGATACAAAATAACTAACTAGAAATATACTGTTAGTAAAGACTACGAAATAAAAGAAATGATCAATCTAAATTTTATTATTATTACACTACTATTACACTATTATGCATGTATTTTCTATGTTGTCGTATACGCCGGTAGAGTGTTGTGATATCGTTATGTAATCGTCATTTTCTTATATTGATATCATTTGAAATTATAATTTATTACTAATCTGGATATTGCGGTATTGTTCTACTTGAGTAAAATTGTATTTTTTTAAAAAGCATAGTATTATGTTCCACCTGTCTCCTTTAAATATACTTATTTACAGAAAGTAGTATGAGGTAAAAAATCATAGCACTGCTAGCTTTTAAACTATGCGAAAATTATTATATATCACGTGTTGCAGCGTTTTTTAATCTCTTACCAAAAATGCTTTTAAGAGTTGACTTCATGTAGATATAGAATTATTCTTGATTTTAATTAACATTTATTTTTCAATAATTTAAGTATACAGATAATAAGACCCAATTATTGCGAAATTTTATAGATTAATTTCAAACTTAAAACTTATCACGCGGGGATAAGATATGTAACTTATATGCTGGACTTTACACTTAAGCCAATGGCAGGTAATTTTTAATCATTTTTATAGTATTAAAATGATGACATAATATTTTTTAAAATTTGATTTAAAAAAAAATACGTGTTCAATACAACAACCTCTAATTTCCCAGAAGTGATTATATAATTCTATTATATATTTAATTCATATAAATGTAGGTAACAACTTCATTTTCTATTAAATTAATTCAACAATCAAGTTATCGTTACGTTATCTTTTAGGTATGAGAATGACAAAAACTTGAAATCCGGTTCAGTTAAACCTTAACCATGCCTACAATAATACATTAAAAAACCTGATTGGTTTAATTATTATCAAATAAAAATAGCTTACTATACCGCTTTATAATAAGTAAAGCAAGGCAGGCCGAGGGAATCAAGTTTTAAGACACGTCGTTATTACAAAAGAATGGGGAAAATAATGTATATAATTATTCTATCGAGTGCAGATAGAATTTTAGATATAGTTTACAATAATTAGACCCTCTACTTTTGATGAAGGGGACTTTTAAAATAGCTTGGAATTAAAAAAAAATATAAAGAAATTGATGGCTGATTATTTTTAATCAATCAATTTGCAGTTTTTAGCTAATGACCAATTTGCATTTTCTAACTTCACACAACTCTAGCATATTTAGCATCAGCACAGAAACAAAAAGACTGCAAAAACTAAATTACTAAAAACGGTAAGGACAACAAGACGACACACTACTCTACATTTTCCATCCAATTTCAGGAAGTGTTACATATTGAAATATAAAATTTAGGCTAACACTAGGAAAATGAAAACAGTTTAAAAAATGTTTATTAATCAAATATCACCTATATTGAACCCGTAACCATCGTGTTATCAATGGGCCTCTTGGAGCTCTTAGTCAAAATCAAATACAAATACTACAGAACATTTTAAAACTTACTGTGAGTTATTATATAGTAGCAAAAGTAACTAAATTGCAAAATTTATATGCATAATTTGATATAGGTAATACTTTTTCACTGATCTTTGACCTTTACATTTTATATTGCAACTTAACAGTCTGATTTCAATTTAAAATAATTATTATTTCATATACATACTTATATAGATTCAGTGATTGTAACGCGGAAGACTTGTGAAATTTGAATGGCACAAAAAGTTATTGTTTAAACGGCAACACAAGAATATGCATTATAACGCAAGAAATGGTCGTGAACTATGCTGTAATTTTTTTATTTTATATACTGAAGTCTAATAAATAATAATAGGTTAAAATGTTATGCCATTTTATTATCATAGCAGATAGATGGAATAAATTATAAAAAGTTTGTAACTTTAGTTAGTAAAGAGGTCCGCCGTTGTGCAGTGACGCAAAATCTGGATGTAAACGCGACGGTTTGTTGGTTCGATTTCCTCTTGAAATCATATCCTGTTTACTATATCCTTATAAGGCAAATTGCAGTGTTAAGTTCCGCCATATCAAATTAATGCCAATCCCGAAAGAATTTTAGCAAGCTAGTGACATTATTAGGTTAGGACCTTGAACCAAGTCATAAACTATAGCGAGAAAGCGTAATACATTTTTTGAATATAAGATACTAAGTAGATTTTGATTGTGATTACAAATTACGTCAAACCCAAATGTTTATATATAAAATTATCTCCCAGCTTAGGTCGCTATGAAGGATAGAGTGATAAAGAAACACTTGTAGGTGGACAGAGAAAAATTTTGTACTTAAATTCACCATTCTCCGCTTTTGTTTGTTGTATTGAAGGTCACTAAAAGACACTGTTCTGTTTGATTGTTAGTGCATATTGAATGTCAACTTAAATATCGTGAGTACGTATCACGTCTAATCTTAAACTTATCTATATCTAAGTTTTTAACATATAAGATACCAACAAAATTTTTAACTTAATTCGCCGGAAGAAGAATGGGACAGAAAATCTTTTTTAATAATAAAATCTATAACTTATAAAAACTTTTTAAAGGATTTTAATTAGAATTGAAAAACTATAATAAGCTATAGTGTAAATTTATTATATTATGTAATATTTTCGCTATAAATACTTCAAATTAAATGAATTAAATTCTTTTTAAGTGTTGAATGGCCAAAAAATATTTTGTAATTAAAATATGATGATGTCAACGTTCTCTTCAAGGTTTAAGATTAAATATCGTTTTAAAATTTAAATAGTGTTGTAGGTTTTTGAATATATTATCTATTATAATATTGTAGAAATCTGTACATAATATCTAGTAATACATACAAAACAGTTAACAACACTAGCAACACTGTGAATTGTATTCATTTCTATTACGTTCCATTTATTTTAGTAACTACAACTTCTTTTATTATATAGAATTTATCGTTCTTTTAACTTCACGTTTAACCTGCTCTTACCAGAGTAGGCAGAGGGAACCGCTAGAACAATGGGAACCTAGTGATAAAACACTCCGTTCCCTGCTTTCCGCCGTTCCGCGTTGAGGGTCGAAACTTAATGCCGCGCTTGCCTGATTACCAGAGCGAAGAAAATAAAAATGAAGTAATTCATGAAGGACCGTCGTGGCGCAGAGGCGCAACGTCTGCCTTTAACGCGAGAGTTTCTTGGTTCGATCCCCAGTCGGAGAAGATGGATTTTTCTATTTCCATATTCTTTGCTCTGGCAAACTAGGCAAAGCGCGGTGTTCAGTTCCGCCATTCAAAACGCAATGCCTCGAAAAACGCGGAAAGCGGGGACGGAGAAAGCAGGGGCTAAGCAACGGAATGTCTTAACACTAGGTTCCCTCCCTGCAGTTCCCTCTGCCTACCCTACCGTGTGCGTAAATCGTGAAGCTAAAAAAAAAAGAAATTCGTCTCTGAATGGGAATCGAACTCACAAACAGTCGCGTTAACAGGCAGACACTGCGTCTCTGTGATGTAATGGTGCTTTATCAATAATAATTAAATCGTTTATTAACAATAATTAACTTATAGATAAGTCATAACATTTACATTGTGTATTGCATATATTATAATATTGTCGTACTGGAAAAAGTTGTTTATGTAACAACAATGATATATAAATTGTAAGAATAAGTCCATAAGAAAAAAGTTTTATGCTTCTTTGTCGAAAAGTGCGAAAGCTCGATAAACTAGTAAGTAGCATTGCAATATATAGTTTAAAAGTTTAGAAGTATAACGACATACGTATATTAACAGTGAGGTGATTTTTAATATGTTGTTTAATTTGTTTTTTGCGGAGTAGATTGCTGTTGTTTATTTTGTATGTATATCACAAATGTAAACATAGTTATGTACGTAACGTGAAACTTGAAATATTTGCTTACATAAAAGATTTCCATGACAAAAAAAAATAAGTGCGGTCCTACATACGGGACACAGTGTGAGAGTTCAAAATTTATTAAATAATTAGTGATTTTTTTATAGGTTCACGCTTTTATCCCACATATTGCAGGGTAGGCAGAGGGAACTGCAGGAACAAAATGAACCTAGTATTAAGACAACCCCGCTTTTTACCTTATTCGAGACATTGCGTGTTGAGTGGCAGAACTCAACGTCGCGCTTTGCCTAGTTTCCAGAGTGAAGAAAATGGAAATAGAAAAATCCATCTTCTTCGAGTGGGAATCGAACCCTCAAACCGTCGCGTTTACAGGCAGACGTTTACGCCTCTGCGCCACGGCGGTCTTCATAATTAGTGATTAGTGTAAAATATTTTATTTAACTGTAATTATATACCTAAACAGATCGTAAGATTACATTGTTAACGCATTCGTTTTATTAGAATAATTATAATCTGAGTTTTATAGTTATATTGTTATTGATAACGGTCTCGTTAGCTTTATATATATTTTTAAATGTATAATATTTACATTTTATTTAAGCAGAACCAGTGTTAAATCTCTCCTTTTTCCGTTTTGAGGTGTTAAATGGTAACGTGGAACTCAAAGTTGTGCTTTGTTTTGTTGCTAGAGCATAGAAAATTTATATAGATCCTTCGCATCGGGTAAGAATCAAAGTAAGAATCAAACCCCTTCCTCCCATGGGTGTCGAAAGAGGCGACTAAGGGATATCTGAGCGACCAACTGCTCATCTGGTGGTAGGATGTTAATCATCCGCCTGGTTTGTTACCACCGTACGCATGGTGAAAAACTCGTAAAGTGGCTATACAACCGCGTTTCGAGATCAGCCAGCGTACAACCAGTGCCTGAGCGAGCTATGTCGCATGGCAAAACGTCGCTCACTTCGCGTGTCTTTAAACGAGGCGTGAAGAGGCATCTTGCGGGCCAGCATGGCGAGGGTGACTAGTGCAGCTCATTTTTGTTTTTCAGTACTAGTCGCCTTCGCGTTTGGACTCCACTTCCACTTACCATCAGGTGGAGTGGAGTCATATGCCTACCCGGATAATATAAAAAAAAAAAATACTGTCACGCTAACACTCAGTCGTAGCCCGAGCGCATCGATAGTAGGTACATAATAAAATTACCACTTTTCACATATATGTAATTACTCTTATATTAATAACAATAGGTTTGCATATCAATAGGCGGGGGCACATTCAAATGTGTGTGTATTTTCATTTTAAATCAAGTGCCCTGAAATTCAGGTTATCTCTAGATACCTTGCGGAATAAAGCGAAAAGCTGATATTGTTAATAATTTTATAGATATTATAATATTTCGTAAAATTAAAATTTATGTTTATATTTCAATATATACACTGTATAATGATAATGTATATGTATATAAATCCAGTGGTTGAATAAATAGCGATATAACCACGTTTCGCATCACGAGGAGCGTTGGGTAATGTGTACACGTGGGCGGCTTTTAACTGTTGCACATCACAAGTTTAATCTTTGTATGCGCACCATAAAATATTATAACTCTTGTATTTAAAACACATTGTAAATCTTATTTATTGATTACTTTGTACTATAAATTTTAATTTATACCTATTTGTATAGGTAAAAAAAGTAAATAGTATTTATGCGTATTTATAGACTACATTATATTTTCCACTCGGAATTTAGAAGATTTTAGCAAATTTTAAGACACCAGAGTATCTTAACACTAAATTCAAAGTCAGGCAAAGAAAGCTAGAAAATGCCACTGACCATGATATTTTTATATTAGATGTTATTCTTGAGAATGCTGATATATATATATATATATATATATATATATATATATATATATATATATATATATATATATATATATATATATATATATATATATATATATATATATATATATATATATATATATATATATATATATATATATATATATATATATATATATTTATATATATACAAATTGGAATTAATTGACATTTTAATAGGTAAGAAAGTGTTATAGGATATGTAGAGTTGTCATCATCGTACATCATGTTTTTTTACTAAAGTAAAATATTCTTTTAAGTATCAAGATACTCAAACAAAAATTAAATGAATTTCCACTTTAAAAATGCATAAAATTATGATCCGTCAACGTTTTATAATTATACCATATTACACTGTGAATCCATTATGTAAAATTGTGTTACAAATTATATAATTGCACTTTTCCGACTTTCGTACTTATTATGGAATGGCACTTGGCATATATGCTTGAAGAGATGTAATCGTAAGTTTTGGATGAAAGAAACATTAATTGTATGAAACGCTTTTGTCATGATATTAAATGTTAAAGTTGATAATGTGGGCAAAAAACGTTGTATGAATATGGTGTTGATATAATGATTTTACTTATTTACTGTATATATAAAAATAAACTAAGTTGAAATTTGTTTGTATGTGGCTATAAAATAACTATCTACTTCAAGTGTGTGTAACTATTAACATGTTACTTTAAACATACAGAGAAATACGATTGAAATATTTGCCGTTATAACCATGAAACTCTTCGAACACGTAATCGGCTTCAGGCTTGAGTACTCGCCGAGTATTGAAATCAATATGGATTTCAACCAGGAGAAGGCAAAATATAAACGTTATTATCAAAATCCCAAAATTTATTGGTTGCATACAGAGGAAGGAGCAGCCTTGTATGCGGCATTTTTAGATATGCTGAGGGCCTTTGACTGTGTACCACTTTAGTGTATCTGGTGATCTCTGAATGCTGTGTTGATATTATTAAAAATATGTATAACAATTCCGTTTTTATAAGTAGAATCCTAGTTGAGGATAAAAAGCCCTTCTTGACTATAGTAAGGTTTACCAAGGCTCAGCTATTTTTGTTTTGTAGTTTGTAGTGCTAGATACGGCTTATATCCAGGACCAGCTTCCTTGGCTAAATTGACAATCCATTCTCGACGATTCAACCATTTTAAAGATATCTCGGGGTCTTAGATTCAAAAAATAAACTGTCTCACACACAATATTAGAATAATAAAATTAACTTTTTTTAGTATAAATAGTACACTAAATATTTTACATGTTCTATATTCTTCTTCATCTATATTTAGCACTATCGACTCCAAATATAGCTTACGTTACGATAAGTTCAATAATATGCAATGTTTAATACGTTTTCCTGTTTACGCCGCATCATTGATAGCTGGGTGTCTTGTAAAACAGTAACGCACATTGCTCTGACAGTGAAGGAAGCACGTGTGATGAGATATATATGGTATAAGTAGTGAACTTGTTAGGCCTATGTAATTTTATTTATATGGAAAGGTCTTCGTTAACAGTTTATGGCTTTTACAAGTTTTTTAAATTTTTAATAGTAATTTTTCTTTATGATGAATTTTCGAAATTCTGATGAAACTTATCTGGGATCTTAATTAATACTTAACACTTTGCAAAAATTTTTATATAAATACAAAGCTATTTGTTCTTATTCTTATACTTACTCTAATAATTAGCTTTATTTGATAATGAATTATATAATACTATTATACACATTCATGTGGTACAGTGGCGTAGTGCTTGACCGTAATCGTTAGACTGAGGATTCTATTCCCCATATTTTTACTGACATAAACTATTGTCACTTTGCAATAGTTTTGCAACAGTGCAAGTCTCCAAAAGCGGACAATGGGATCGTAGTGGTTTAACCACTACTTCAGTGCCATATGCATCAATGCGTTTATCTCATCTCTTTGTCCACAGAAATAATAAAATATTTTAAATCTCTGCCAAAGATATGAAGTATTATATTTAATATTACTGCGATTTACATAAATAGCCAATTAATCAAAAGCTCTCAAGTTCATCCCCCCCTTTTTTTAATTCCACTTAGGAAATGCTATGCTGTAAGAAGAGAAAAACTGCTTATCCTGGATTCACGGTTGCGGGTGCCAGCCCTCGCAGTGTAGGAAGAGGATTTCCGATCACCTTGCGACCAGCTTGTGACTTTGCGACCCAAGTGTAGTTAAGGGGCCCCGTAAAATCATTAACGCTCACCTCACGGTTCGAGCTCTCCCACTACCTAACCAAATTCGAAAATGATTCTGCTATGCCGCTTTGAATGTACGTTCTAGAAATGTATTAGTAGTAAATGTGTAGTAACAGGCCGAGATTCTTTGTAGCAAGCTATAAGAGATTTCGCGCGAGAAATATCCGGTCTATATGAGGAAACAACAATTCATCAGGGATATAATGTCGAAATTGCTACAAAACTCCTGGAACCTCAAGCGTATAGATCCTATATCCTCTAGTTGTATTCTAAAACCGTATTGATTAGTTATAATCAGTCCATTGTCCATCCGTTTTGGAAGCGAAGACACCTTGCAATAAATATGCAGGTGCAAAAAAAAACAAGTAATAAGTCTGATCGCTCCTCTTGAAATTGTGAATATTTTTTTTTGGTAATGTGTCAAGTAAATAAATGATCAAAATTCTCGACTTGTACATGTAGTTTTATTTTTTTTTTTTTTAAATAATTTCTTAGTGCTGTTCCTGCAAGTTTTTGATTATAAAATATTATATATCCATTCCAAACTTAATTTAACTTGTTAAGAAAATTTTACTTTGTAACTATTAACAGTAAAAAAGTAATCTTTTTTTATAATATTTAAAAAAACGCTAAAATCTTACACATTAAGCCGGATAATGGGTGACGACCTTTCATTGATTATAAGTTTATTAAATATCATCCCCATCGACGTCCTAGGCTCTTTGTTTGTTTGTTACTACGTCGTGTTACGTATTACGGTGATAAGAAACCATATAGGTACATTTACGTTGATCTGTAGTTTTAGAGTTTCAGGGGGACTATTTCAAAGCGATCTATGGTGCTTATCTCTTCCCTTTCTCTATTTTTTTTCCATTATCGAACCATGGTATCAATATAAAAAATAAAAAATAAAATAAACTACTAAAAAATTCTAAAATATAAACCCACAACGCCTGTTTAGCGGGTGGCGTTGAGTTCCGCCGCTCATGCGCAACGATTTGTATTTAGTCCGAATTCCACACATATTCTATGTACTTTATAATGAAAAAAAAATGTATCATTTGAAATTGACATTAGTATAAATTTAAAAAAAATCCGCCCTAAATTTTTAGCACATATTAAGATATTTGTTCCGTTTAAAAATAACTTTAAAGTTTGCGCAGTAAAATTTATAAATTTTGTTATTTCAGTTCCTAATTACTGTAAGCTATATCTTCCTTGGTAAAATTTATAATTTTAGTCTAAATGAAAGGTGGACAGAGTGTCTTTATTCAGGTCCTTAGGCATTTGCAAGTTGACAGATGGTTGACAGTCAGACCGACGCATAACAAAGTAACATAGGACTAGTATTTTGTAACATATATAATTATTATTTAATAATAACAACGAGCTAATAATCATAACTCTTACTGTAGCACTCTATAAAATAGATTATATATTCTGTTATGGAATTGAATGTTCTAAATTTTCTTTCATTTAATATTTGTTAGTACAGTTGCTAACTAAGCCTAGCAGTCGTATTACTGATATCATATCTTTGTAATAAGAAAAAAAGATTTCAAAATAACTAGTATCTATCTTTATAGCCACTTAGCGTGATGATGGTGAATTTGATAACTATTTTTTTACGATGGTGGTAATCATGTGTAAATTTAGCTACGTACCTTAGCGCAGCTTCTGCGTCTAAGTAGTATTCTAATGTTAAATATTATTATTTTTTTTAGATTTACTTTTTATCCTGTTTATAGAAGGGTTGACAGAGAAAACCGCAAGAAACGCGGGAACTTAGTGTTAAGTCTCTCCCCATAAGTTACTATAGTTGTTGTATAAGTACACTAGTCCCAGATACGGCTCTGACCTCGCCCAATAACACAATAGGCCCACACGGTGAATTCATGGATTGCAATGCAAAAAAGTAATTTTTTCGTGATTCAAAGAAAACAAATAAATATTAGCTTTTTTACTGACTAAGTCTGTATTTTCACTGATTATAACCAGTCTTACTTATAGGATTTAGCTAATTAAGTGTGACAAGATTTATCATTTACTTGACACACCGGATTATGATTACATTTTTGCGGCATTATTTTTTCTCAGACACATTGTATTTTAATCTTCAAGTGTTTCAGAAAGATAATAAAATAAATGTTAAGTAAATAAACACGGTAAGTCGCGTTTTGCATGAATAAATGGATTAAAAAGAATAAACAGTGGAAAATTTATGAATAAATAATTTAAATAAGTAGATGTTAAAATTTAGTTGTCTTGTAAAAAGTACTTGAAATAATATCTGTATATTTTCTTATTGTCTACACCTTAATGTTTAAATGATTAACTAAATGTGAACCTGCAACTACTGTGAAAAATAAACAGCATTTGTGTAATATATACGCTATTACAAACGAAGGGGATTTACTTAAAATAAGATTATCTCAAAATAGCTTAACATTCATATGTAAGAAATGTTATCGTTTTTTATCGTAACTTTATTTTGACTGACTAAATCAGATGATAAGTAATTCGAGTGACTGTTTCCTTTTGAGTGGATATTTCCTGTTCGGGCACGTTGTTGTTACTTTAGTAGTCTAGTTATAGTGCGATATCAATTATTTGTTTATTAGAATTATATATATATATATATATATATATATATATATATATATATATATATATATATATATATATATATATATATATATATATATATATATATATATATATATATGTATATATATATATATATATATATATATATATATATATATATATATATATATATATATATATATATATATATATATATATATATATATATATATATATATATATATATATATATATATATATATATATATATATATATATATATATATATATATATATATATATATATATATATATATATATATATATATATATATATATTTATACCGTGGGAGAGCCTTGCATTTGCACGAATGGGCCGGCTCGACCGGAGTGATACCACGGCCTCACAGAAAACCGGCGTAAAATGACGCTTGCGTCGTGTTTCGTCGCGTGAGTGAGGGTACCGGAGGCCCAATTCCCCCCAACCCCACTCCCTTATGATGGCGCAGTTTAAAAATCATCTACCCCAGGAGGGTACCAACTGCGCTAGCGTTGGAGAATCCCTCTCTGGACATCCAGGCTCAGGACTCAACTCAGCTGAGCGTGGGTGTCCAGGCCGCCCCACGAATTCTGGGGGGGGGCAAAACCGCGTTAAATAATTCCCGGGGCAAGAGCGGACTTTACATGGCGTCCCCTGCCACACTAGTTGTGGAGTTTTGCAACATCAGGGGCTTACATTCTAACATCAATGCTGTCCACTACCACCTCGAGACAGTAAAGCCGGCTCTGCTCTTTTTGACTGAGACGCAAATATCGTCTCCGGCGGACACCTCTTACTTGCATTACCCTGGTTACAGTTTGGAACATTCCTTCGTACCAAAAGCAGGTGTGTGCCTGTACGTTAGAGACGATGTTAGCTCACGCCGCCTCAGGAATCTTGAAGGTAGGGACCTCTCCATCTTGTGGCTACGTGTAGATAGCGACGACCACCCCCGCATCTACGCTTGCCTCTACAGGTCCCATAGCGGTGATGCCGAAACCGAACGACTCCTTGAGCACGTCCAAATGGCTACAGATTTAGTGCAACAGCAGACCCCTTCCGCAGAGATCGTGATACTCGGCGATTTTAACGCCCACCACGCCGAATGGCTTAGTTCACGCAAGACCGATCACGCTGGAAGATCTGTTCATGACTTCGCCCTGGCCTATGGTTTTACGCAGCTGGTTACAACGCCCACGCGAATCCCAGATGTGGAAAACCAGGAACCTTCACTGTTGAATCTTCTGCTGACTTCCCACCCCGAAGACTACACCGTGTCTGTCGGTGCTCCTCTAGGCTCCTCTGACCATTGTCTTATACGGAGTGTGGTGCCACTCTCACTCTTAGCGCAACCACGCTGTCCACGAAGACGTCGAGTGTGGCACTACAAGTCAGCAGACTGGGATGGGTTACGATCCTTCTTTGCGTCCTTCCCATGGAGTCAGGTTTGCTTTGCACTGGTTGACCCCAATGCCGTTGCTGATGCTATCGCTGATGTGGTGCTACAGGGTATGGAACTTTTCATTCCAAACTCTGTGGTCCCTATTGGTGCCAAACGCCAACCTTGGTTTAGCCGATCCTGCAAAATTGCATCTCGCAATAAGTGGGAGGCTTACCAGGCCTGGGCGGCTGCTGCAACGACGAAGGATGTGAATACCAGTGACTTAAAAAAGAAGTTTAACCACTCCACCCTATCCTTCAAAAGAGACATTGCTAGGGCGAAGTTCTTGTACACCTCCAGGATTGGCGAGCGACTAGAGCGTCTTCCTTCTGGAACTCGTGCATTTTGGTCCCTCGCTAAAGCCGTCCAGGGAAATTTCTGTACGCCATCTCTACCACCTTTGCTCAAGGGAGATGATTCATTGGTCCACGACGCAAAGGAGAAAGCCGACCTCCTGGGCAAATTCTTTGAGTCCAACTCATTCCTGGATGACAAGGGCCAAGACCCGCCGATAATACCACGGTGCAACTTTGTTATGCCAGACATCCGATTCCACCAAAAAGCAGTGCGGTCAGCAATGCTATCCCTGGATGTCCACAAATCGAGCGGGCCCGATGGAATCTCTCCCATTGTTCTAAAGACATGTGCTCCGGAGTTGGCACCGGCAATAACGCGACTTTTTCGGCTTTCCTATTTCTCTGGCGTAGTCCCGTCTTCATGGAAGACAGCTTTAGTGCACCCGATCCCTAAAAAAGGTGACCGCTCAGATCCGACCAATTACAGGCCAATAGCCATAACCTCATTGCTCTCGAAAATAATGGAATCCATTATTAACAACCAGCTCCTACGGTACCTTGAGGATCACCAGCTGCTTAGCGACCATCAGTACGGCTTCCGTCAGGGTCGCTCGGCTGGTGATCTCCTAGTATACCTGACACATCGTTGGGCACAAGCCATCGAGAGTAAGGGCGAGGCTGTGGCTTTTAGTCTGGATATAGCGAAGGCCTTCGATCGGGTTTGGCATAAAGCACTACTTTCAAAGCTACCTTCCTATGGGCTTCCTGAGAAATTATGTGAATGGGTCACCAGTTTCCTAACTGACAGAAGCATAAAGGTCGTAGTCGACGGCGAATGCTCCGATCTCATGTCCGTTAATGCTGGTGTCCCGCAAGGCTGTGTGCTATCACTCACGCTGTTCCTCTTGCACATTAATGATATGCTGCAAATGAGTGGCATTCATTGTTATGCGGATGACAGCACAGGTGATGCTTTATACACCGGCCGCGCCAACATTTCTCGGGAAAACGTCATTGAAAGCCGAACCAAACTTGTGTCTGTAATTGAAACTTCGTTTCAGGAAATATCAGACTGGGGTAAACTAAACCTGATCCAATTTAACCCCAAGAAGACACAAGTTTGCGCGTTCACCGCTAAAAAGCTGCCATTTGTCGTATCGCTCCGTTTCGGAAGCACTCCTCTAACTGCCTCAGCCAATATCGGAATTCTTGGCGTTGACATATCGAGCGAAGTCCAGTTTTGTGATCATCTGGAGGGTAAGGCTAAATTAGCCTCGAAGAAGCTCGGGGTGCTCAATAGATCGAAACAGTATTTCACGCCGGCTCACCGCCTGCAACGTTACAAGGCTCAGGTTCGGCCTCACATGGAATACTGTTCACATCTTTGGGCAGGGGCTCCCCAGTACCAGCTTCTCCCTCTAGACCGCATTCAAAGGAGAGCGACTCGAATTGTCGATTGCGAAAAGATTTCTGATCGGCTCGACTCCTTGGCATTGCGTAGAGATGTAGCCTCGCTATGCATTCTCTACCGCATATATCATGGGGAGTGCTCTGAAGAACTGTTCGGACTGATCCCTGCCGCCTCTTTCCGTTATCGATCTATGCGACAACTCCACCACCCCCACCACCTTGACAGTTGGCAGAGTACAACTGTACGATTTAGCAGAAATTTTCTGCCCCGCACCACAAAATTGTGGAATGAGTTGCCGCATGCGGTATTTCCGGACAGATACGACCTGCAGACCTTCAAAAAAAGAGCGTATTCCCATTTAAAAGGCCGGCAACGCATTTTGTAGCTCCTCTGGTGTTGCAAATGTCCATGGGCGGCAGTATTCACTTACCATCAGGTGATCTGTCAGCTCGTTTGCCACCTATATTATATATATATATATATATATATATATATATATATATATATATATATATATATATATATATATATATATATATATATATATATATATATATATATATATATATATATACATATATATATATATATATATATATATATATATATATATATATATATATATATATATATATATATATATATATATGTGTATATATATATATATATATATATATATATATATATATATATATATATATATATATATATATATATATATATATATATATATATATATATATTATATATATATATATATATATATATATATATATATATATATATATATATATATATATATATATATATATATATATATATATATATATATATATATATATATATATATATATATATATATATATATATATATATATATATATATATATATATATATATATATATATATATATATATATATATATATATATATATATATATATATATATATATATATATATATATATATATATATATATATATATATATATTATTTCCTTTTTTTTCAAATTACATGTGAACTAATTTTAAGTTACCTTTCATATACGCTGATAAAAAAGATTTTTCGAAAATATTAAGACAACGTGACAATCTAAATGTGCTAATTATGGTCAATACACACAAAGATTTGAAAAATAAACTAGGCTTAAGTTGTTATAAATACTGTTAATAAGAGCTGCGTAGCTTACTTTTATTTATTAAGTAAAAAATACATTTCAAATAGCTCTCTATTTGCCCGGATTCTGGGTTCGATCCCCAGTCGGGGAGGATGGATTTTTCTATTTCTATTTTCTTCGCTCTGGCAACTAAGGCAAAGCGCGGCGTTGAGTTCCGCCACTCAACATGTAATGCCTCGAAAACGGCCGAAAGCGGGGACGGAGTAAGCAGGGACTAAGTAACGGAGTGTCTTAACACTAGGTTCGTATAGTTCCTGCAGTTCCCTCTGCTTACCCTGCCATGTGAGGGATAAAGCGTGAAGCTAAGAATTGTATAGATGTCTATATATTATTTTAAATATATATTTAATTATATATTATATGTTTAATTTATATTTAAATGTCTATATTTCTTTTTTTACATATTTTTGTTAATTCAATTACTCATTCCCGCTTTTAAGATTTATCCACTTCCATTGTTTGGCTGGAAGAGATTTTGTTTAAAATAAGCCCACCATTGTCAACGAAATTTTCTTATTTATATATTTCGTTTGTAATTTTTTTATGTGCAATAAAGATTATATAAATTATTTCTTATCTGTTGATAACGATCTTTGATATCCAATTGGTATATACGATAGTATTTGTGATACAATATAACTAAAATCCGGTGGCGTTGATACCGTTTCTAAGGTTAGGCTGTAAATGGTAGTTATTAGTATCATTTAGGTCAAAGTATATGCAATTGACATATTATTATATACGAAAAATAGAATATTAATATATTATTTTGCCTTCTCCATATGTTTTGTTACGTACAAACAGTGTTTACTTTTTAAAATCGTTCGATTAATTAGAATTGGTTTGAGCTATAGACCGAAGATTAGAATTGGTTAGAGCTAGACCGTCCATGAAACGCAGGTTCGAATCCCGCTATGTTATAATATTGTACGTTTCATTAAGATAAGTAGATGCTAGCTCTTTGGGACGATGCCTACAGCAATAATTCTAACAGAAATAAAATATGAATTGTTAACTGACATTTATTATTCGACCACACGACGTGAAGCAACTAAAATTAGATATTCATATATGAGAAAGTTGTAGTATCACGACTAGAGCAAGACCTGGCCTACACTAAATTGTATATATTATTGTATGGAAATGAATTTGTTACTGAAATGTAATTAAATACATATTAAAGTTTTGAAGAAACATCAATAATCCATAGCAGGATAGGTACACGGTGCATAGTGTACCCATCCTGCAACAATATATACAGTAATCAAAAGCGAAGGAACTGAATCTTTAAGATTTTATATTTGAAATATTTTTAAAGAGGTCAAATATTTCATTTATCCAGTTATTCATATAAGCCGATGACTACTGAAAAAAATCACAAATATTTTGACACAAGAAAAAAGATAGTAAAATATGATATAAATAGAATTTAATATGTTTATGTAAATTTATTATATGTCAATATATGTCAGAGTTCGTACAGAAGCAAGAATTCCCCGTTTCTACAGTTCGATTAGAGTGTACATATCAACTTTATCGTCTAGACATTTATTGTTATTAATAAAACAGGCCTATTGTCACGTGCGATTGATATGGCTACTGAGTACGAAGAGATATACATTATGTATAGAAGCAGGCTCTGATAGTTCTATATTTTAAATATTTATTAAACATTTTTGTTGCCACCTGAATAGCAGGTTGAACACAAAACGTTTTTTAATTATTTTACACGTTTTGCCTTATTTAGAATTATTATGTCTTAGAAATTTAACAGATTGATATATATTTTTATAAAATAAGTCTGAGTACAGAAGCATAAAAATAAAACGTAGAGTTAATCATTTCTTAAAACAGATTAGTAATTAAAAAAGATGTCTATATCACTAATGTCTTAAATTATTTAAATCCTTTCATCTCATACTTTGGTATATGAAATACACTATAAAACTGTCTACAAGATAGTTAAAGAAATTAGTATCTACTTTTAATACTTGATATGTTTAATCTATCTAGAACGATTGAGTTGTGTGAAGTCCCCTATAAAATATGGAGGTGTTACTCGCTCTGATGCGGTATATAAATCTACAACCAAAACCACGAGACTCGTTCCAACAGCGCCACAATTTTGGCCAACGCATTAAAATTAGAGTAACAATAGTATTAGAAATAGCTCTATTTAAATGAGCAACATCCATTTCAAAACGTCATTATTCATCACAGCTCTTTTGTGGAAGTATTTTTAGACGTATTACGAGGTATTTCTTTCAAACTTATTCTTTCGAAATCTCATCCTTAGTTGTACTTGCCAAGTAATATGAAAATGTAGGTATTATTGTAATTCATGACGCTCACATAATTTATGAACAGTGGACATGATTGATTTATTTATTGAATATAATATTTATATAAAAATAGCCTCACATTATCCCGTATATATATATGTTACTTACTATATAGTAAGCAGAGGTCAATACACTTTATGGTTTTTTGTTACGAAAATATTCAGTATTGAAATTAATGTTCAATTATTGAAATCAGTAAACCCTATTTGTAATGTAAAGTTCTTTGTGATATTATTTTCGAATATTGAACAGAAATGTCAGCAGTTAATTAGATAAAAAGGACTGAGTTACGTAAAATTCAACTCTTCTGTACTATCTATCGCAAGAGAATAAACCAATTTATATTACTTTGTTATTTTATAACAAAAAATAGACTATTAACTGCGAAAATCAGCCTTAGCGACGACATACACTAAGTCATAATAATTAATTACTTTAAAATTATATCATTCGCTACTCTGGTGGCCGAAGCACGGCGTAGTGTTTCGCTTTTAAGACACAATATTTGTAAAATAGGCTAAAATTCCAGAATGGAATGACTTCACAAGAGGCCCTGTACTAGTATATAATGTAATGTCACGTCTGAAATGGGTATACAATTTTTTCAGCATTTTTTCCCAATATATTGACAGTAACAATGAAAATTGTAAATATTTAAATAAACAAGTTAATTGATGAATTGAGCTAAATGTACACAAATTTGAATGCTACACAATATTATATTGTAACTCAAATTATATTCGGGCGTCCAGGACCGTCATTGAAGATAAAATAAGAAATATTTTCACATTTCGACCATTATAGAATAATTTTTCATTCAATTTTGGGCTTTTTACATCACATTCTTTTTCAATTTTATAAATTAAATTTGAATATTTTTTAAAGATATGTGTATGCATCTAATGGCATCACCTTGGAATTTTTAAAATTCATTGAAATCTTATCACCAGTCACCTATTTTTTATCATTTTTAACGTGTCTTTATTATCAACCCAATCATATCTAGTATTTACTCTTGGGTAATAATTATTGAACGTATAGGTCTAAATTGAAAAACAAAATACTTATATAATAACATTAAAATTTGCTATTTAATAATTATTTTCTCGTTGTTTGGGGATCTGAGTGAGTACTTAAATATGATAAAATACGTGTCTACCACTATCAGTTCACGTTTATATGATTCATCTCAATGTTTGAACGCTCTAAAGTACATATGATATGATGAAATACTAAATATTTTTGTCAAAACATATCGTGTACATATAGATATTATGGTTTATTTAGATAAAAATATATTATGTTACATAACTTCGTACAATAGTAATTTAGTTACATACAATATAATTATAACTATCTTGAAGCAACATATAGTTTTTTTTAAATTTTAAAATATAATTTATTTTAATCTTAATTTTTTTTCATTACTGTACAGAATGACTAGTAGATTATGTTATAGTATTCGAATTCGCGAATTCCTTTTCCATACAGAGGTACATTAATATAAACAATAGGTATACATCAGATTACTTTGCCTTTAACTTTGGGCTACCGCCAAGCATTGTTTGTAAAATGACAACGAAAAACTTTCAAATTCAATATTATAATTATAATCTTATTTGAGATAACGTTTTTCTTAGTAATTTGTAAAACTATTTTTTAGTTTATTGCCCCATTCTTTTTTTTGAACCTTAATGGGTATTACCCCGATTAGTATATACCTGATTATGTCTCTTTACAATAAAAGTAGTAAAAGCTCTCCGCTAGTATAATTTTAATTACCTTAAGTCATCTTTAGTACAATACCGGGTATTACCCGCGCATTGATGTTTTTTGCACTTGGGTCAAAATCGTGCGGTATTTAATTTTGTCCCAGGTGCATGCGATAAAATGTGTAAATTAGAATAAAATGTATTCATTTTTAAGAAAATCATGTTTGATTTTACTTGACTAGCAAATCTAGGGATGAAACCGTTAGAAGTGCTTTTTAAGATTTATAAAAATAAATTAAAATCAATGTAACAATTTTAATTTACTTATTCGAAATAATTATGCGCCGATATAAAGAAACTCTTATAGTCAAACTAAAAAGAGAAACCTATTGAATCTACTAAATCCGCCTAAAAATTGTAAACAAGTAAACAGCCCAAATGTCTTGTCCCGGTTTGAGCCTGAAGCTGAGCTGAGCTGAGCTTTAAGCTTACTTACGTATGGTGAACTTAGGTAAGTCTTAAACGAAATAGAAATTTTATTATTTCTCAGTTAAAAATGTTATTATAACTGTTATATATAAAAATACAACATTTCTTCCATATACTTGTAAAATAACTTGTAAATCCTTTTAGATAGAACTCGTTGTATGAACGTGAACTTCTATTAAATTGAATGAAAAATTGTTAGTAAATGAAGTTTCTTCTAACATAATTAATAAATACCCTTGGTCTTTTAGATTTTTGCAACTCAATTGAGCACCAAAGAAAACAGCTACTTGAAAGAGTAAGCAAAGATGATATTTTAATAACAAATCGGTATATGTAGCGGCCATCATTTTCTTAATATTTCTTATTTTAAATGAGACACAGATTAAATTTATTAAATGACGTATTTATTATCTTTTCTTAATAATAATAAAACGTTACAGAAAGGGCGTCGACATACAATATAAATAGTTAAAATATTTTTGGAAATCGACAAATCAACAATAAATTTCTTTACAATCTCTCAGCATATTTTTGACAAACGAATAGGAGTGCCCTGAGAGACTCTAGAGAGGTCGTCTAACCAATCCATTTTAGGGCACCCCCAAAAAAGTTCAACCAACCTGTTTTTTAGAATTTTTGACGCTATTGTCAAAAGGTCTTTCACTTCCCTTGTATTTTAATCATTAATACAAGTAATGTCCTTTATTTCTTTAAATATTTATTAATAGATTGTGCCAATGATTTTAAACGAGTCCTTGTTATAAAGAGGGCTTAGATATTCGAAAAATCCTACTTAAGATATATATTATAAAAATTCTATTAAAATATAGTATAAATTAAAAGATTGTAATAATAATTGTATTTCATTTTTTATTTATTACTCAAAGTAAGAATATCATTGAACTGTATGTATTTTTCATATTGGACTACATCATATTTTACTCCATGGCATGATTCAGTCATCAGTGAGTCAAGTTTTCTCATAGTGGTAAAGATATAATTTATTTTTATACCATAAACCAATGGTTTTAGTTTTGAATCACGAATAAATAACTTAATAATGGTATATTGTTACTATATACCTATCCCATTATATACTGTATTTGTTTATTATTTTTATGTCATTTAAATTTATAACTATACTTTACTTTAATGTACTTATACCAAGAACATGTACATAATAACATTACATATTAACAAGATTTCGACTTATTAATTATAATAAAAAATATAATGCCTAAATTACTAAAAAGAAATATATCAACATTAAAATATATATAAATCGAAATTATTAACAATGTACAGACTTCCATCAAGTTAAATTGAACAGACTCGTATACTTCCTTAATTGAGACCTAATTGAAGTCCACGTGTAGCAGTACTTCGAACCAAATATACTCGTGGTAGTACAAACGACAAAGGTGGATGGTAGCAGGATCGATATCAATTCGTGGTATTATTTTTGATTAATTTGTCTATGTGCTTAAAAATATAAAACACAGTGATATTTAAAATATTCGTGCTGTGTGAAAAATAACAAATAAAAATAAAGAATCAAAATCAATATACATAAAAAAATAAAATTACTTAAAAAAAATTACATGGCCAACCGGAAATAGTTAGATGACGAGTCTCAGCTGACCTTTCTCTCTTACCTTTACCCTTAAACCAGATTAATGTGCATATTGTCTTACATCGGTCAATTGCATTAGTTCCGAATCCATTAAATCTATTCTTGATATGTTTATGTAATGGCTTACTTTACTGTTTTAAGTTCTGCTCGTGTGGAACTTTTGTTTAGCCTGAGCTAAATTGTAACTCTATATTTCTTTGATGAATCTATATGTATATATAAAATTTTAAAATTATTGAGATATCGCGAAATAATCTTACCTGTACTGAATTTTACGTATAGGTAAGCCTGCGTAAGCACTGAAAAAGAAATTTTGAAAATGTATTCTTTAAGAAATGAGGACACGTGTAATTTGTAAGCCCTTTTTATTTGGTAAACGTGTTTCTATTAAAGGTTAAAGTTTACTTTTTACCATGTGAAGAATATTACAAGTGTAATGAAACATTTCACCCCCTTTGTTGTAATTGTATGGCATTTCAAGGCGATTGAGCTAAGGGATTTATTTCTGTACTTATTTTCTTAAATATATATGTTTCTATATATATCTTTTAACGTTGAACTCAACAAATAGCGCAGAATAAATCTTAATTGACCAAATGTAGAGTAAGGACTCGAAGGTTCACGCTAACAATATTGCCAATCATGACGCGTGAAAAATATACAACATATAAGGTGAGTGACTGGTCAATTACACAGCCACTAGATTATTGATTTGACACATGCAAATACATATGAAATAGGTGTCTTCTAAGAAGATTGTACGTCATAGTAGAAGTTTTTATGAAAATTCAAATTTAGTATATTTTTTATAAAGAAAAGAAAGCTTATGTGTTGTAATAAAATGTTAATTAATTTACGCACTTGCATTAATATTTACTTAGTTCTTTGAGCACAATACAAATTATATTAAAAAACATGTATAAAAATGTCAATGTCCAATTAGAAAAACACAAAAATCCACGTTATCGTATAAACACCATTTATAATAATTAAAAAAGGCACGAGCAAAAAGTCTATAGTATTGAAAATATAAATAAAATAAAAACGAAAAGTATACATGTTGTAATTACCTAATAATATGAAAAATAAACTTAATTTATCAAGTCATAAAAAAATTAAACGATTTATTGACGTGACAACGTCTTAAATTAGGTTGTGCGGCTCGGAGTCAAATATGAAAATGGTAACGTAACGATGTGTCAACTGTCACCGAACTATGATCGGTCCGCCGCGCGTATCACTTGACACATGTACAATGTTTTAGTAAACAAAGTATATTTTCTATAGTTAAAATTTGTGCAATTTATACTATAATTATTATTCATATCAATAAATATTCTACCGAGAAAAAGACGTTGTCACGTAAAATTTTCGCCCGTAAAACCCACTTTACAGGCAACCATTTTTTTTAAGTAACAACTACAGAGCCTTAGCTGCGTTTAACTATAGTGTTTGACTGATTTTGCGACGAGAGTGGGTTTGGGGGATTCCCGGGAATAAATCCTTTCTCCATTCTGGTAAAAAAACAAAGCACGGCGTTGTTTTCCTCCACTAAATATACAAAGAAAAGAGTGAGTAAGAGAGAATATTGTGATAATAATCACATGTTTGTAATACGATTTTGGTCAAGTGTCATATATTTCTTAGGTATATATATGTGAGAGTCAATTAAATATTTAATTACGAACTAAATTATAAGCACTATCAAGCTTGAAATAAATACCTATATTTTTTGTTACGATAGCGATTTTCAATTAACATTTTTATTGCAAAAAAACGGCATTAATAAATCCTGTTCACTTCTGTTTGTCTACTTTTTAATAAAGTATTTTGTATAGTTATACAACCTTAAACGTTAGTAATTTCGTGAAAGTGAAGCAACTGGCTGGAAAGAAGATGGTGAGAATCCTTACTTAAGTAATTATATAAATTTTCTTGCTCTAATAAGGGAAAGTACTGCTTATCATAGCGACTTAGCATTTGTGAAGCCAGATTTAAATACAAAACTTGTCAATAAATTTGCTAAAATTTATTTTTAAACAAATATAAAAAAAAAAAAATAGTTTTATATATGAAAAAATATGTATGTATGTATATAAAAAAACAAGCTAAAAATGTAACTTTCGTATAGTAGAAAGTATACTGAATTATAATTTTATTTTTTATAGTAATTAAAACAATTTTAAAATATTTTACATTAATAAAATTTAGCACTGTTTTCGTTAGATCTATAGGAAACCATAGTACGCGTAAATGCGTCATTATAATATGACGTTTGGATATTTTTTTACGTTGATTGAAATGTATTTTTATAACACAGCTATTAAAAACACCTTTATTTAGAAAAACGTTTATTAAAAAGTTATTACTTCACACCATGTAAGTCACGACGTTACTTTCCTATAATTGCTTAAATGCATCGACGTTATCAAGAAATTGCTTATGGATATCTATTCAATAAGTTAATTGCTTTCCATAATGCTCTATACCGAATAAGTATAGTTTACGCAATTGTATATTAGATGTGTTTATGACTATTGTAATAATTTGAATTCTTATTTTTCATATTTTTATTTGTCTTTATATAGGCTATCTTTTAAAATTGGCCGGAAAGCAGAGACAAAGAGAGATTTTCCGCTTGCTTTGCATGAAGAAAATGTAGTCATCAATTCTCAATTTGAACTTATGACACTCATATGAGTTAAGAGCGTTGCAATTGCGCCACGAGGACGTCAAATAAATAATATCTATATCAAGACAATTTTAATATTTCAATTGATATATTTTTATTGACAATAAAAACTTATAATAAATATTACTTTTTTTTATTTTTTTGGCCTTCACGCTTCATATATACAGTAATGTTGGCGAACAGAACCTACTATGCGGGTACTTATTTTGGAACTTTCCATAGAATCTTATTTCTAACTTTTTATTTATATTTAATGTTTTTGACGTGATAACGTCTTAAATTAGGTTGCGGCTCGGAGTCACATATGAAAAAGGTAACGTAACGATGTGTCAACTGTCACCGAACTATGATCGGTCCGCCGCGCCACTGGACACATGTACAATGTTTTAGTAAACAAAATATATTTTCTATAGTTAAAATTTGTGCAATTTATATTATAATTATTAATCATATCAATAAATATTCTACCGAGAAAAAGACGTTGTCACGTAAAATTTTCGCCCGTAAAACCCACTTTACAGGCAACCATTTTATTATTTTACTTTCCTTTCTAATTGAATATATTAAAGAAAAGCAATAAAATGTTATGTATATATATAATTATTTAAAAACAATTTAAATACAATATTGGCAATTACATCAACTGTAACAAAACAGAAACTAATTAAATAAAAATAGGTTTAATATGTAAATCGTGCCTTACTATATCTTATATTAATCTGATATATTCTCGAGTAGTACAATTTTAAGTATTTACATACATTCCGATGTTTTACTTTTTTTTTATAAATAAATACATTTAAGGGATTTTTCTATAATGTTTTATTATTATTTACACTTTTACAGTTTTCAACATCCATCCAACACCTTACAAAGTTGTCTGATTAAGAAATTGTTGCTGTCTTTTTCACAATAGTAAAAAATAATTTACTAAAGAAAGTCAATAAATTAAAATAAATTACATCTTGCTAGCGATTTAATGGTAAGCAATTTGAATCTGTAACCATCCTTCATACTGTGCGTCACTCATACGTGTACAAATACGTGGTCATATTTATTATATATAATAATATATTGAAATTACGTCAATTGTTGCAATACGTTAGTCGGTAAATTTTACTTTGATGTAATTACAAAAGGATAATATTTAAACAATAAAACTGCATTATGGTTTCAAAAATGGAGGTTTCCATGGATTAAAAATATTTTTTGTTCTTTTTCTAATAATAATAATAATAAGAATTACAAGGCATTTTTCGTCTATGCGTAGATTTTGAAAAGATTTTAAAGTACACCTAACTACACTAGAAGTGTCGGTGAGAGACAAAGTAATATAAGCAAAAGCTATTAAAATTTATGACTTTCATATAATTTTATGCGTGACGCCTAATAGCTTTTGCAACAGTTTAACTCATCTATTTATATTTCTTTATAAAGACAGCTTTAGGATAATTGACATAAACGTAAACCACCGAAACGTTTCTGGGTCAAAGCCAATAAGCGAAAATGATACAATCTCAAGGACAACTTTTAAGTGCTACATAAATAAAATAAACATTTGTACTTCGTTAATTATGATATAATTGTATATGAAAATTGAAAATTATAATGCAAAAATAAAAAAAAAAGAGTTCAACATCCTGTCAAAGAATATTCGGGATAAAGGTAACAAACATAATGTTCCCGTTGTAAGTTTAAATTAACGGATGGCTTTTTAATGGTAGAGCGTAAGCTTTGTACTCGGCTCTGGCAGAGTCAGAGAGGGGATGCCACGCGTTACCGCTCGCCGAGACTCGCTCTACACTCAGTTGTCAACCGACAGCGCAACGAGAAAGACGCGGCCGCTAGACCAGCGTGTTCTCAAAACTTCACGCAACTTTGCAGTTGCTTGCGAACTAAGTGTTAGATTGCGTGCAAAGTGCTAGTGTTAGTGATGATATTTGTATGGAACAGTCTGCTTTGTCTCCTGGACGAGCGTTGATGTCAGAGGGGATGGAAGCAAAGGACCGGCTTGTGGAGGAGGTAGTGCTCCTCGTACTGTTTTTAGTGTCCACTGCGGGCAACTCACTCGCCCTGTTGGTGTTTTGTCGACGACCCGGGCTAAGGACTATATCAAATCGGTAAGTTTCTAATTCAATAAAATATTTTATTTGTCGTGATATTTCAAGGATTTCAAGTTGTCGAATAATGCAAAAGTTTATAAGACACTTCAAATGCACCATTCCTCCACGTAGATACAGATGGCAACATTGAAATTGACCATAAATAAGAGAGAGTAGCTTATCGGTAGCTTGTATAGATCGAACACATAGAAATATAGCTTGAGAGTATTGTAACTTAAAAACAATTTACAGATTTATTGCTTAGGACCGATAGGCGATACTATACCTACATAGCATGTATAAATACAAAAAGGAAAGGCAACCGCACACCAACTCTCAACACCGACTCAGACAATAACAAATATGAGCACATTAAGAAAGAACCTCAACTTTTAAAGTGAAGAAACATAAATATTACGATACACGTTTTAAAATGGTCGATTAATAGATTTTTTGTTAGTAACATCCCTAGCGTTTGGGTTGCAGCCAAACTTCATATTATTATTAGATCATTAGTGTCGGTTCGTTCGTCTACCTGCTCTTTTTGTGTTTGTTTTACGTGCTTTTGTAATGCATGATTTATGTACAGTAAGTAAGACAGTTACAAATAGTACAATCGTAACTTGAAAAATTGCAAATGCACAATTTATTTCGTCAGAGTCGAGAAGGTCACGCTCATCGTCCGCTTCCATTAAAACCCACCAAATAAGTACTTCTATTAAAGTAACTGTAAAGTAAATTTATAATCTACAATCTTAACTTAGTTTAACAATAGATGTAAGGAATTTAAATCATATCTTTCTAAATTGAGCTTTGTAAAATGTGTTATTTCAAAAGAAATAACATAAAAATTCCTATATGGAATTAGTGTTCGTAATCTAGGAACTTTTAAAGGAGATTATCCTCATATAGCTTCTAAACTAACAGCTAGAGTGATTCATCAGTTTAACTAATCTTAATCGCTCGGATTATCGCAGAGTTTTATGACTTGAGTTTTACTAAACGAATTTATTGGAATTTTTTTTCTTTAAAATGACTTTAAATTACTATTAAGTAATACTATATATAAAAAAATTAAATATACAGTAATAATCTAAGTTAGTTATTTAGATAGTTAGTAAATAATAATTTGAAAGTAATAAATTATCCAAGCTTAAACTTTGAAGTGATCAAGATATACGATTGATTTAAAAGTAGAGTATAGAAAATATATGGCAAATATTCTAACGTGATTTGCAACACCAATTTATAGCTGTGGCGATCGAAAGATCAGAGGAGACCAAGATGTCCTACATAGCGTCGGCTACCCAATTACACACAGTAAAATAAAATACTCAATTAACTTTATAAATTACTTTTTGCCATTTTTAAAGGAACTATCGATAATAAAATTGAAATAAAAATAAACTACAAAACGTTTTAAACGTATATTTTGTTTTAAAACAAAAACATTTTTAATATAAAAATCTACAAATTTCTATAAACAGTCGAAATATTAAAAATTTACTAAACGAAGAACTAAGAAGAAAATTAAAAGAGTTATCTTTACTTAACTAAATATATTTAATAAAGTAAAGGTTATTTACAATAACTTATTTACAATCGATCCGTAATCAACAAGACGGCATTAAATGATCTTGAATGACTATCGGTGTGGAAAATAACGTCGATGAGGCCTTTACCCTACATTTGTATACGCCATATATTGTATAAACGTAAAATATATATTAACATGCTGATACTTAGAATCGTAGCAGATTTGATTCCCGTGCAAAGAAAATTTCAATTAAGATCTAAAAAAGAATGCGAAGAAGTAAAGTGAAAGTACACAAAACAATATAAACCAAATGTGTTTCTATTCCCAAAGTAATTGCCCCAATGACATAATATTATCATAATATAATGAATATATGTAATAAGCATTGTTATTTTTGTTTGTATGTCACAGGTCCAACGAACTGTTGATTAAGAATTTTAATATTAACTTTTGTTTCGTTTAATAGACATGGTGGCGCTGTTTGGACTGGTCAGACTAATCGTGATAGTTGTGAGTTCAATTCCCACTTAAAAATGCTAATATTCATATAATACAACCGTATCAACTACTAATGAGAAAAACACTAAGCAAAGTCCTCCATTTGCTGTCTTCAAATGACGAAAGTAATGAAAAAAACCCACGTTATCTGATTAACTGATTTGGTTGTTTTTAAGTTTGTTTGATAATAATTTTAAAACAAAAACTTAAGTAAAATATTAAACGACGATAACATATGCTTAAAATATTCATTTAGTTTGTAGAAACAAGGAGATCACTTCTAAACAATTTTATACAGGAACTATTAAATTACTGCCATTGTCTATACACAAGTAATAGTTCACGTTTCCTTTCGTTCCGTTCTCATACCTTTACGACAGCTAGGGCTTCTGAGGTCAGTATTTTCAAATCTATGCGGTGTATGCAGTCTCTTAGTAACAGACGAGTATTATATAATACACATATTGATTAGATATTGAATATATCAATTAATTATGTCAAAATTTATCACTGCTTATAAACAATGGATTTTTCTATTTCCATTTTCTTCTGACAACTAGACAAAACGCGGCGTTGAGTTCTGCCACTTAACACACAATGCCTCGAAAAACGGAGGAAAGCGGGGACGGAGAAAGCAGGGATTAAGCAACGGAGTGTTTTAACACTGGGTTCCCACAGTTCCTGCGGTTCCCTCTGCCTACCCTGCCAAGTACGGGATAAAAGCGTGAAGCTAAAAAACAAAATGTGTATATATTAGGGACGTTCATCCTTACCATGATTCAGTTCCCTGGCCCTAGTAACACGACAATTGTTAGTACAGTGGGTACAATTTTTGATTTCATCCAGCCCCATCAAGCAATTGATATAAATAGCGCAATAATTAAACATTTAGTGGAGGGCTTGCCAACTTTTTAAACGAATTTGTAATTCTCGGTCAATACACCTTTGAAAATAATTTCCATACTTCGAAGTGTCTTCAAAAAGTTCATACTTTAAATATTTCTTGTTATCATATGAAACACTAAGTTGTATGCATATTATAACAAACATGACATGTAGATATATTCCTTTATAATTTACGTCACCTATCATATCGATAGTAATAAAATACGATCATTCATATTTTCGTACTGTAGTACTTCTATTTTTATCATGCTTGACACAACATTCTTGGAATGTAAAATAATACTTATCAATAAGTCATTTTATAAACTATTTATATTTCTAATACGAATTACACAGAAACGAATTGTTACGATTTCATAACAATTTTACTTAAACCTTTAAAGCGGTTACTTTAGATTACTTGATTTATTGTGAAAGGTCGTTCTAGCTTTCGTTGTTGTATACTAACAGTGTATGTTGAGACATTAGTTGATTGAATTATAAAACTTATATAGCATATTTACCGTTATTTATGTACAAAATTAAAAATACATTATTTATGATTTTTAAAGTATTAATTCGCACAAAGCGTGGAAAAAATACTTAAAGAAAATATATAAAAAAATTGAATGCAGCGGGATTTGAACCTCTTACTCACGGTTTGTAAGAGGCGTGTGTTCAATTCCTGCTGCATTCAAATTTTTATAAATTTTCTTTAAGTATAATATATATACATGCTTCTTAAGTACAGGCTTAGCGCCATTACCAATAGTCATTGTTTTAGTAAAAAAAATGAATTTCTTATACAAAGCGTCAAGTATTTAATTGCTATAGATATATGTAAAAAATCATCAGTATTGGTAAAATATTTTCATTACAACAACTTATCTACAAGCAGGTAACAATTACGTTGCCAGCAATATAAGTCGACTTGGCCAATTGTTAACTCCAGCGTTGTACGGCCAATTGTTTAGTAACTATGACCCGTTTATCTGTTGCTAAACGTTATTTTTAATTTGTACAAAATTACGATATTTACTTTCATAATTAGAGAATAGTCACGTCAGTATATATCATTATTTGAAAGAATGTGCTTTTTATTGATCAATTCTTAATCTTATCTCGTGGAAGAATACTTGTTATTGCAACGAATTCCAGGCAACGGATTTGTCTTTAAAGTCCACGTTTTGTGAGCTCAGACGCACGTAATGTACCTACTTAGTCTTTTTATCACTTTAATCAATCGTTAAAGTATAGGATAATCGATTTTGGTAAAGTCCTAAATTCATGTTTACGTTTTTGTTTACTTAGAATAAATACTTCTTTGGACTTTGGCCTCATAGGCTAGCAGGTTTATACTATAAGCCTACGATATATCATTAAAATATAATTAACTACAATTAAATATAATTAAATCTAGAAAAATTAAAATATATTATAAACATGGTAATGTTTTTTATCAATAGCATAAAAATAATATATTAATATATAACTAAATGGAATAACCCAGTAGATGAACACTTCACGGTGTCATGGCTTCAAATTAATCCTTGTTTATCAGCCAACCTCACCTTCTTGTAAACACATTGAGCCTTTCTAGAAAATAGGTGATCTAGTTGAATGTTGCAACTATTCTATGATATATGATAACACTACATTGATATGAAGTAATTAAAGAATTGTTTCTATGTTAAAAATAAATAGAGTAAAGAATGTCAAGTATTATTATTGTCTTTTCATTTTATAGTAATTTAATAGCCAAAATGCAAAAGAATTAATAATCACGAAGAGATCAAGGTTCAAACATGTATAAAATAACTATTAGTATTAAATACATATATGGTGTAGTCAGATTATATCTTATAAATTTTACACACTGCCTTAATTTTTCTTCTCTTCTTTATTTATGGCGTTATTGTTAATACTATAAGAACTGGATAGATTTAAAGGAAATTTTGCACTATAATTAATAAGTCCACATTTCATTTCTGTAAAATAAGATACGAAACTACGTTTTATTTTTAAAAAATAAAATAGTTTACGTAAAATATTTTTATATATATAAATAATATATGTCATTTTGAAAAGGTAAATAACATTTTTCTATTAATTGAATTATTATTACAATATAATTTAACATTAATTATTAACAAAATTAAAGATACCACCACATTACCACATCGATTAACTTTTAACCCTGGCATATTAGGCTTGGATTCTAAATATAATATCTGTCTTAATATGAATTTAATCGATTTTAAATGTTTATGCGTGATCCTATGGAAAAGGATTTTAATGCTTTAAAATAATTTAGAAATACGCAGTCGTTTTAGATACTAATGTATATATTTATGTGAAGAAGTAAGATTTATAGTATTTTACATTTGATTGCCTTTCAATAAATTAAAAATCGATATTCTAAATTCGATTATTTTACTGTACCCACTATATATCATACATTTTTTATCAATTAACCAAACTTTTGGCTTTTAAATGTAACATCATAATAGAAAACCATATAAAAGTGACAGATATTTATAATACTTACATTAGTATTGGAAAACAATAATATATTATGTCTGCATACCTCATAGAGAAAGTTCTTTGACAGATGAAGTCGCGAGCGCCAGTTAGGCGCGAAAATTTTCCACACACGTTAAACGAGTTGAGGTCGACACAAATTGGGTCGACAGATTAAATAGCAATTATACAATTAATTTTGTACAAATAATAGTAGAAGTATGGTTGTGGGACTTCATTTTTTTCTTTTTTTAATTTTTTAGACTATGGTAATTTTATGAGCAGACGAATAAAACTGTTATGCTTTATAAATAACAGTCATTATTGCTTTAATAATAATACAAAAATACATTAATATTTTAAAAACTTCTTGACAGAGACGTTATACAGATACTGTCCGCAATGAATAAAATTTATTTAAACTATGTCAAGAGCTATCATATCTTTAGACTACTTGAAATATAGACAATTAGTTCACTAAAATTGTAAATGCTTGAACTTCAGTTATTGGCATATTATTGTACGCTTCAGATTAAGAAAATGTCATATGTTATATCATATATGACCATGGCAATAAAATATAAACAAAAAAATATTATATAGCAAAGTATGCTTAATGTAAAATCACGTAATAATTTATTAATAGTCAAGTTCACGGAAAATTTTATTCTGAAAACAATGACTTTTTGTAATTTGTCTTTTAACGCACGGGTAGCTTCATTGTATGGTAATAACTAATAAATCTATGACTGTTGCAAAATTTAAAACGTCAACACATTTTAAACAGAAGATAATTTACAATATTATATTTATTTTGTAACAAGCGTTTCACTTTTACCATTTCACTTTTTATCATTGAAGCAATGTGTTATAATTAATTACAGCGTATATGCAAATAAGGAACTCATTTCTGTAGTTACCTTGGATAACAATGTTAATAAGTTATTTGTAATAGTTAAATAATTTAAATAGAAACAGTTTAATTTTTTGATTCCCTTAAAAAAGTACCAATGTGGTTTTGTAAAAATGGGAATAACATGACCTTTGGGTAAAAAATATAAAAAAAAGTTGAATAATTTGTTAACTTTGCTGTTTTAAAATACTATAAATGTATTGTATATGTAGTATACGTTATATATGTACAAAACATCTGATTATACAATACCGTCGCACATCACAATATCAATAAAATTGAAAAGCCTTCCAATGAAAAGATGATCTATAACTTACATCTTGCAATAACGTGTTTTAAATATATCTGTGGCTTAAATAAAAAAAAATGAATTAAGACATAGTTTTTGGATATTAATAAAAAATAATAATTACATTTTAGTAATTTAGTTTATTAAAACACATTATTTTAATTAAAATTGCAATAGCTGTACAAGAATTTTAATTAATTAAATAAGTATAGAGGCTTATTGCTACCAAATAAGCGAGGCCATAGGTCTAAAGCAAGTGACTCATCTAAACGTAGCCGTGGGTGGGAACTGAGGACTGACGATCGTTAACAAAATCATTTAATAGATCAATACTTTATTACCATGTAATATAGATTAATGACAATTGAACTTGTCTTTGCCTATTATAATAAAAAATATTAATGCTAAAACTATAATTATTTAATCTATGTCATATGTGGGTTGACATCGATTATAGAATAGTCAAAATTATAAGAAGTAATTAATATATAAATATGTATTTAAAATGCCTTTTTTTAATTTTGAAGAGTTAATACAACCTTCAATATATATATATATATCTATATATAATATAATAAAGGTATTGAATTTGCTTCTCCGGCCAAGTAACTAGTGCCAGTGGATTTCGCCATGACAGCCGTGACTTTTAAAAAAAGCATACATTTAACACACGGCTCACATTTACAAGGTGAGATTACTGAGTTCTTTGTAATACTATCGCTTATTTATCATGAAATGTTAATCTCATTTGGCCGAGTGTCATCTCAAAAGAACAAAAATACTTAGTTAAATATGAGAATGAGATAATGCTACAAAAATAATTATTAAAATATATTTTCCTTAATATTACTACAGACTATGGAAAAATAAATAAATATATAACAGATTATGAAATATTAACCTTTAGCTGGTGTTATTAGTTATCTATGACAAGTTCCGCGAGACTGATAAATGATGCTGCTTTCTTAGAAATACTATGCAACTTTCATGCCGCGTGCTTTGCTTGAAAGCACGTGCTATCACTCAGAAATATTTAATATATGCCCACATTTTTTTCTTTTTGTGTCAAAGATTCTCAAAAACGAGAATTTATAGATTACAATATTTAAAAAAATAAAAACTTTATTATTCAAAATTATTGTACTGTAAAACTTAAAATGACGTCAATTATGTGCACTTAGGATATAAGTATAAATTCTACTCGTTACTAGAACAATTACTGTAAAGATATTATCATTTTTAATTGCGTTTGACACTTGAAACGCTCACGCATTCCTTGCTTATTAATTATTCTAACACAAATACTCTTGTTTTATATAGAAAAGTTCCAGTTACAAAAATAATTATTCTTATATTATTATTATTAAATATTTATGTGAAATATAAAATTTATGAAATGTAATTTAATATACTATATATTAGAAAATAATAGCTTTATATGCTATTTTTATTATTTAAATATTAAATTAAACAACCAGTAAAACATACTTACGATTTAAAAAATGTAGTAAAAAATATATTAAAAATCTAAATATATATTACCATCGGAAGTTATATATTTATTTTGTATTAAGAAATAACAATATCCTGCCAAAGTTTGTTGCATCACTAAATATTTATTTCGCAAAGGTTATCTTCGTTATTTTGAATATTTTCGGTGTGATTTGCATTTGAAAACAACGGAAGCGAGTTAGGCGATTTGATCTTGACTCTGTTTTGCTCTTTTAACCTGATGAGAATCTTCAAAAACATATATTTGGTGACTTACCAAAAATATATAACTATAACTCTTAGTCATATATAACTATATCCCATATTGAGTTCAAATCTTGCTAAAAAATAACATAGTGTATGTATTACGTTTATTTTTTTATAACCAAAGTGGCCTTTTAAGGTGTTGTATCATCAATGAAAATAAATAATAACATAGTATATATTCTCTTTAACATAGTATATGTTCTTTTTGACAAGAGATAAGGAAAACGTATAAAACTAATTTTAACAGCACAGTTAACAGATATTTACATACAATTAAAATTAAACGTTTTTTTTATTGGCATAAATATGAAAGGTAACTTGACAAAGGACAGCGTAAGTTCAAGTTGTAAATATTAATTGATTTACAATCTCCTTTTTGTTTTATTGTTAATAAATTTACTCGAACATATGGCCTTCCGGTAAGGGTTATGAAGAATAATAAATATATTGGACCAATATTGTAGTAATATTTATAAAACAATAGTTATTTTTGTATGTATATAATTACATGAAATAAGAAATTAAAATTCATAAAAATCGTTTAAAATATGTCATTTACAATTTAATTAAAATATCTTTTTTTCTGAACTAGAGAAATACATTTAATAGTTTACATAAATGATCACCTAATCGTAAAATTTGTTAAATATACTGGCATTACGATCACGCCTCGCGCCTCTTGGCAAAGCTTACTTGGCAGTTGGCACGGGGTATAGAAAATGAATGTGATTTGCAAAAAAAGAAAAATTATTTAAAATTTATGTATTTATAATTATGAATGGACTGCTGTTGCTTTTATAAATTTATAACGATGACAGATATCATTTGTAATGCTTATCAACACAGCTTTTCTTTGTATATTGCTGATACAACAACATGAATAAGTGACATTTTTTATTTGTTATTGCTTTTGCTCGTTATTTTGATATCGTTTAAATCCTAATAAAGGGATCATTTTTTTGTTAATTTTATATTTTAATTTCCTACTTTATCCATATTAAGATTTCAGCTTCTACAAGTCGATGGTATTTTTTATAAATTTTTAGAAAAAGATGGTGATTTTTTACCAGTTTTTAAGTAATAAATAAATGTGGGGCAAATATATTCCATTATTTAAATGAAAGGCGAAATTTTAATTTAAAACAAAATCTAATAAGTATATGAAAGAAATATCAAGCAAATTCCAAAAGAAAAATGTAAATGTAAATCCAAAGTAATAGATACCTTGTCTAATTGTTAAAGTTAACAATGACCATGAATTGTGGTTACATAGGAAGTTCGTAATTATCTTCGCAGACAATTTCATTATTAACCGTGCCGATTGCATTTAATAGCTTTAAGGCACGAGTACAATTATGTACAAATAACTTTTGATTTCTTTAATATTTATGTATATCTATGTGTAATATATATGTGTATTTTGTAGTAAATAAACAAATAAAATATTATAGCATATATTTTTTGAATCAAGAACCGAGTGTCTTAACACTGCTTTACACTTATATGACACGTATATACCAAGTATTATAAAATATATAATATGTGTGTGTGTGTGTGTATATAAAGAGTGTATTAAAAACTATGTAGTTTATCCAGTTTAACTCGTTCCAAACTGAACATTGTTCACAATTATAAAATTATATTTTAAATAACTTAACATTTTGTAACGTTCATACTTAAACTATAAATTAACTTTGAATTCAATTTAAATATTTTAATAACATATTTAAATTTTAATAATTGTGTATTTTTTATTATATATGTGACATTAAAGATAATATAGATAATTAATATTTAGATACATATGCTTAATAAAGAATATAAATTAAAAATCATAATAATCATTTTTTTTAATAATTTAATTTTTCGTTATCTGCATAAACTCCAGTAACGTCATGATAATATCGTATAATAATCTTTTGGCCATACAAATTCTAGTAGACGTCATAAGATCACTCTCCGCATAGATGATACACGTGTGATGCAGTACTTCAATGCTAACATTACACTCAAATTCTAATCCGGGATTATGTGTTACATATTCCATATTATATATGGAAAATTTAGATAATTTATTAAAATAAATAACTTTTTTTATTAAATACACACTAAAAATTGTGACTTTTTGAAAATTTTGTACTTTTCTGCAATCTGATGGGTTTGCTTGGTCGAATGTGCTAATCTCAAGAACTATAGGTTCAAATAAAAAAGAGAGTTGTAGTCTCTTTTCTTATGACAGGCTATAGTCTATATGATATAGTTACCTCGGATATTTACAATACATCATGTATGAAACAAAACTTGTAGCTATTTCTATTTAATCAAACGAGCCTTCTTACATGTAAAGCTAGTGTACACACATTTCACCCAACAGAAACCATCGCCAACAATTTAATCAATTGAAATAAATCGTAATGGTCCAAGACAAATATTAAAACGGCAAGCGACGCGACGCCTTCGTTCATTTATTTTAATAATCTCCTATGTCTTTTCCTATAACTAACAGGCAATATTTATCGTGTTTGCTCCGACACTTCGTTGAATTTTGCGAACGCACTTCGCACTTGTGATGGTGTCATTCTATACACAATGATATAGATCTTGATCCCATAAACTGATGTCATTATATAAGTTTTTTTATTAGAAAGAAACATAAAATCTATGATTTTTTCAAATTTGGAAGAAGAAAAAAAGAAAGAAGGCGTATGAGAAAAACTTAGACTTGCACAAAATTCCATTTCTATGGCAACCTTCAAAATATCGTTACTTTATGAAGAGTTGCCAATTTAATAACATTAAATAAATGTATTTGATAAGCAAATTTACAAGCAAAAAGTACCTTGTTAAATAAATCCGCTTTATAATTTATTCTTCTGAGAATTTTGCATGTATTATGTGTATCTATGTATGTCGTAATGAATAGTAGTTATCTCACAATAATTGTAGTAATTTTCTTTTTTTTATATAAAATTATAAAACAATGAATGATAAGTGCTTATTTAGATGAAACGTGCAAGTTGTTTAATATAATTACAGGTTTTTTTAATTACTTGGACGGTTTTTAAGTGACATGCTGTCATCTACTTCTGTTATGAACTACAATGATATACCTTTTTGTTTATGCTTTAATATTAATGCATAATCTTATAATTAGTAAAGTATCTGACAGTAAACGCGGTTATTATAGGTTCGACCCCCACAAGGGGAAAATATTTTTTTGGTAAGACTAAGACGTTTAGTGGCAATGCCTTTAGCTGACTGCTAACGTTATTACATTTTTATAGCATGTTTACCCAACGAATATGTAACAAGCCCATGTACCCTTTAAGGCTTTGCATGTTTAATACACTATAAAAATTATAAAAGTGCATATTTAATTTTCATTAACGAGAAAATAATGAATTCAGTAATGTTAACATTATTGAATTCATATTATTTGTAGTACTTGTATATTGTGTATTTCGTTTAAATGTATTAGAAAATATATAATTCTAAGAAAGAAATTTTATGCCAAAAAGAATAAAATACCTTCGAGATTAATTAAAGAAAATTTCAGAAGCAAACTTATGATAATTTAAACAGCTCTGTAGAAGAGACGCCCCAAAGAGAAAATATACATAGATTTTGATATTTACGGAAATAAATGCGAAATAATAAAATAGCACGTACTATTTCGCATTAACAGTATATTTTATTATCTATAACTAATAATAACCATACCGAAATAACTTCTAAAACGTAAATCACTTGTCGTTAATCTTTTAATACTGAATAATCAATATAGGAGGAAAATATGGTTAATACAGGAAAATATAAATACTATAAGTTAACTATAACTACGTTTCCCAGAAAACTGTTAACAATTTAGATCCTTTGATTCTATTTAGATCCTTTATCGTGAGGACCATCGTAGCGAAGGCACAACGTCTGCCTGTAACGCGACGGTTTCAGGGTTCGATTCCCAGTCGGGGAAGAGCTCTGGTAAATTAAGCAAAGCGCGGCGTTGAGTTCCGCTACTCAACACGCTATGCCAAGAAAAACGGTGGAAAGCGGGGACGGAGAAAGCAGGGATTAAGTAAAGGAGTGTCTTAACACTAGGTTCGTATGGTTCCTGCAGTTCTCTCTGCCTACCCTGCCATGTGCGAGATAAAGCGTGAAGCTAAAAAAAATAGTTAACTATAACTACGTTTCCCAGAAAACTGTCAACAGACTCAATTTAGATCCTTTATCGTGAAGTAGGCAAAGTATTATTGATTAGATAATATTTAGAAAATAGGTCGGTCGAAGCAAGACAATCTGATTTCAATATTAGTTACTACTTGTTTTGAACTTGATGAAAGAACCATTTATTTCGCGGGTTCAAATCAAAAATTACTTAAAAAAATATTAAAAAAATTAGCCACAGCAGGCTAATTTTTTTAATATTTTTTTAAGTAATTTTTCTATAATCAGTGTGGATTATAATTCAAAAATTATAAAAACGTTTATTATCCTGTTAAAAAGCTCAAAAATTAAATTATTTTTTAGAATGTAATTAGTATAAAAAAATTGTTAGTGGTTTTCGTGAAGTACAATAAGGTTGCATATATAATGTTAGATATAGAAAGTAATATAAGGTTATATCATCTCAGTTTACTATTAAATTAGGTCACCTATGTGTAAATATCTTACATGCTCGTTTTCAGGTTAAGGTCAATGCATCTTGTCTCCCCGCGTACATATTGATAGTGTCACACTTTGAATATTTATATGTATATACACAATAACCTGATTTTTTAAAACTTAAAATTGAACTTTTATATACAAAAGAATAATTGAAAATAAAATGATTTTCATTGTATTTATTTAATCTAGAATAATAAATTAAAATTGTATTCTTTTACTTGGCAATGTCAAGGCTTTCATGCAGACAGTATTTTCATGGTCTGTTTCTTAAGTCTGATAAATATAATTTTACTAAGACCTAAATAGAAATAAATGTCTCCAGAGTTTGTTATGTTACTTCGGTATGTATATCCGAATGTAATTTATTTTTTCAGAATTATTCATATAATTTTAAATACAATAAATTAGAAAAAAATATATATAAATTTGCCACACGTGTAAAACTTATATTATTATAGGTTAAAAAAACTGTTTAAAGCAAATTTATAAAATATAAAAATAAACGCAAATAATATTCGACTTCGACCATATTATTTATAGATACTTAGTTAATGATTACTTAAAATTACAAAGTTTGTTCACGTCCGTTAGATAACAGTTTTAATGTTTCGTAATTAAGTTCCTTTTCAAGTACTGGGATATTTGAGCCGTGTTTAGTTTCTCGTGGAACAATGGAACTTAAACAATGGCCATCATTGTACACCATCACTGAAATATGCAGTACGCTCTAAATATTTTGCTAGTTTCAAATTAAAAGTAACAATTCTAAAGAATTTTTATAGCAAGCAATCATACCTTGTAGTGTTGCTAGGGCGAATTTTTATAGACTAGATTGTTTTATTAGTAAGAGAAAATTTAATGTTTTGAAAAATCTGCTTAGCCATTTAGTATTAGGCGGTGTTATTATAATTCAATTCTCGTTTTAACTTGCGAATGAATTTTATAGGCTATTAGTTTTAGTACAGAATCATACGGAAATGCTGTAAAGTTTTATGACAGCGCGTCCACGGAATATGCATCAATGGTGACCGCCGAGTTTTGACTCATAGCGTTGTAAACATTAGTTATACTTTCTTGAATACATGTACATATGGTTTATATATATATATATATATATATATATATATATATATATATATATATATATATATATATATATATATATATATATATATATATATATATATATATATATATATATATATAATTAATAAATATTCAATTCATATTAACATTATATATATATATATATATATATATATATATATATATATATATATATATATATATATATATATATATATATATATATATATATATATATATATATATATATATATATATATATATATATATATATATATATATATATAATGTTAATATGAATTGAATGCTAAGAAAGTAGATTAAAAACTTACATTAGTCCCCAGTTTTACAAATGAACGTATTTGACTGACAAATTTTTATTTTAAGCCCTAAAAAAATATGAGCACATATGTGGGATGAATAATGACAGAATAGGTACATAATTGTTCGTATTTCTCCATTATTCTATAGCACTATGACGTCACGCCGACAAGTGGTAACGTCATATTGTGTAAATATTATGATTTTTATTATAGATTCGTTCAAAATGATTTCTTTGTTTAGTAAAATTTTTATATTATTATACTATTTAAATAAAATTCAAAAACTTGTTCTAATTTCATCTTCAACACCCTTAGAAGCGATACAATTTAAATATTATCGGAACTATGAGTCTTTTCAATCGTTGTCATCTTTAATTAAGCAATTATTCACCGTAGATACACGGACAGTACAATTTATTGAATAATATTTTGTTGAGACAATTGGTTAAACAATATTCAGTTTGAAACCCTAGTGAAGGTTGAATCACTATACAGAAGCGATTTGTATTCAGAACGCAATACATATATGTATGAAACAGTCGAACAAAGGTCCAGCGTATGATTTTGTGAAACTTCATTAAAATATTTTGTTTCATTTAAAAGTATGCTTTTGTTTCCTTGTGACAGTTCTTTTTCTCTATAAGAAATTATATAGACTAATAAATCGTTAAATAGTTTCAAGAAAGTTAACACAGATTATAAATTAATAACATCTTAAATCATAATGTAATTGAACGTTATTTTGTTACAAATATCCGATCGCATGTAATTAAGTTACTGTTCTCCAACAACGATCTCACTTGTCTTAACTTATTTAATTCGATTGTAGTTTCTATTCTTCGCAAGTAGTCACCAAATATTCTGAATGAGTAAAGAGGTCGAAAGGGGAAACTTTATGTATTTACATAATTACATAGTAAATATTAGAAAGGTGAAAGACCTTATATATTTCCTCCAGTTTCTTTGACCGTGAGTTGAGTAACGCTTTATAAGCGATTTCTTGAAAAGTCACTGACACTGTAATGAGTAACAACGCGTAAATATAACAACGTAAAAATTAATGATAAACAATTAAAAGAAAATAAAAAAATATTTGTCTCAATATATATTTTAAATTTAATTAATTTTCTTTAATACCTTCAAAATTGTTTGATGTATGATTAATTTTAATAATATAAGAATAAAATAGCAAAAAAAAAGATCAAATAATTATCTATGACGATTTGATGTTTCTTTTTTTAGGTTTTTCCTTTTTAAATATATCAAGAAGTTAATTCAATTAGTTAGTAAAGGAACCTAAGGAGCCATCCATTCTTTTGCATGTATAAATTAATAGGGAAATGTCACCCAATGTTAAATAAGAGCAAAACGGGAAAGTTGGAGAAACTAGCTACTTAAGTACTTAAGCTCGCTAAATACGGGTGTTACTAAATGCTACAGTTACATAAAACCTTTAAAGGAGACTACAATTACATAGCGCGGAACAACATTGAAATGTTGCAATGATTTGCACTATTCTGACAGTGAACAATAGGTTTAAGTTTTGCATATTTTTTGCATTTTTTATATAAAGACTGTCATTTTGTTCTGTACTTTATACCTTATCTTCGAGAGACACTAATTACATTTTAAACATATCAAAATAAAAACTAAAAAATATTTACACACTGTCCCGGATATAAAAGATAGTTAATCGGCTTACACATTAGTTACTATCACATTTTAAATGTCAAGTAAATATCGATTAAAATTGTTTAATTAAGATTAAGGAAAAGTGCACTCCGAGCGGAACTACAACGTGTCACTTTGACTTAAGTGAGAACAATTACTCAGGCAAGAGCGCTTAATTGTCAGATATACTTCCTCTTCAAACCCCTTTCGTTTTCTCGATATGGAATTCATATTTTTACAATCAAAATCTTCGTTGTAGCGCAAAGCGCAGTGTCTGCCCGTAAGAGCGACGACTTGTGGGTTCGATTCCAACTCGGGTAGGACGGATTATTTCACTTCCATTTTCTTCGCTCTGGCAATTAGGAAAACGTGGCGTTGAGTTCCACAACTTTACACACATTACCTAGAAAAGCGGAGTGTCTTGACACTATGTTTACATGGTTACTGAGGTTTACTATGTGCAGGATAAAGCGTTAAACGTTAGTACTTGCGTCATTGTCATTGTTTTCTTGATGTATTGACGGTTTGGTCTGTTTGTACGATTGTGTTTGGATACACTATGCATCATAAATTATCTACAACCTTAAAAGGACGTGAAGGTTTTAGTTAAACTGCTAACACTAAAATTTATAGGTACACACTTAAATTTATATTTGAAAAAAAAAATACGAATATAACAATAATTTTAAGAGCGTTAAGATATTTAATTCTCATGTCAACGTAATGTTTTATGATTTTATTTTGCAAATATAAGCCATACATTAGTTAGAATAGAAAAAAAAACAATAAAGCAGTGATAAATCCAGCCCGGTGAGTAATAGTTTTATGCAATAGTGTTAGCATTTGTTTTAAATAACAATGTATAATAAATTTATTGTTCTTATGACAACAAAAGTTCCCATGCTTATATTTTTTAAATGAAATAACTAGCTACATTTTAAATACGTTAACGCATGTTATATAACTGGTATATAACTAAATAATTATAATTAGTACATACAAATGAAGGCTTTATTTTTAATCGATACTTATATTTTTCTAAATATAGGAATGCCACTGTAATTACTGTAATAAAAAAAATGGTTGCCTGTAAAGTGGGTTTTACGGGCGAAAATTTTACGTGACAACGTCTTTTTCTCGGTAGAATATTTATTGATATGATTAATAATTATAATATAAATTGCACAAATTTTAACTATAGAAAATATATTTTGTTTACTAAAACATTGTACATGTGTCAAGTGATACGCGCGGCGGACCGATCATAGTTCGGTGACAGTTGACAGATCGTTACGTTACCGGGCGTTACACTTTTTCATATGTGACTCCGAGCCGCAACCTAATTTAAGACGTTGTCACGTCAAAACTGTAACAATGATGATGAACTGGAACAAATTTGAACTTCTGCTTGGAAATTGTGAATTTTATTAAGTGTTAAAAATTAATTTTACATATAGAATTTGCGTACGCGCAATTAATCTTGATTCATGTAATTAGACAAGACGAATGGTTCGCTTTGTACAGTTAATGGCACATTATTATGCGATTCGACAAATATGCTTCCTGACGGCTATTATATTATTACAATGAAATAATTAATTATGATAATAACTATTTAATAGTGATTTAGTGTCAAAGAGACATCTAACTAGTAATTAAGAAAGTTCTATACATGTCCTATAAGTAATAAAGCCATCTACTAAAAGTTTAACATTTTAACGTTCTATATTGTACTAAATTTTTATTAATTCAAGAATATTAGCAACTTCTTTTTAATGTATAGTGTCATTATTATTTTTTAAAGAATTTCTTAAATTTATTTTAAATAACGGTCGCAATATAGAATGGCAATGACAATTTTATTGAGTTTTGATGTCGCGGTTTGTGATGGTGGTTAGAAATTGCAGCAACAAACAAACTAGAGCGATGAGGGCGAAGGTTTTCTATTATATTACTCACTACTCTGATTTCCTTAGAGACAAATATCTCATCTTAATATAAATGGGCACTTAATTAGATTTATAGTATAAGTAGAAATATTTTCGAATACACGTTATTTAACGATAGATTAGCATTAGTCCAAGGCGGAAATTGACCAGAAGCTATTCCAGTTGCTATCCAAATACTTCAACCTCGACAGCCGTGTAACCTTTGCAGCCCCATTAAGGGAGACCTCTAAAACATTTAATGAAAGGACGGTCAGAGACATCAGGGTAATATTTTCGCAGTAATGAGCCATTATAAATCAACGCTGACGTGTTTTTCACGACAGTCAGTTCATCAAAATGTACCTAGAATTATCAAATTGGCTGATAAAATGAGAAGTTTAAGCATATTAAAATCAGTGGATTTATTATCTATTTAATTTACATTCTTTTAATTTCTAATTATCGGGTATTTCCCTTTCTATGATAAGATATTTCAAATATCAACTAATATATATATCGTTGACACAAAGTCATTATGTCATGATGATAGTACTTAATTAAATTGATTGAAAACAAAACAAAAGTCAGTCAGCAAAAAAATATAAAATATTTATTTTATTTTTTTCATAATTAATGATATCTAAAACACTTGTGAATAGTTCGTGTTATGCAGTGGTTTGTATCATACGTCAACAATACGTTAGTGGAAATCTTTGCGAACACATGTTTACTGTAGGTTTCAACATTGAGTCATTGCATTAATTTATTTTAAAATAGTTATATATATTTTATTACGCTTTGTATCAAGGAAAAAAAATTGGACAGAACTATTTAATATGCATCATTGATTTTTGTTCATATGTCACATAATATGTGACAATAATGATAAGGTTTTCTTAGTATTGTAAATATTTTTATCATTTTCTAGCAATATTGCTTCAAATTTTAGCCTTTTGACAGATTAATTATTTATTCATATAAAAATATATATCGTTAGAAGTGTCAAGATATAGTATATATTTATTGATACTTGTAAGTTGTTGTACTTAAATATATTTTTCTGCAAATCTATCTAATGACGACAGTAATTAAGTTAATTATTGTAAATATATAGATTAAAATCTATTTATGAAATGATCTCGTAATTACTGAAACTTATATTTAAAAAATCATATAAAGAAACTATTTGGGAGAGTAAGATTTGACATTGACTCTAATACTGATATTATGAGACGTCATAAAATTTTAAGATACGAGGAAATCTTCAAATAACCCGATGACCATTTGACACACTTTATTCGTCGACTAGTTCATATTTTATTATGAATAAAGTTATGAGAAAAAATGTTTGGGAAAACAACATCCGTTTAATGAAAAATTGACGACGCGGAAACTTTGTGGAAAAACCTAACATTTCCAGCAATCCTTGGACCATTTTTAAGTACAACAAATATTTTATCTAAATACCATAGTTACTGCGAATGAAAAAGATGAAGTGGTGGTATGGTCATATAAATATTTACTCTGTCATTTACTTTTAAAAAAATGGCTATTATCCTAACTCAGTAAAAGGTTATTTATACTAATATCAAGTAATTCCATCAAATGTTGTTCTTGTCCTCGACACAGTTGTAAGCGCCTTGTATTGTCTTCATTTACCATTTATGTTCAAAATGATGTCCGTTTGACATGGGCGTCTTGTTCGCAATAGTTATAATTATCTATATGATTAATATGATCGTGTATAATCATAAGAATAAGTTTAAGTATACATAAATATTTTATTTCTATTAAATATAGTTTCATATATATTTAAAAGGCTGTCGCAGCGTCACTGTGGAAACACAGTATCTGATTGTAGACTGTGTAGCGTTGGGTTTTAATTATTTTGATTTTGTCACTCTAGTATGAAGACAAGGCATTGTATAGAGTTCCTCTACCCAACAAGTATTTTCCTTCTAAATTACGTGGAATGAAGAAAACATTGTCTATTACCTAAGTAGGTATAGCAAGATGCAATAAATATATTTAACATTCATAAGCAACGTTTTTAATTAAAATAATGAAGCATCGTTATTTCTTATAAATACGCTACAATCTGTTTGGTACATTATATAAAGGTCCTTGGCAACAGATTTATTCATTGATTCGAATCTGATTCCGCCTATATATAAAATGTATGCGCGTTGCATACATGTAATCTTAAATATGCCATTTGTTTTTCAAATAAAGCTTGTATCTACGAAGGCCACGGTGTTGTCAATGTCATTATATCACCCACTAGGGCAGCTTATCCTACATAATATGATAATAGGGAACCATCTGGAAGAACTTGACAGTTGCTATGTTTTAGACATATATATAGGTCAGTGTTGATTGATGAAGAAAATGATCTAGCTTTGCTAAATTTGCGAAATTAGATCATTTTGTTCATCAATTTTGATATATGATAAAGTAGAAATATATATTTTTTATTAAATTTATAAAATGAATAAATGAATTCATTTATTTTACTGTCGACGGAAATTGCCTGCCGAGAAAACAGTTTTTAATAAAAGCGACTGTCAATTCTTTTGATGTTAATATTTATAGGCTTTTAATGTCATAGTTTGATTTATTTGAATTAAATTAAGAATACTGTTTACACTTTTTATATTTATAACTGGTCAGTGATTGATTTGTATCATTATAGATTTTGTTTATTTAACCATTCTAATGAAACATACGTACGTATATGACTCACCTTCTTGCACACGATTTTATATTAATAATTCTTCAAAATATTATTATATCATAATATTTATGATACAAACACTTTTGAATCAAGTTACATAAAAATGTATACGATGACTGTTTCATACTGAGGAGGGTAGAAAATTAATTGCTTGCACTTTTTAAACAATACTTTTTAATAAGTTATAGTATTAATATATTACAAGGTAATAAAATACCTATATGTTTTTTATAAGTGGAGGAAACTCAATATTAAAACACTCTGTTCTCTAATTTTTGTCTAATTTTCAAAAAATTCAATGCTAAGTGTGAAAAATCATCGCCACGTGAGATTGACTCCACAACCTTTGCAATTAGAGGGACTTCACTACGACGGCCTTAATTAAAGTTGACAGAATCAACTAATACTTGCTACCTATTACTACTAAAAACCCTAAAGCAATTCGAATTATCATAGAGAATTATTTTCTCATACACGAAGATATGCTATTTTAATCACAAACTCAGATCATTGTCAATTCTCACTTCAAAGGTTATGTTTATTTGTTTCAGTTTTCAGAATAACCTTCCCTTGAATACTCGATATAAAAATGTTATTTGATGTTAATAAATTATAATGATATCTCCTTAGGAAATGTATATTAAATAAATTCTAATATATACTGTAGCGCCTTGGATTCTTCCGTTATTTTTTTTGCCTCTACAGTCATAAAAATGATCAACAATTTTTAAGTGTATGTTTATTTTTGTTTGTTTTATGTTTTTAGTATATGTTTGTTATGTTTTAAATAAAATATCTTGTTTAACGTTTAATAGTGACTTAATAACTTTATATAAGATTTAATTTCAGTTTTGATTCAAAATCAAAATATTCTTTATACAATTGGGCTTGAAAGGCCGATTCTTTTACGTAGAACCATTGAGAAACTCATAAACTTTACTAAAGCATGTAAATAATATATAAGTAATAAGTAATATGCCAGTCAATTTTCATTCAATGAATTTCTGGTATTTACTACCATAATTCATTCATATGTCCTCTATACTTGTTGTTTTAGATCGTATTCGAATACAATGTAGCCTATTGTTCCACTATTGTACCTACTCCTTTAATCTTAGTTCAACCAATCCATAGTTTTGCTGATACGCATTTTGAGGGCAACATTTGTAATTGAGACCGGAATAGTAAATAGTACGTGAACAGCACAAGTCGGTCACGTTGCAACTCTTTACGAAAGTTCCCCGCACGGCCATATTCTTGTACCAAAGTTACGACATAACAGGACAATCCAATAGCTGATGTAATCTAAACCTTGCTTCCTACGAAAATATTGTACATATAGGTGTGACCGATCGCCCCCGCAAAGGTCGCAGAGAAGTCGTGAGGTGCATTCCCGCTACTTTTATAAGGGTTTAAGGGTTACCTTGGGGTGCTATTTTTGGTATATTGATTCAATAAACTGTGCCTGTAAACACAATAATTGACAGGACATGGTTGATTTCGGTGTTTGCCACAGTCTCTTAATCTAGATTAAATCAACGTAATTACTCCTAAGAAACTTGTATTTTGTAATACGTATCCGTTTTAAATTAAATAGAGAAGAAATCTAATTTAAGCTTTTACGTACTTAATATTTATTAACGTTTATATTTTTTGTCAATATTTTTGGTACTCATGATTATTTTCTTTTGTTTCAGGTTCGTTATTAACCTACTAGCGACGAATTTGGTGACGACCTCACTGCTTGCTCCCGCACTCTTCGGTGAGCACACGGCTGCCGAAACCGATGGATGGATAGAAGCAGGTGACGCGGCAGCCTCAGCCTGCAGTTTGGTAGCTTTGTTGGCAGTCACGTTGATCGCTGTAGATCAGCATCACGCAGTTACTGATCCACTCCGTTGTCACACGCGGCTGCTACAACGACGGCCAGCTGCTCTATGTGCAGCTACTTGGCTCCTCGCCGCTTTGGCAGCAACAGGACGCGCCACCATCGCCGTATTTCGTCATTACTACCCGCTCGAGTCCATCATACAGGAAGTCGAGCTGGCGTATTATGTTACGTATTTAATCCTCGGTGTAGTCGCCCCAGTGACAGTAGTCTGCGTCATGTATTCGCAGATATATCGTGCTGCCCGCTCGTCGGGTCTACGAGCACGCGCCAATGGTGCGAGTGCGCTTCAACTTCACGAGCCTCAAGTAAATTTACCAGATCTGATAGAAGAAGGCGAAGGGCTTACATTGAAAATTGATGTCCCAGACAACATTAATGACAATGATCGGAAATTTGGACCATTCCTCTTGCCACCTGAACGTCCTGTGCGATGTCCCTCCGTAGCAAGCTTAAGAAATGCCCGAAAAGAGGGTAAATCCAATGAAGATCTTCGAAAGGGCTTGCCAGCAGTTAGCTCCGCGCCATCTCTCGCGGCACCATTGCTTGCTGTGCAGTCTCGTACTCCTGCACCGTCAAACAGTGCTTCCAGAATAACATCTATCCGGTGTAGAATCTCGAATGCTTCGCTATTTCGTTATAGAGAAGAATCTCGTGCAGCCCGTGTTGGACTATTAACGGGTGCGCTAGTGATGTTGCATTTGCCACACGCAGTGGCTGGAGTAGTGTCTGCTGCGGTGCCAGGCTTGGCGGCGAGCGTCCGGACTCCAGCGCTCGCCTTACTTTTGCTGGCATCAGCAGTATCGCCGTTCCTGTTCGCACTGCGCTCACGTCGCGTACAGCGTGAGGCTAGACGGCTACTTTTACCAGAAAAAAGTGCGTGGGATCGAACTTCCGGCGCGGCATCGTCCGCCGCAGCCGATGGTCAGCGCGCGCGTGCCGCATTAGATTTACTTAGAACGCTGTCCCCTGGCGACGGAGGAGAGAGCGGAGAGAGCGTTTCAGGTCCGGGAAACGGGTCCGAAACTGGCGTCTGCCGCAGCTCTTTCAGTTCAGGCGGCAGCACGCAACTGTCCTCCGCTTCAGAGGAGTGACACCTCGCGAAAAGCGTCCCCCCGCGGGTACGCTTTGCCTCTCGCTCTCGACCCACCGCTCTACTCATCTGTGATACTAGAATAAGAAGAACCGCGTTCGGTGCGACCGTTAGACTGATTTAGCGTAAGATAATTTATTATTGTGTCCATGTGTACCTTTCCGCTAAGCGGACGATTTTTATTACCTGACATAAATGTATGAAATAAAATTCATGATGAAATAGTTTTGTATTTTTTTTTCACCAGCTTTGTTAATTTGACGTTTATGTAAGGACATTTGAGTAAGTTATTTTATTAAAGTACTACACTAGTAACAACTATAATAGTTGATTTATTTGTTGTAATATTGATATTTTATATTGAAAATATATAAAGAGGAATATTTAATTATAATTTTATAACCGTCATGGTTAATGATAAAATGATCTGAATTGTATAAAAAATTTAAAATATAATAATAGGAACTATAACTTTGGTTTAATAACTATAATTTTGGTTACTATAGAAAGTTACTGATTACAAATGCTACTTAAGTAGAGTCAAATATTTGCTTGCAAAATATTTTACAAATAATCTAATTTTAAGTATATAATCATAATGGACGTTCGCTCAATTTATAATTTAATAAAGAGATATGCACTTTATTCTATATATGCTACACATGTATCATTACAACTACCAGATACCTACTGTGCTGAAGATTCTTTATAAAACTAAGTGAAGGAGAATTAAGCAAAATCTGTAAACAAGATGGTTGTGGGTTCGATTCCCACTTGTAAATTAAATTTATCACCTCCTTGCTCTGATGAGAGGACAAAACGTAGCGCTAACTTTAACCATTCAACACTCAATGTTCCGGAATATGGGCGGAAAGCAGTTAGTACATACATACCAATATAAATTTTATAAAAAAAAACACAAAATATTAACACTTACTAAAAATGTATTAAAACTACTTACTAAAAAAATATGAAGCAATAAATTAATCTCAAAAATCGTCAATATCGTTGATCCTGCAGACGTTACTTGGAAGGCAGTTCAGCCGAGAAGGCAGTTGGCGAGACACTCAACAGTTAAAAAAACTTTTATAAAGAAAATTTATGAAATACAACGTAACAAGCAAGTTATTTGCTATAATAAAACATCATTAATGTACAAATAGGATTCAAGTACCAATAATTAAAAATTATTTCTCTTTTAATTAACCGATTCGTTGCGGATGGCACGGCTACCGTGCCATCGTTATTTTTTTCGCGTGGCGTTAGACGCGTGAGCCGTGCCATTTTGAAATCGATGAAAACTCCTTCAAATTTAAGTTTAGGGAGATCTACCCAGAACAAAACTATTTTAATTTTTCACGTGAATCAAGCTAGTAGCCTTCGTTTCTGTATATAACATGATTTTAAGGATGACAGGGGTATGAAACCTTTTTGAAACCTAGTATGAAATGAAGCCGTTTTCCGCTATTTTATTGCACTTTTCAAGAATAGTTAAAATGATCCAAGGAGATGATTTATATGTTTGCGAATTCTTCTCAAATATGTCGTCATCGGAGTCACATTGAGTTTCAATTTCTGTCTCGGGAATGTACTTTCTTTTACGCCGTATTTCTTAAACAATAAATATTTATCATCTATTCAGCAAAATGTTATTTTATACTGACAATAATAATTGTAACCGACTACCTAAGTTTGAGTGTAATTACATGACATGACATTTCTTAATAACTTCATAATCAAACTTGGTAGTTCTTCGTTTGCATAGTTTAAAATACTTGAAATTTCTTTAAAGGAAAATCATAACAACATTTTTAGACCCAAAGGTTTAGCACACCTGTATTTAGAAAGCCACTTACCCGCCATTTCCAAGAATACACTTATTTTTCCACTTTTTATACCTTGAAACAACGTTACTAGCTGTTCTCGTTGGATTTCGAATGTAAACTAACGTTTTTTTAACTTAGAATGGTCAAAACGCTTGTTTTTTTTTTCGCATGGCTGAAGACACAGGAGCCGTGTCATTTAATTGTATGGCGCTTGGCACGGCAGCAGTGTCACGGTATTTTTGTTCGACGCCACAGTTAGAAGTTTGCAAATTAGACATCGCAACGAATCGGTTAATTTACAAATGTTTTTATTATTAACGTATAATATGTAAGTATTAAGAGTTTCATGACGCTTGATACGCGACAATGAACTGACTGTAAATTGCCAGAGCTTGCGTGATACGTCTTAGCAATAAATTGTAACCCTAATTATAATAAAAAGAAGTAAGAAAAATATCTCCGGGATAATCTCAATGATATTAAAATAATAAATTAATGTTAGTACTTAAATTATTTTAACTTTAATATAATGGGTATTAATAATAAGAATAAAAGATTAAGGGCATCGTCATATAAATCGGGCGTTTCAAATCTGACTTGGATAATACATTATTTTAACTTATATTTATTTGAATTACTTCAACGAAAACTTCTTTAAAGAGAAACTGCAGTTTTTCATACAACCCATATCATATCACAGATCGTCCTAACTGGCTAAAGATTAGACGTATTGCTGCTATTAAATGGGATAGACACAATATAATAAATCAGTTTAAAACCTCTACCCCTCGCTACTGTTTCTGATAACAGATCGAAAGTGATAAAATATGGAAATAAACCATATATTTTATGTTATCTTATCTATGTAACAATAACCTTAAAGTTGTTTACATTTTATCTATATGAAGTTTCAAGAGCGTCAAAGTCTAAGGTAGTTTTGAGCTAACTACGATCTTATTTAATACATAGCTTAATAGCTATAAAAGCTAATATAAGTTGATGTAGTTAAAAACGCTTCGTAAAAAACGGTGTAAGGTTTCTTTGCCTAAGTAGTGCCAAAACCTAACGGTAATCAAAATATTGCGGAAAAATATACCATTCCTTATTTGGTAAAGTATAAATTTGAATCTTCTCATAAAATATGATATTTAAAATATAAAGATATAAAAAAATATCAAAAATATAAAGCGGGGACGGAGAAAATAGATAGCAACGGAGTGTCTTAACACAGGTTCCCACGTCCTGCAGTCCCTCTGCCTCCCATGGCCATGTGCGGATACAGCGTTTAAGCTACAAAAAATAAAACAAATATATATTCGTTTTTTTTTTATATGTAAGTACTCAACATATATAAGACACATCTGTATTACAACAAGTTTTTTAGTCTAGCTTTAGCTCCTCTAGTAGCTTTAGTGTTTTGACAAAATCACGGATCACAAAAATTTACGGATACGTTATAGACACTTTCCATGTATTACATAAAACAACTATAGACCAATGAGCTTGTAATTCACTCAGACCTGCCGTTGTAATGCGATTGTAACGGCTAAGGTAAAAATTATATTTTATAACTAACTGCCTACAATATCATATTAGAACGTCCTTCATTCATTAACACGATCCATATTCTTTCGTGACTGACTGTCCACTGTGGGGTGTGGGCAATACAAAAAACACCTCAATCTATTTTTCGAGCTGTTTGAACCAATAATTGTTTGTATATAACATTATTTTCGTTTACTTTAATTTTAGAAAGGGGACTTAATAATTGATATTTTCTACCTAATTCATATTATAATTTTTTCCTTAACTTTAAAAATAAAGTATTATTAATCTAAGTAGAGGCCAATCCATATTTCTCATTGTCGTATTGGCATTTTTTTATTCGTGTGTCAGGCCAAGATATAGAGAACCAGGGACTTACGCTATAGTGGCGGACATGAACGCACCATTTCTTTTGTTTATAGAGTTTGAAAAATACAAATAATTATTCACCTCGAATGGGAACCGAACCAAAAACTAAGGCGTTTAAAGCCCGACACACGCCATTGCTGCTACGACGGCTTACTTAGATTATTTCACGCCTCATACATTTACCAAATAAATAAATAATCTATTTGGTAATTTTGACACCATAGCATTGGAGTCACTTTGAATGCTTGTCTAACCAATGTTATATCCATATAAATCATGGGCCATCACTCTTACATGATATACCATAATAAACGCTTTGTGCCTTCTCTCTATTGTGGCAATGAGGAATGTTTCAGCTTTTGCGAAAGCGTTTATCGGTATCTCATCCGTAACGTGGTCGATTGACGTGAGGACAATGGCACTTTCCTCCTGGTCTTTGAGTATTTGTTCAAGTTTTATATACATATCTATATATATATATATATATATATATATATATATATAGATACTATATATATATATAGGGTGATCTAATATATATATAATATATATAATAGCTGTTAAACTAGAATCGAGATTCATCGAATCAAAGTAAAATAATATCATTAATATGTTTCATATTTTACTTTAATCATGAAACAGCTCCTAATAAATTTAAATAAACAGATTACTTAAAAACTGGTCGTCCAAACATATAAATTACTTTAATATTCCTTACATTATTTTTCTATAAAGATTTATACGTTTTAAATAAATAATTACTCGGTTCATTATTAGGCTTCTCAATGGAATAATTATCCTTGCCAAGACAATATGGGAACAAGATTTAATATTTTTTTATATTACCTATAATCTATATAATATTATATATATATAAAATTATATATATATTATACTATATATATATATATATATATAATATCTATATATCTATAATATATATATATATATCTATATATATATATATAATATATATATAGATATATTATATATAATAATATATATATTATAATATAATATATAATATATAATATATATATATATAATATATATTAATATAAAATATATATATTAGATATTATATATATAGCTATAGATATATATATAATATATCTACATAGATATCTATATATATTATTATATATATATAATATTATATATTATCTACATATAGATATATATATAATTATATATATATATATATCTATATATATATATATTTATATATTATATATATAATATATATATTATATAATATATATAATATTATCTATTATATATAATATATATATATATATATATATATATATATATATATCTTCTATATATATATATATATATATATATAATATATATATAATATATTATAATATATATATATATATATATATATAAATATATATATATATTATATATATATATATATATATAATATATCTATATATAATAGAATATATATATAGATCTATATATATCTCATAGATATATATATATATATATATATCATATATTTAAATAATAGATATATATATATAATATATATTATATATATATAATAGAATTATATATATATATAGATATATTATTATATATATATATATCATATATATATATATAATATATAATATATATATATTATATATATTATATATATATATATATATTATTATATATATATATAGATATATATATTATAATAGATAGATATAGGAATATAATATATAGATATATATATATATATATATATAATTATATTATATATTCATATCTATATATATATTTATATATAAATCTATAATATATATAGATAATATATAATATCTATATTATTATATATTATTTATATCTATATATATCTAATATATATAGTATATAATATTATTATATATCTATATATATCTATATATTATAGTAAATTAAAAATATTAAATATTTTTTCCCTATATTGTCCTTGGCAAGGAATAATTATTCCTTAGCAAGCCCATCATGAACCGAGTAATTATGTAGTTAAATCTGTATAATATTTATAGATAATGTAAATGAATTATTAAATATTTATAATGTTTTGTGACGCCCTTTTTTTAATTAATATGCTTTATTAAGTGTTATTTATTAGCGTTTCATAAGATCCAATAAATATGAAACAGTAACTTAATTATCTTTATTTCTTACTTTTATTCGTGAATCTCGATTCTAGTTTACCCGGCTATATATCGATATATATATATCTATTAATATAATATATCTCTATATACTATATATAATATATAATAATATTATATAGATATAGAAATATGTATATAAAACGTGCACAAATACGCAGACCAGGAAAGTGACATTTTCCTCCACTCAATCGACCACTGTTTACCGGATGAGATACCGTAAGACGTTTTTCGCTAGAAAGCTTGAAACATTCTCATTGCCACAACTAAAGTAATGCACAAGCGTTTATTTGTATCATCAGGTAGAGTGATGGCCAATTGATTTATATGGATTATAACATTTGGTTAGACCAACTTCAAAGTGAACTCCAATGTATCTTGTCAAATTACAAATAGAATTATTTATCTTATTTGTAAATGTATAGGCGTGATAAATATCCTAATTAGGCCGTCGTAGCGCATGGCGTGTGTCTGGCTTGTAAACGCCTTAGTTTTTTGGTTCGGTCCGCATTCGAGGTGATAATTTATTTTTATTTTTCAAACTCTAATAACAAAGAAATGGTTCGTTCATGTCCGCCACTATTAGCGTAGTCCCTGGTTCTCTATATCTTGGGCCTTGACACACGAATTAAAAAATGCGAATACAAATGATAAATATTGGTTTTGGCCTTTCTTACTTAGATAGTACGTAATTATTTTTTTAAAATTGTAATTCAAATATATAAGATGAATTAGTTAGACAATATCAATTCTAAGTCCCCTTTTCTAAAAATAAGAAACGAACTAATGTTAGATCCACACCAATTATTGGTCCAAACAGCTCGAAAATAATGAGTTTTTTTGTATGTCCCACCCCCCACGTGGACACGTCCACGTAACCACGAAAGACATTGGATCTGTTAATGAACGAAGACGTTTCTAATATGATATTGTAGGGCAGTATTTCTACAATATAATTTTTAACCTTAGCCGTTTACCAATCGCATACAACGGCGGTCTGACGTGAATACAATGCTCATTGTTTATGTCTGTTTTTAGTACTACATGGAAATGTCTATACGTTATACTAAATTTTTTGGACCTTTGATTTTTTGTCCAAACACTAAAGGCTACTAAGGAGCTAAATCTATACTACAAAACTTGTTGAATAAATATTTGTCTTGTATATATGTTTATGTTTTACATATAAAAACACGCATATATATTTTTGTTTTATTTTTTTAGCTTAACGCTTATCCGCACATGGCAGGGTAGGCAGAGGGACTGCGGGACCGTGGGAACCTCAGTGTGAAGACACCCCGTTGCTTCTCTCTTTTCTCCGTACCCGCTTTATATTTTTTCTATTTGTTTTATATCTTTATATTTGAAATATCATATTTTATGAGGAAGATTCCACATTTATCCTTTACCAGCTAATTTATTGTATATTTTTCCGCAATATTTTGATTTACCTTAGTTTTGGCAATAATTAGGCAAAGACAACCTATCACACCGTTTTAACGAAGCTTTTTTAACTACCATCAATTAGAATAGCTTTTATAGCTATTAATTGATATCTTTTAACATAGATCCGCTAGTAGCTCAAAACTACCTTAGACTTTGACCGCCTTGAACTTCATATCAGATAAATGTAACCAACTTTAAGGTTATTGTTACCTAGATAAGAATAACATAAAATTATGGTTTATTCCATATTTTTTATCCACTTTTCGATCGTTTCAGCAACAGTAGCGAGTGGTAGAGGTTTAACGTTTATTTACTATTGTGTCTATCCTTTATGCATCAATAAGTCTTATCTTCGCCGCTTAGAGACGATCGGTGAATATGATATTGTTTTACTGCACCTTGCAAGTTTCTCTTAAAATAAGTTTCGTGGAAGTCAATTTCAATTAAATTCCTAAGTAAATATGTATTATCCCAGTCAGTTTTGACGGACACGATTTAGAAGATTTTAAGCTTTTTTATCTTATTAATTAATAACCACTTATATTAAAGCAAAAATAATTTAAGTACTAACATTAATTTATTATTTTAATATCATTGAGATTATCCCGGAGATATTTTTCTTACTTCTTTTTATTATAATTAGGGTTACAATTTATTGCTAAGACGTATCACGCAAGCTCTGGCAATTCACAGTAAGTTCATTGTCGCGTATCAAGCGTCATGAAACTCTTAATACTTACATATTATACGTTAATAATAAAAACATTTGTAAATTAACCGATTCGTTGCGATGTCTAATTTGCAAACTTCTAACTGTGGCGTCGAACAAAAATACCGTGACACTGCTGCCGTGCCAAGCGCCATACAATTAAATGACACGGCTCCTGTGTCTTCAGCCATGCGAAAAAAAAAACAAGCGTTTTGACCATTCTAAGTTAAAAAAACGTTAGTTTACATTCGAAATCCAACGAGAACAGCTAGTAACGTTGTTTCAAGGTATAAAAAGTGGAAAAATAAGTGTATTCTTGGAAATGGCGGGTAAGTGGCTTTCTAAATACAGGTGTGCTAAACCTTTGGGTCTAAAAATGTTGTTATGATTTTCCTTTAAAGAAATTTCAAGTATTTTAAACTATGCAAACGAAGAACTACCAAGTTTGATTATGAAGTTATTAAGAAATGTCATGTCATGTAATTACACTCAAACTTAGGTAGTCGGTTACAATTATTATTGTCAGTATAAAATAACATTTTGCTGAATAGATGATAAATATTTATTGTTTAAGAAATACGGCGTAAAAGAAAGTACATTCCCGAGACAGAAATTGAAACTCAATGTGACTCCGATGACGACATATTTGAGAAGAATTCGCAAACATATAAATCATCTCCTTGGATCATTTTAACTATTCTTGAAAAGTGCAATAAAATAGCGGAAAACGGCTTCATTTCATACTAGGTTTCAAAAAGGTTTCATACCCCTGTCATCCTTAAAATCATGTTATATACAGAAACGAAGGCTACTAGCTTGATTCACGTGAAAAATTAAAATAGTTTTGTTCTGGGTAGATCTCCCTAAACTTAAATTTGAAGGAGTTTTCATCGATTTCAAAATGGCACGGCTCACGCGTCTAACGCCACGCGAAAAAAATAACGATGGCACGGTAGCCGTGCCATCCGCAACGAATCGGTTAATTAAAAGAGAAATAATTTTTAATTATTGGTACTTGAATCCTATTTGTACATTAATGATGTTTTATTATAGCAAATAACTTGCTTGTTACGTTGTATTTCATAAATTTTCTTTATAAAAGTTTTTTTAACTGTTGAGTGTCTCGCCAACTGCCTTCTCGGCTGAACTGCCTTCCAAGTAACGTCTGCAGGATCAACGATATTGACGATTTTTGAGATTAATTTATTGCTTCATATTTTTTTAGTAAGTAGTTTTAATACATTTTTAGTAAGTGTTAATATTTTGTGTTTTTTTTTATAAAATTTATATTGGTATGTATGTACTAACTGCTTTCCGCCCATATTCCGGAACATTGAGTGTTGAATGGTTAAAGTTAGCGCTACGTTTTGTCCTCTCATCAGAGCAAGGAGGTGATAAATTTAATTTACAAGTGGGAATCGAACCCACAACCATCTTGTTTACAGATTTTGCTTAATTCTCCTTCACTTAGTTTTATAAAGAATCTTCAGCACAGTAGGTATCTGGTAGTTGTAATGATACATGTGTAGCATATATAGAATAAAGTGCATATCTCTTTATTAAATTATAAATTGAGCGAACGTCCATTATGATTATATACTTAAAATTAGATTATTTGTAAAATATTTTGCAAGCAAATATTTGACTCTACTTAAGTAGCATTTGTAATCAGTAACTTTCTATAGTAACCAAAATTATAGTTATTAAACCAAAGTTATAGTTCCTATTATTATATTTTAAATTTTTTATACAATTCAGATCATTTTATCATTAACCATGACGGTTATAAAATTATAATTAAATATTCCTCTTTATATATTTTCAATATAAAATATCAATATTACAACAAATAAATCAACTATTATAGTTGTTACTAGTGTAGTACTTTAATAAAATAACTTACTCAAATGTCCTTACATAAACGTCAAATTAACAAAGCTGGTGAAAAAAAAATACAAAACTATTTCATCATGAATTTTATTTCATACATTTATGTCAGGTAATAAAAATCGTCCGCTTAGCGGAAAGGTACACATGGACACAATAATAAATTATCTTACGCTAAATCAGTCTAACGGTCGCACCGAACGCGGTTCTTCTTATTCTAGTATCACAGATGAGTAGAGCGGTGGGTCGAGAGCGAGAGGCAAAGCGTACCCGCGGGGGGACGCTTTTCGCGAGGTGTCACTCCTCTGAAGCGGAGGACAGTTGCGTGCTGCCGCCTGAACTGAAAGAGCTGCGGCAGACGCCAGTTTCGGACCCGTTTCCCGGACCTGAAACGCTCTCTCCGCTCTCTCCTCCGTCGCCAGGGGACAGCGTTCTAAGTAAATCTAATGCGGCACGCGCGCGCTGACCATCGGCTGCGGCGGACGATGCCGCGCCGGAAGTTCGATCCCACGCACTTTTTTCTGGTAAAAGTAGCCGTCTAGCCTCACGCTGTACGCGACGTGAGCGCAGTGCGAACAGGAACGGCGATACTGCTGATGCCAGCAAAAGTAAGGCGAGCGCTGGAGTCCGGACGCTCGCCGCCAAGCCTGGCACCGCAGCAGACACTACTCCAGCCACTGCGTGTGGCAAATGCAACATCACTAGCGCACCCGTTAATAGTCCAACACGGGCTGCACGAGATTCTTCTCTATAACGAAATAGCGAAGCATTCGAGATTCTACACCGGATAGATGTTATTCTGGCAGCACTGTTTGACGGTGCAGGAGTACGAGACTGCACAGCAAGCAATGGTGCCGCGAGAGATGGCGCGGAGCTAACTGCTGGCAAGCCCTTTCGAAGATCTTCATTGGATTTACCCTCTTTTCGGGCATTTCTTAAGCTTGCTACGGAGGGACATCGCACAGGACGTTCAGGTGGCAAGAGGAATGGTCCAAATTTCCGATCATTGTCATTAATGTTGTCTGGGACATCAATTTTCAATGTAAGCCCTTCGCCTTCTTCTATCAGATCTGGTAAATTTACTTGAGGCGCGTGAAGTTGAAGCGCACTCGCACAATTGGCGCGTGCTCGTAGACCCGACGAGCGGGCAGCACGATATATCTGCGAATACATGACGCAGACTACTGTCACTGGGGCGACTACACCGAGGATTAAATACGTAACATAATACGCCAGCTCGACTTCCTGTATGATGGACTCGAGCGGGTAGTAATGACGAAATACGGCGATGGTGGCGCGTCCTGTTGCTGCCAAAGCGGCGAGGAGCCAAGTAGCTGCACATAGAGCAGCTGGCCGTCGTTGTAGCAGCCGCTTTTGACAACGGAGTGGATCAGTAACTGCGTGATGCTGATCTACAGCGATCAACGTGACTGCCAACAAAGCTACCAAACTGCAGGCTGAGGCTGCCGCGTCACCTGCTTCTATCCATCCATCGGTTTCGGCAGCCGTGTGCTCACCGAAGAGTGCGGGAGCAAGCAGTGAGGTCGTCACCAAATTCGTCGCTAGTAGGTTAATAACGAACCTCAAACAAAATAAAATAATCATGAGTACCAATAATATTGACAAAAAATATAAACGTTAATAAATATTAAGTACGTAAAAGCTTAAATTAGATTTCTTCTCTATTTAATTTAAAACGGATACGTATTACAAAATACAAGTTTCTTAGGAGTAATTACGTTGATTTAATCTAGATTAAGAGACTGTGGCAAACACCGAAATCAACCATGTCCTGTCAATTATTGTGTTTACAGGCACAGTTTATTGAATCAATATACCAAAAATAGCACCCCAAGGTAACCCTTAAACCCTTATAAAAGTAGCGGGAATGCACCTCACGACTTCTCTGCGACCTTTGCGGGGGCGATCGGTCACACCTATATGTACAATATTTTCGTAGGAAGCAAGGTTTAGATTACATCAGCTATTGGATTGTCCTGTTATGTCGTAACTTTGGTACAAGAATATGGCCGTGCGGGGAACTTTCGTAAAGAGTTGCAACGTGACCGACTTGTGCTGTTCACGTACTATTTACTATTCCGGTCTCAATTACAAATGTTGCCCTCAAAATGCGTATCAGCAAAACTATGGATTGGTTGAACTAAGATTAAAGGAGTAGGTACAATAGTGGAACAATAGGCTACATTGTATTCGAATACGATCTAAAACAACAAGTATAGAGGACATATGAATGAATTATGGTAGTAAATACCAGAAATTCATTGAATGAAAATTGACTGGCATATTACTTATTACTTATATATTATTTACATGCTTTAGTAAAGTTTATGAGTTTCTCAATGGTTCTACGTAAAAGAATCGGCCTTTCAAGCCCAATTGTATAAAGAATATTTTGATTTTGAATCAAAACTGAAATTAAATCTTATATAAAGTTATTAAGTCACTATTAAACGTTAAACAAGATATTTTATTTAAAACATAACAAACATATACTAAAAACATAAAACAAACAAAAATAAACATACACTTAAAAATTGTTGATCATTTTTATGACTGTAGAGGCAAAAAAAATAACGGAAGAATCCAAGGCGCTACAGTATATATTAGAATTTATTTAATATACATTTCCTAAGGAGATATCATTATAATTTATTAACATCAAATAACATTTTTATATCGAGTATTCAAGGGAAGGTTATTCTGAAAACTGAAACAAATAAACATAACCTTTGAAGTGAGAATTGACAATGATCTGAGTTTGTGATTAAAATAGCATATCTTCGTGTATGAGAAAATAATTCTCTATGATAATTCGAATTGCTTTAGGGTTTTTAGTAGTAATAGGTAGCAAGTATTAGTTGATTCTGTCAACTTTAATTAAGGCCGTCGTAGTGAAGTCCCTCTAATTGCAAAGGTTGTGGAGTCAATCTCACGTGGCGATGATTTTTCACACTTAGCATTGAATTTTTTGAAAATTAGACAAAAATTAGAGAACAGAGTGTTTTAATATTGAGTTTCCTCCACTTATAAAAAACATATAGGTATTTTATTACCTTGTAATATATTAATACTATAACTTATTAAAAAGTATTGTTTAAAAAGTGCAAGCAATTAATTTTCTACCCTCCTCAGTATGAAACAGTCATCGTATACATTTTTATGTAACTTGATTCAAAAGTGTTTGTATCATAAATATTATGATATAATAATATTTTGAAGAATTATTAATATAAAATCGTGTGCAAGAAGGTGAGTCATATACGTACGTATGTTTCATTAGAATGGTTAAATAAACAAAATCTATAATGATACAAATCAATCACTGACCAGTTATAAATATAAAAAGTGTAAACAGTATTCTTAATTTAATTCAAATAAATCAAACTATGACATTAAAAGCCTATAAATATTAACATCAAAAGAATTGACAGTCGCTTTTATTAAAAACTGTTTTCTCGGCAGGCAATTTCCGTCGACAGTAAAATAAATGAATTCATTTATTCATTTTATAAATTTAATAAAAAATATATATTTCTACTTTATCATATATCAAAATTGATGAACAAAATGATCTAATTTCGCAAATTTAGCAAAGCTAGATCATTTTCTTCATCAATCAACACTGACCTATATATATGTCTAAAACATAGCAACTGTCAAGTTCTTCCAGATGGTTCCCTATTATCATATTATGTAGGATAAGCTGCCCTAGTGGGTGATATAATGACATTGACAACACCGTGGCCTTCGTAGATACAAGCTTTATTTGAAAAACAAATGGCATATTTAAGATTACATGTATGCAACGCGCATACATTTTATATATAGGCGGAATCAGATTCGAATCAATGAATAAATCTGTTGCCAAGGACCTTTATATAATGTACCAAACAGATTGTAGCGTATTTATAAGAAATAACGATGCTTCATTATTTTAATTAAAAACGTTGCTTATGAATGTTAAATATATTTATTGCATCTTGCTATACCTACTTAGGTAATAGACAATGTTTTCTTCATTCCACGTAATTTAGAAGGAAAATACTTGTTGGGTAGAGGAACTCTATACAATGCCTTGTCTTCATACTAGAGTGACAAAATCAAAATAATTAAAACCCAACGCTACACAGTCTACAATCAGATACTGTGTTTCCACAGTGACGCTGCGACAGCCTTTTAAATATATATGAAACTATATTTAATAGAAATAAAATATTTATGTATACTTAAACTTATTCTTATGATTATACACGATCATATTAATCATATAGATAATTATAACTATTGCGAACAAGACGCCCATGTCAAACGGACATCATTTTGAACATAAATGGTAAATGAAGACAATACAAGGCGCTTACAACTGTGTCGAGGACAAGAACAACATTTGATGGAATTACTTGATATTAGTATAAATAACCTTTTACTGAGTTAGGATAATAGCCATTTTTTTAAAAGTAAATGACAGAGTAAATATTTATATGACCATACCACCACTTCATCTTTTTCATTCGCAGTAACTATGGTATTTAGATAAAATATTTGTTGTACTTAAAAATGGTCCAAGGATTGCTGGAAATGTTAGGTTTTTCCACAAAGTTTCCGCGTCGTCAATTTTTCATTAAACGGATGTTGTTTTCCCAAACATTTTTTCTCATAACTTTATTCATAATAAAATATGAACTAGTCGACGAATAAAGTGTGTCAAATGGTCATCGGGTTATTTGAAGATTTCCTCGTATCTTAAAATTTTATGACGTCTCATAATATCAGTATTAGAGTCAATGTCAAATCTTACTCTCCCAAATAGTTTCTTTATATGATTTTTTAAATATAAGTTTCAGTAATTACGAGATCATTTCATAAATAGATTTTAATCTATATATTTACAATAATTAACTTAATTACTGTCGTCATTAGATAGATTTGCAGAAAAATATATTTAAGTACAACAACTTACAAGTATCAATAAATATATACTATATCTTGACACTTCTAACGATATATATTTTTATATGAATAAATAATTAATCTGTCAAAAGGCTAAAATTTGAAGCAATATTGCTAGAAAATGATAAAAATATTTACAATACTAAGAAAACCTTATCATTATTGTCACATATTATGTGACATATGAACAAAAATCAATGATGCATATTAAATAGTTCTGTCCAATTTTTTTTCCTTGATACAAAGCGTAATAAAATATATATAACTATTTTAAAATAAATTAATGCAATGACTCAATGTTGAAACCTACAGTAAACATGTGTTCGCAAAGATTTCCACTAACGTATTGTTGACGTATGATACAAACCACTGCATAACACGAACTATTCACAAGTGTTTTAGATATCATTAATTATGAAAAAAATAAAATAAATATTTTATATTTTTTTGCTGACTGACTTTTGTTTTGTTTTCAATCAATTTAATTAAGTACTATCATCATGACATAATGACTTTGTGTCAACGATATATATATTAGTTGATATTTGAAATATCTTATCATAGAAAGGGAAATACCCGATAATTAGAAATTAAAAGAATGTAAATTAAATAGATAATAAATCCACTGATTTTAATATGCTTAAACTTCTCATTTTATCAGCCAATTTGATAATTCTAGGTACATTTTGATGAACTGACTGTCGTGAAAAACACGTCAGCGTTGATTTATAATGGCTCATTACTGCGAAAATATTACCCTGATGTCTCTGACCGTCCTTTCATTAAATGTTTTAGAGGTCTCCCTTAATGGGGCTGCAAAGGTTACACGGCTGTCGAGGTTGAAGTATTTGGATAGCAACTGGAATAGCTTCTGGTCAATTTCCGCCTTGGACTAATGCTAATCTATCGTTAAATAACGTGTATTCGAAAATATTTCTACTTATACTATAAATCTAATTAAGTGCCCATTTATATTAAGATGAGATATTTGTCTCTAAGGAAATCAGAGTAGTGAGTAATATAATAGAAAACCTTCGCCCTCATCGCTCTAGTTTGTTTGTTGCTGCAATTTCTAACCACCATCACAAACCGCGACATCAAAACTCAATAAAATTGTCATTGCCATTCTATATTGCGACCGTTATTTAAAATAAATTTAAGAAATTCTTTAAAAAATAATAATGACACTATACATTAAAAAGAAGTTGCTAATATTCTTGAATTAATAAAAATTTAGTACAATATAGAACGTTAAAATGTTAAACTTTTAGTAGATGGCTTTATTACTTATAGGACATGTATAGAACTTTCTTAATTACTAGTTAGATGTCTCTTTGACACTAAATCACTATTAAATAGTTATTATCATAATTAATTATTTCATTGTAATAATATAATAGCCGTCAGGAAGCATATTTGTCGAATCGCATAATAATGTGCCATTAACTGTACAAAGCGAACCATTCGTCTTGTCTAATTACATGAATCAAGATTAATTGCGCGTACGCAAATTCTATATGTAAAATTAATTTTTAACACTTAATAAAATTCACAATTTCCAAGCAGAAGTTCAAATTTGTTCCAGTTCATCATCATTGTTACAGTTTTGACGTGACAACGTCTTAAATTAGGTTGCGGCTCGGAGTCACATATGAAAAAGTGTAACGCCCGGTAACGTAACGATCTGTCAACTGTCACCGAACTATGATCGGTCCGCCGCGCGTATCACTTGACACATGTACAATGTTTTAGTAAACAAAATATATTTTCTATAGTTAAAATTTGTGCAATTTATATTATAATTATTAATCATATCAATAAATATTCTACCGAGAAAAAGACGTTGTCACGTAAAATTTTCGCCCGTAAAACCCACTTTACAGGCAACCATTTTTTTTATTACAGTAATTACAGTGGCATTCCTATATTTAGAAAAATATAAGTATCGATTAAAAATAAAGCCTTCATTTGTATGTACTAATTATAATTATTTAGTTATATACCAGTTATATAACATGCGTTAACGTATTTAAAATGTAGCTAGTTATTTCATTTAAAAAATATAAGCATGGGAACTTTTGTTGTCATAAGAACAATAAATTTATTATACATTGTTATTTAAAACAAATGCTAACACTATTGCATAAAACTATTACTCACCGGGCTGGATTTATCACTGCTTTATTGTTTTTTTTTCTATTCTAACTAATGTATGGCTTATATTTGCAAAATAAAATCATAAAACATTACGTTGACATGAGAATTAAATATCTTAACGCTCTTAAAATTATTGTTATATTCGTATTTTTTTTTTCAAATATAAATTTAAGTGTGTACCTATAAATTTTAGTGTTAGCAGTTTAACTAAAACCTTCACGTCCTTTTAAGGTTGTAGATAATTTATGATGCATAGTGTATCCAAACACAATCGTACAAACAGACCAAACCGTCAATACATCAAGAAAACAATGACAATGACGCAAGTACTAAATATTTTTTTCGTTTAACGCTTTATCCTGCACATAGTAAACCTCAGTAACCATGTAAACATAGTGTCAAGACACTCCGCTTTTCTAGGTAATGTGTGTAAAGTTGTGGAACTCAACGCCACGTTTTCCTAATTGCCAGAGCGAAGAAAATGGAAGTGAAATAATCCGTCCTACCCGAGTTGGAATCGAACCCACAAGTCGTCGCTCTTACGGGCAGACACTGCGCTTTGCGCTACAACGAAGATTTTGATTGTAAAAATATGAATTCCATATCGAGAAAACGAAAGGGGTTTGAAGAGGAAGTATATCTGACAATTAAGCGCTCTTGCCTGAGTAATTGTTCTCACTTAAGTCAAAGTGACACGTTGTAGTTCCGCTCGGAGTGCACTTTTCCTTAATCTTAATTAAACAATTTTAATCGATATTTACTTGACATTTAAAATGTGATAGTAACTAATGTGTAAGCCGATTAACTATCTTTTATATCCGGGACAGTGTGTAAATATTTTTTAGTTTTTATTTTGATATGTTTAAAATGTAATTAGTGTCTCTCGAAGATAAGGTATAAAGTACAGAACAAAATGACAGTCTTTATATAAAAAATGCAAAAAATATGCAAAACTTAAACCTATTGTTCACTGTCAGAATAGTGCAAATCATTGCAACATTTCAATGTTGTTCCGCGCTATGTAATTGTAGTCTCCTTTAAAGGTTTTATGTAACTGTAGCATTTAGTAACACCCGTATTTAGCGAGCTTAAGTACTTAAGTAGCTAGTTTCTCCAACTTTCCCGTTTTGCTCTTATTTAACATTGGGTGACATTTCCCTATTAATTTATACATGCAAAAGAATGGATGGCTCCTTAGGTTCCTTTACTAACTAATTGAATTAACTTCTTGATATATTTAAAAAGGAAAAACCTAAAAAAAGAAACATCAAATCGTCATAGATAATTATTTGATCTTTTTTTTTGCTATTGTATTCTAATATTATCAAAATTAATCATACATCAAACAATTTTGAAGGTATTAAAGAAAATTAACTAAATTTAAAATATATATTGAGACAAATATTTTTTTATTTTCTTTTAATTGTTTATCATTAATTTTTACGTTGTTATATTTACGCGTTGTTACTCATTACAGTGTCAGTGACTTTTCAAGAAATCGCTAATAAAGCGTTACTCAACTCACGGTCAAAGAAACTGGAGGAAATATATAAGGTCTTTCACCTTTCTAATATTTACTATGTAATTATGTAAATACATAAAGTTTCCCCTTTCGACCTCTTTACTCATTCAGAATATTTGGTGACTACTTGCGAAGAATAGAAACTACAATCGAATTAAATAAGATAAGACAAGTGAGATCGTTGTTGGAGAACAGTAACTTAATTACATGCGATCGGATATTTGTAACAAAATAACGTTCAATTACATTATGATTTAAGATGTTATTAATTTATAATCTGTATTAACTTTCTTGAAACTATTTAACGATTTATTAGTCTATATATTTTCTTATAGAGAAAAAGAACTGTCACAAGGAAACAAAAGCATACTTTTAAATGAAACAAAATATTTTAATGAAGTTTCACAAAATCATACGCTGGAACTTTGTTCGACTGTTTCATACATATATGTATTGCGTTCTGAATACAAATCGCTTCTGTATAGTGATTCAACCTTCACTAGGGTTCCAAACTGAATATTGTTTAACCAATTGTCTCAACAAAATATTATTCAATAAATTGTACTGTCCATGTATCTACGGTGAATAATTGCTTAATTAAAGATGACGGCAATTGAAAAGACTCATAGTTCCGATAATATTTAAATTGTATTGCTTCTAAGGGTGTTAAAGATGAAATTAGAACAAGTTAATAAAGTTCGAATTTTATTTAAATAGTATAATAATATAAAAATTTTACTAAACAAAGAAATCATTTTGAACGAATCTATAATAAAAATCATAATATTTACACAATATGACGTTACCACTTGTCGGCGTGACGTCATAGTGCTATAGAATAATGGAGAAATACGAACAATTATGTACCTATTCTGTCATTATTCATCCCACATATGTGCTCATATTTTTTTAGGGCTTAAAATAAAAATTTGTCAGTCAAATACGTTCATTTGTAAAACTGGGAACTAATGTAGTTTTCATCTACTTTCTTTAGCATTCAATTCATATTAACATTATATATATATATATATATATATATATATATATATATATATATATATATATATATATATATATATATATATATATATATATATATATATATATATATATATATATATATATATATATATATATATATATATATATATAATGTTAATATGAATTGAATATTTATTAATTATATATATATATATATATATATATATATATATATATATATATATATATATATATATATATATATATATATATATATATATATATATATATATATATATATATATATATAAACCATATGTACATGTATTCAAGAAAGTATAACTAATGTTTACAACGCTATGAGTCAAAACTCGGCGGTCACCATTGATGCATATTCCGTGGACGCGCTGTCATTAAACTTTACAGCATTTCCGTATGATTCTGTACTAAAACTAATAGCCTATAAAATTCATTCGCAAGTTAAAACGAGAATTGAATTATAATAACACCGCCTAATACTAAATGGCTAAGCAGACTTTTTCAAAACATTAACGTTTCTCTTACTAATAAAAACAATCTAATCTATAAAAATTCGCCCTAGCAACACCACATGATATGATTGCTTGCTATAAAAATTCTTTAGAATTGTTACTTTTAATTTGAAACTAGCAAGATATTTAGAGCGTACTGCATATTTCAGTGATGGTGTACAATGATGGCTATTGTTTAAGTTCCATTGTTCCACGAGAAACTAAACACGGCTCAAATATCCCAGTACTTGAAAAGGAACTTAATTGCGAAACATTAAAACTGTTATCTAACGGACGTGAACAAACTTTGTAATTTTAAGTAATCATTAACTAAGTATCTATAAATAATATGGTCGAAGTCGAATATTATTTGCGTTTATTTTTATATTTTATAAATTTGCTTTAAACAGTTTTTTTACCTTATAATAATATAAGTTTTACACGTGTGGCAAATTTATATATATTTTTTTCTAATTTATTGTATTTAAAATTATATGAATAATTCTGAAAAAATAAATTACATTCGGATATACATACCGAAGTAACAAACTCTGGAGACATTTATTTCTATTTAGGTCTTAGTAAAATTATATTTATCAGACTTAAGAAACAGACCATGAAAATACTGTCTGCATGAAAGCCTTGACATTGCCAAGTAAAAGAATACAATTTTAATTTATTATTCTAGATTAAATAAATACAATGAAAATCATTTTATTTTCAATTATTCTTTTGTATATAAAAGTTCAATTTTAAGTTTTAAAAAATCAGGTTATTGTGTATATACATATAAATATTCAAAGTGTGACACTATCAATATGTACGCGGGTAGACAAGATGCATTGACCTTAACCTGAAAACGAGCATGTAAGATATTTACACATAGGTGACCTAATTTAATAGTAAACTGAGATGATATAACCTTATATTACTTTCTATATCTAACATTATATATGCAACCTTATTGTACTTCACGAAAACCACTAACAATTTTTTTATACTAATTACATTCTAAAAAATAATTTAATTTTTGAGCTTTGTAACAGGATAATAAACGTTTTTATAATTTTTGAATTATAATCCACACTGATTATAGAAAAATTACTTAAAAAAATATTAAAAAAATTAGCCTGCTGTGGCTAATTTTTTTAATATTTTTTTAAGTAATTTTTGATTTGAACCCGCGAAATAAATGGTTCTTTCATCAAGTTCAAAACAAGTAGTAACTAATATTGAAATCAGATTGTCTTGCTTCGACCGACCAATTTTCTAAATATTATCTAATCAATAATACTTTGCCTACTTCACGATAAAGGATCTAAATTGAGTCTGTTGACAGTTTTCTGGGAAACGTAGTTATAGTTAACTATTTTTTTTAGCTTCACGCTTTATCTCGCACATGGCAGGGTAGGCAGAGAGAACTGCAGGAACCATACGAACCTAGTGTTAAGACACTCCTTTACTTAATCCCTGCTTTCTCCGTCCCCGCTTTCCACCGTTTTTCTTGGCATAGCGTGTTGAGTAGCGGAACTCAACGCCGCGCTTTGCTTAATTTACCAGAGCTCTTCCCCGACTGGGAATCGAACCCTGAAACCGTCGCGTTACAGGCAGACGTTGTGCCTACGCTACGATGGTCCTCACGATAAAGGATCTAAATAGAATCAAAGGATCTAAATTGTTAACAGTTTTCTGGGAAACGTAGTTATAGTTAACTTATAGTATTTATATTTTCCTCTATTAACCATATTTTCCTCCTATATTGATTATTCAGTATTAAAAGATTAACGACAAGTGATTTACGTTTTAGAAGTTATTTCGGTATGGTTATTATTAGTCATAGATAATAAAATATACTGTTAATGCGAAATAGTACGTGCTATTTTATTATTTCGCATTTATTTCCGTAAATATCAAAATCTATGTATATTTTCTCTTTGGGGCGTCTCTTCTACAGAGCTGTTTAAATTATCATAAGTTTGCTTCTGAAATTTTCTTTAATTAATCTCGAAGGTATTTTATTCTTTTTGGCATAAAATTTCTTTCTTAGAATTATATATTTTCTAATACATTTAAACGAAATACACAATATACAAGTACTACAAATAATATGAATTCAATAATGTTAACATTACTGAATTCATTATTTTCTCGTTAATGAAAATTAAATATGCACTTTTATAATTTTTATAGTGTATTAAACATGCAAAGCCTTAAAGGGTACATGGGCTTGTTACATATTCGTTGGGTAAACATGCTATAAAAATGTAATAACGTTAGCAGTCAGCTAAAGGCATTGCCACTAAACGTCTTAGTCTTACCAAAAAAATATTTTCCCCTTGTGGGGGTCGAACCTATAATAACCGCGTTTACTGTCAGATACTTTACTAATTATAAGATTATGCATTAATATTAAAGCATAAACAAAAAGGTATATCATTGTAGTTCATAACAGAAGTAGATGACAGCATGTCACTTAAAAACCGTCCAAGTAATTAAAAAAACCTGTAATTATATTAAACAACTTGCACGTTTCATCTAAATAAGCACTTATCATTCATTGTTTTATAATTTTATATAAAAAAAAGAAAATTACTACAATTATTGTGAGATAACTACTATTCATTACGACATACATAGATACACATAATACATGCAAAATTCTCAGAAGAATAAATTATAAAGCGGATTTATTTAACAAGGTACTTTTTGCTTGTAAATTTGCTTATCAAATACATTTATTTAATGTTATTAAATTGGCAACTCTTCATAAAGTAACGATATTTTGAAGGTTGCCATAGAAATGGAATTTTGTGCAAGTCTAAGTTTTTCTCATACGCCTTCTTTCTTTTTTTCTTCTTCCAAAATTTGAAAAAATCATAGATTTTATGTTTCTTTCTAATAAAAAAACTTATATAATGACATCAGTTTATGGGATCAAGATCTATATCATTGTGTATAGAATGACACCATCGCAAGTGCGAAGTGCGTTCGCAAAATTCAACGAAGTGTCGGAGCAAACACGATAAATATTGCCTGTTAGTTATAGGAAAAGACATAGGAGATTATTAAAATAAATGAACGAAGGCGTCGCGTCGCTTGCCGTTTTAATATTTGTCTTGGACTATTACGATTTATTTCAATTGATAAAATTGTTGGCGATGGTTTCTGTTGGGTGAAATGTGTGTACACTAGCTTTACATGCAACAAGGCTCGTTTGATTAAATAGAAATAACTACAAGTTTTGTTTCATACATGACATATTGTAAATATCCGAGGTAACTATATCATATAGACTATAGCCTGTCGTAAGAAAAGAGATTGCAACTCTTTTTTTATTTGAACCTATAGTTCTTGAGATTAGCACATTCGACCAAGAAAACCCATCAGATTGCAGAAAAGTACAAAATTTTCAAAAAGTCACAATTTTTAGTGTGTATTTAATAAAAAATGTTATTTATTTTAATAAATTATCTAAATTTTCCATATATAATATGGAATATGTAACACATAATCCCGGATTAGAATTTGAGTGTAATGTTAGCATTGAAGTACTGCATCACACGTGTATCATCTATGCGGAGAGTGATCTTATGACGTCTACTAGAATTTGTATGGCCAAAAGATTATTATACGATATTATCATGACGTTACTGGAGTTTATGCAGATAACGAAAAATTAAATTATTAAAAAAAATGATTATTATGATTTTTAATTTATATTCTTTATTAAGCATATGTACCTAAATATTAATTATCTATATTATCTTTAATGTCACATATATAATAAAAAATACACAATTATTAAAATTTAAATATGTTATTAAAATATTTAAATTGAATTCAAAGTTAATTTATAGTTTAAATATGAACGTTACAAAATGTTAAGTTATTTAAAATATAATTTTATAATTGTGAACAATGTTCAGTTTGGAACGAGTTAAACTGGATAAACTACATAGTTTTTAATACACTCTTTATATACACACACACACACACACACATATTATATATTTTATAATACTTGGTATATACGTGTCATATAAGTGTAAAGCAGTGTTAAGACACTCGGTTCTTGATTCAAAAAATATATGCTATAATATTTTATTTGTTTATTTACTACAAAATACACATATATATTACACATAGATATACATAAATATTAAAGAAATCAAAAGTTATTTGTACATAATTGTACTCGTGCCTTAAAGCTATTAAATGCAATCGGCACGGTTAATAATGAAATTGTCTGCGAAGATAATTACGAACTTCCTATGTAACCACAATTCATGGTCACTGTTAACTTTAACAATTAGACAAGGTATCTATTACTTTTGATTTACATTTACATTTTTCTTTTGGAATTTGCTTGATATTTCTTTCATATACTTATTATGATTTTGTTTTAAATTAAAATTTCGCCTTTTATTTAAATAATGGAATATTTTTGCCCCACATTTATTTATTACTTAAAAACTGGTAGAAAATCGCCACCTTTTTCTAATAATTTATTAAAAATACCATTAACTTGTAGAAGCTGAAACATTAATATGGATAAAGTAGGAAATTAAAATATAAAATTAACAAAAAAATGATCCCTTTATTAGGATTTAAACGATATCAAAATAACGAGCAAAAGCAATAACAAATAAAAAATGTCAATTATTCATGTTGTTGTATCAGCAATATACAAAGAAAAGCTGTGTTGATAAGCATTACAAATGATATCTGTCATCGTTATAAATTTATAAAAGCAACAGCAGTCCATTCATAATTATAAACACATAAATTTTAAATAATTTTTCTTTTTTTGCAAATCACATTCATTTTCTATACCCCGTGCCAACTGCCAAGTAAGCTTTGCCAAGAGCTCGCGAGGCGTGATCGTAATGCCAGTATATTTAACAAATTTTACGATTAGCTGATCATTTATGTAAACTATTAAATGTATTTCTCTAGTTCAGAAAAAAAGATATTTTAATTAAATTATAAAGGACATATTTTAAACGATTTTTATGAATTTTAATTTCTTATTTCATGTAATTATATACATACAAAAATAACTATTATTTTATAAATATTACTACAATATTGGTCCAATATATTTATTATTCTTCATAACCCTTACCGGAAGGCCATATGTTCAAGTAAATTTATTAACAATAAAACAAAAAGGAGATTGTAAATCAATTAATATTTACAACTTGAACTTACGCTGTCCTTTGTCAAGTTACCTTTCATATTTATGCCAATAAAAAAAACGTTTAATTTTAATTGTATGTAAATATCTGTTAACTGTGCTGTTAAAATTAGTTTTATACGTTTTCCTTATCTCTTGTCAAAAAGAACATATACTATGGTAAAGAGAACATATACTATGTTATTATTTATTTTCATTTATGATACAACACCTTAAAAGGCCAATTTGGTTATAAAAAAATAAACGTAATACATACACTATGTTATTTTTTAGCAAGATTTGAACTCAATATGGGATATGGTTATATATGACTAAGAGTTATAGTTATATATGTTTGGTAAGTCACCAAATATATGTTTTTGAAGATTCTCATCAGGTTAAAAGAGCAAAACGGAGTCAAGATCAAATCGCCTAACTCGCTTCCGTTGTTTTCAAATGCAAATCACACCGAAAATATTCAAAATAACGAAGATAACCTTTGCGAAATAAATATTTAATGATGCAACAAACTTTGGCAGGATATTGTTATTTCTTAATACAAAATAAATATATAACTTCCGATGGTAATATATATTTAGATTTTTAATATATTTTTTACTACATTTTTAAATCGTAAGTATGTTTTACTGGTTGTTTAATTTAATATTTCAAAAATAGCATATAAATCTATTATTTTCTAATATATAATATATTATATAAAATTTCATAAATTTTATATTTCACATAAATATTTAATAATAATAATATAAGAATAATTATTTTTGTAACTGGAACTTTTCTATATAAAACAAGAGTATTTGTGTTAGAATAATTAATAAGCAAGGAATGCGTGAGCGTTTCAAGTGTCAAACGCAATTAAAAATGATAATATCTTTACAGTAATTGTTCTAGTAACGAGTAGAATTTATACTTATATCCTAAGTGCACATAATTGACGTCATTTTAAGTTTTACAGTACAATAATTTTGAATAATAAAGTTTTTATTTTTTTAAATATTGTAATCTATAAATTCTCGTTTTTGAGAATCTTTGACACAAAAAGAAAAAAATGTGGGCATATATTAAATATTTCTGAGTGATAGCACGTGCTTTCAAGCAAAGCACGCGGCATGAAAGTTGCATAGTATTTCTAAGAAAGCAGCATCATTTATCAGTCTCGCGGAACTTGTCATAGATAACTAATAACACCAGCTAAAGGTTAATATTTCATAATCTGTTATATATTTATTTATTTTTCCATAGTCTGTAGTAATATTAAGGAAAATATATTTTAATAATTATTTTTGTAGCATTATCTCATTCTCATATTTAACTAAGTATTTTTGTTCTTTTGAGATGACACTCGGCCAAATGAGATTAACATTTCATGATAAATAAGCGATAGTATTACAAAGAACTCAGTAATCTCACCTTGTAAATGTGAGCCGTGTGTTAAATGTATGCTTTTTTTAAAAGTCACGGCTGTCATGGCGAAATCCACTGGCACTAGTTACTTGGGCGGAGAAGCAAATTCAATACCTTTATTATATTATATATAGATATATATATATATATTGAAGGTTGTATTAACTCTTCAAAATTAAAAAAAGGCATTTTAAATACATATTTATATATTAATTACTTCTTATAATTTTGACTATTCTATAATCGATGTCAACCCACATATGACATAGATTAAATAATTATAGTTTTAGCATTAATATTTTTTATTATAATAGGCAAAGACAAGTTCAATTATCATTAATCTATATTACATGGTAATAAAGTATTGATCTATTAAATGATTTTGTTAACGATCGTCAGTCCTCAGTTCCCACCCACGGCTACGTTTAGATGAGTCACTTGCTTTAGACCTATGGCCTCGCTTATTTGGTAGCAATAAGCCTCTATACTTATTTAATTAATTAAAATTCTTGTGCAGGTATTGCAATTTTAATTAAAATAATGTGTTTTAATAAACTAAATTACTGAAATGTAATTATTATTTTTTATTAATATCCAAAAACTATGTCTTAATTCATTTTTTTTTATTTAAGCCACAGATATATTTAAAACACGTTATTGCAAGATGTAAGTTATAGATCATCTTTTCATTGGAATGCTTTTCAATTTTATTGATATAGTGATGTGCGACGGTATTGTATAATCAGATGTTTTGTACATATATAACTTATACTATATATACAATACATTTATAGTATTTTAAAACAGCAAAGTTAACAAATTATTCAACTTTTTTTTATATTTTTTACCCAAAGGTCATGTTATTGCCATTTTTACAAAACCACATTGGTACTTTTTTAAGGGAATCAAAAAATTAAACTGTTTCTATTTAAATTATTTAACTATTACAAATAACTTATTAACATTGTTATCCAAGGTAACTACAGAAATGAGTTCCTTATTTGCATATGCGATGTAATTAATTATAATACATTGCTTCAATGATAAAAAGTGAGTTGGTAAAAGTGAAACGCTTGTGACAAAATAAATGTAATATTGTAAATTATCTTCTGTTAAAAATGTGTTGAGGTTTTAAATTTGCAACAGTCATAGATTTATTAGTTATTACCATACAATGAAGCTACCCGTGCGTTAAAAGACAAATTACAAAAAGTCATTGTTTTCAGAATAAAATTTTCCGTGAACTTGACTATTAATAAATTATTACGTGATTTTACTTTAAGCACACTTTGCAATATAATATTTTTTTTGTTTATATTTTATTGCCATGGTCATATGTGATATAACATATGACATTTTCTTAATCTGAAGCGTACAATAATATGCCAATAACTGAAGTTCCAGCATTTACAATTTTAGTGAACTAATTGCCTATATTTCAAGTAGTCTAAAGATATGATAGCTCTTGACATAGTTTAAATAAATTTTATTCATTGCGGACAGTATCTGTATAACGTCTCTGTCAAGGAGTTTTTAAAATATTAATGTATTTTTTTATTATTATTAAAGCAATAATGACTGTTATTTATAAAGCATAACAGTTTTATTCGTCTGCTCATAAAATTACCATAGTCTAAAAAATTAAAAAAGAAAAAAATGAAGTGCCACAACCATACTTCTACTATTATTTGTACAAAATTAATTGTATAATTGCTATTTAATCTGTCGACCCAATTTGTGTCGACCTCAACTCGTTTAACGTGTGTGGAAAATTTTCGCGCCTAACTGGCGCTCGCGACTTCATCTGTCAAAAAACTTTCTCTATGAGGTATGCAGACATAATATATTATTGTTTTCCAATACTAATGTAAGTATTATAAATATCTGTCACTTTTATATGGTTTTATATTATGATGTTACATTTAAAAGCCAAAAGTTTGGTTTATTGATAAAAAATGTATGATATATAGTGGGTACAGTAAAATAATCGAATTTAGAATATCGATTTTTAATTTATTGAAAGGCAATCAAATGTACAATACTATAAATCTTACTTCTTCACATAAATATATACATTAGTATCTAAAACGACTGCGTATTTCTAAATTATTTCAAAGCATTAAAATCCTTTTCCATAAGATCACGCATAAACATTTAAAATCGATTAAATTCATATTAAGACATATTATATTTAGAATCCAAGCCTAATATGCCAGGGTTAAAAGTTAATCGATGTGGTAATGTCATGGTATCTTTAATTTTGTTAATAATTAATGTTAAATTATATTGTAATAATAATTCAATTAATAGAAAAATGTTATTTACCTTTTCAAAATGACATATATTATTTGTATATATAAAAATATTTTACGTAAACTATTTTATTTTTTAAAAATAAAACGTAGTTTCGTATCTTATTTTACAGAAATGAAATGTGGACTTATTAATTATAGTGCAAAACTTCCTTTAAATCTATCCAGTTCTGATAGAATTAACAATAACGCCATAAATAAAGAAGAGAAGAAAAATTAAGGCAGTGTGTAAAGTTTATAAGATATAATCTGACTACACCATATATGTATTTAATACTAATAGTTATTTTACACATGTTTGAACCTTGATCTCTTCGTGATTATTAATTCTTTTGCATTTTGGCTATTAAATTACTATAAAATGAAAAGACAATAGTAATACTTGACATTCTTTACTCTATTTATTTTTAACATAGAAACAATTCTTTAATTACTTCATATCAATGTAGTGTTATCATATATCATAGAATAGTTGCAACATTCAACTAGATCACCTATTTTCTAGAAAGGCTCAATGTGTTTACAAGAAGGTGAGGTTGGCTGATAAACAAGGATTAATTTGAAGCCATGACACCGTGAAGTGTTCATCTACTGGGTTATTCCATTTAGTTATATATTAATATATTATTTTTATGCTATTGATAAAAATCATTACCATGTTTATAATATATTTTAATTTTTCTAGATTTAATTATATTTAATTGTAGTTAATTATATTTTAATGATATATCGTAGGCTTATAGTATAAACCTGCTAGCCTATGAGGCCAAAGTCCAAAGAAGTATTTATTCTAAGTAAACAAAAACGTAAATATGAAATTAGGAGTTTACCGAAATCGATTATCCTATACTTTAACGATTGATTAAAGTGATAAAAAGACTAAGTAGGTACATTACGTGCGTCTGAGCTCACAAAACGTGGACTTTAAAGACAAATCCGTTGCCTGGAATTCGTTGCAATAACAAGTATTCTTCCACGAGATAAGATTAAGAATTGATCAATAAAAAGCACATTCTTTCAAATAATGATATATACTGACGTGACTATTCTCTAATTATGAAAGTAAATATCGTAATTTTGTACAAATTAAAAATAACGTTTAGCAACAGATAAACGGGTCATAGTTACTAAACAATTGGCCGTACAACGCTGGAGTTAACAATTGGCCAAGTCGACTTATATTGCTGGCAATGTAATTGTTACCTGCTTGTAGATAAGTTGTTGTAATGGAAATATTTTACTAATACTGATGATTTTTTACGTATATCTATTGCAATTAAATACTTGACGCTTTGTATAAGAAATTGATTTTTTGTACTAAAACAATGACTATTGGTAATGGCGCTAAGCCTGTACTTAAGAAGCATGTATATATATTATACTTAAAGAAAATTTATAAAAATTTGAATACAGCAGGAATTTAACACACGCCTCTTACAAACCGTGAGTAAGAGGTTCAAATCCCGCTGCATTCAATTTTTTTTATATTTTCTTTAAGCATTTTTTCCATACTTAGTGTGAATTAATACTTTAAAAATTATAAACAAATGTATTTTTAATTTTGTACATAAATAACGGTTTAATATTGCTATATATATTTCAAGTTTTATAATTCAATTAAATAATGTCTCAACATACACTGTTAGTATACAACAACGAAAGCTAGAGCGACCTTTCACAATAAATCAAGTAATCTAAAGTAACCGCTTTAAAGGTTTAAGTAAAATTGTTATGAAATCGTAACAATTCATTTCTGTGTAATTCGTATTAGAAATATAAATAGTTTATAAAATGGCTTATTGATAAGTATTATTTTACATTCCAAGAATGTTGTGTCAAGCATGATAAAAATAGAAGTACTATAGTACGAAAATATGAATGATCGTATTTTATTACTATCGATATGATAGGTGACGTAAATTATAAAGGAATATATCTACATGTCATGTTTGTTATAATATGCATACAACTTAGTGTTTCATATGATAACAAGAAATATTTAAAGTATGAACTTTTTGAAAACACTTCGAAGTATGGAAATTATTTTCAAAGGTGTATTGACCGAGAATTACAAATTCGTTTAAAAAGTTGGCAAGCCCTCCACTAAATGTTTAATTATTGCGCTATTTATATCAATTGCTTGATGGGGCTGGATGAAATCGAAAATTGTACCCACTGTACTAACAATTGTCGTGTTACTAGGGCCAGGGAAGTGAATCATGTTAAGGATGAACGTCCCTAATATATACACATTTTGTTTTTTAACTTCACGCTTTTATCCCGTACTTGGCAGGGTAGGCAGAGGGAACCGCAGAAACTGTGGGAACCCAGTGTTAAAACACTCCGTTGCTTAGTTCCTGCTTTCTCCTTCCCCGCTTTCCTCCGTTTTTCGAGGCATTGTGTGTTAAGTGGCAGAACTCAACGCCGCGTTTTGTCTAGTTGCCAGAAGAAAACGGAAATAGAAAAAACCATTGTTTATAAGCAGTAATAAATTTTACATAGTTAATTGATATATTCAATATCTAATCAATATGTGTATAATATAAAACTCGTCTGTTACTAAGAGACTGCATACACCGCATAGATTTGAAAATACTGACCTCAGAAGCCCTAGCTGTCGTAAACGTATGAGAAAGGAACGAAAGGAAACGTGGACTATTACTTGTGTATAGACAATGGCAGTAATTTAATAGTTCCTGTATAAAATTGTTTTAGATGTGATCTCCTTGTTTCTACAAACTAAATTAATATTTTAAGCATATGTTATCGTCGTTTAATATTTTACTTAAGTTTTTGTTTTAAAATTATTATCAAACAAACTTAAAAACAACCAAATCAGTTAATCAGATAACGTGGGTTTTTTTCATTACTTTCGTCATTTGAAGACAGCAAATGGAGGACTTTGCTTAGTGTTTTTCTCATTAGTAGTTGATACGATTGTATTATATGAATATAAGCATTTTTAAGTGGGAATTGAACTCACAACTATCACGATTAGTATGACCAGTCCAAACAGCGCCACCATGTCTATTAAACGAAACAAAAGTTAATATTAAAATTCTTAATCAACAGTTCGTTGGACCTGTGACATACAAACAAAAATAACAATGCTTATTACATATATTCATTATATTATGATAATATTATGTCATTGGGGCAATTACTTTGGGAATAGATACACATTTGGTTTATATTGTTTTGTGTACTTTCACTTTACTTTTTCGCATTATTTTTTAGATCTTAATTGAAATTTTCTTTGCACGGGAATCAAATCTGCTACGATTCTAAGTGTTAGCATGTTAATATATATTTTACGTTTATGCAATATATGGCGTATACAAATGTAGGGTAAAGGCCTCATCGACGTTATTTTCCACACCGATAGTCATTCAAGATCATTTAATGCCGTCTTGTTGATTACGGATCGATTGTAAATAAGTTATTGTAAATAACCTTTACTTTATTAAATATATTTAGTTAAGTAAAGATAACTCTTTTAATTTTCTTTTTAGTTCTATCGTTTAGTAAATTTTTAATATTTCGACTGTTTATAGAAATTTGTAGATTTTTATATTAAAAATGTTTTTGTTTTAAAACAAAATATACCTTTAAAACGTTTTGTAGTTTATTTTTATTTCAATTTTATTATCGATAGTTCCTTTAAAAATGACAAAAAGTAATTTATAAAGCTAATTGAGTATTTTATTTTACTGTGTGTAATTGGGTAGCCGACGCTATGTAGGACATCTTGGTCTCCTCTGATCTTGCGATCGTCACAGCTATAAATTGGTGTTGCAAATCACGTTAGAATATTTGCCATATATTTTCTATACTCTACTTTGAAATCAATCGTTTATCTTCATCACTTCAAAGGTTAAGCTTGGATAATTTACTACTTTCAAATTATTATTTACTAACTATCTAACTAACTAACTTAGATTATTACTGTATATTTAATTTTTTATATATAGTTTTACTTAATAATAATTTAAAGTCATTTAAAAAAAAAAAAATTCCAATAAATTCGTTTAGTAAAACTCAAGTCATAAAACTCTGCGATAATCCTAGCGATTAAGATTAGTTAAACTGATGAATCACTCAGCTGTTAGTTTAGAAGCTATATGAGGATAATCTCCTTTAAAAATTCCTAGATTACGAACACTAATTCCATATAGGAATTTTTATGTTATTTCTTTTGAAATGACACATTTTACAAAGCTCAATTTAGAAAGATATGATTTAAATTCCTTACATCTATTGTTAAACTAAGTTAAGATTGTAGATTATAAATTTACTTTACAGTTACTTTAATAGAAGTACTTATTTGGTGGGTTTTAATGGAAGCGGACGATGAGCGTGACCTTCTCGACTCTGACGAAATAAATTGTGCATTTGCAATTTTTCAAGTTACGATTGTACTATTTGTAACTGTCTTACTTACCGTACATAAATCATGCATTACAAAAGCACGTAAAACAAACACAAAAAGAGCAGGTAGACGAACGAACCGACACTAATGATCTAATAATAATATGAAGTTTGGCTGCAACCCAAACGCTAGGGATGTTACTAACAAAAAATCTATTAATCGACCATTTTAAAACGTGTATCGTAATATTTATGTTTCTTCACTTTAAAAGTTGAGGTTCTTTCTTAATGTGCTCATATTTGTTATTGTCTGAGTCGGTGTTGAGAGTTGGTGTGCGGTTGCCTTTCCTTTTTGTATTTATACATGCTATGTAGGTATAGTATCGCCTATCGGTCCTAAGCAATAAATCTGTAAATTGTTTTTAAGTTACAATACTCTCAAGCTATATTTCTATGTGTTCGATCTATACAAGCTACCGATAAGCTACTCTCTCTTATTTATGGTCAATTTCAATGTTGCCATCTGTATCTACGTGGAGGAATGGTGCATTTGAAGTGTCTTATAAACTTTTGCATTATTCGACAACTTGAAATCCTTGAAATATCACGACAAATAAAATATTTTATTGAATTAGAAACTTACCGATTTGATATAGTCCTTAGCCCGGGTCGTCGACAAAACACCAACAGGGCGAGTGAGTTGCCCGCAGTGGACACTAAAAACAGTACGAGGAGCACTACCTCCTCCACAAGCCGGTCCTTTGCTTCCATCCCCTCTGACATCAACGCTCGTCCAGGAGACAAAGCAGACTGTTCCATACAAATATCATCACTAACACTAGCACTTTGCACGCAATCTAACACTTAGTTCGCAAGCAACTGCAAAGTTGCGTGAAGTTTTGAGAACACGCTGGTCTAGCGGCCGCGTCTTTCTCGTTGCGCTGTCGGTTGACAACTGAGTGTAGAGCGAGTCTCGGCGAGCGGTAACGCGTGGCATCCCCTCTCTGACTCTGCCAGAGCCGAGTACAAAGCTTACGCTCTACCATTCAAAAGCCATCCGTTAATTTAAACTTACAACGAGAACATTATATTTGTTACCTTTATCCCGAATATTCTTTGACAGGATGTTGAACTAATTTTTTTTAATTTTTGCATTATAATTTTCAATTTTCATATACAATTATATCATAATTAACGAAGTACAAATGTTTATTTTATTTATGTAGCGCTTAAAAGTTGTCCTTGAGATTGTATCATTTTCGCTTATTGGCTTTGACCCAGAAACGTTTCGGTGGTTTACGTTTATGTCAATTATCCTAAAGCTGTCTTTATAAAGAAATATAAATAGACGAGTTAAACTGTTGCAAAAGCTTTTAGGCGTCACGCATAAAATTATATGAAAGTCATAAATTTTAATAGCTTTTGCTTATATTACTTTGTCTCTCACCGACACTTCTAGTGTAGTTAGGTGTAATTTAAAATCTTTTCAAAATCTATGCATAGACGAAAAATGCCTTGTAATTCTTATTATTATTATTATGAGAAAAACAACACAAAATATTTTTAATCTATGGAAACCTCCATTTTTGAAACCATAATGCAGTTTTATTGTTAAAATATTATCCTTTGGTAATTACATCAAAGTAAAATTTACCGACTAACGTTATTGCAACAAATGACGTAATTTCAATATATTATTATATATAATAAATATGACCACGTATTTGTACACGTATGAGTGACGCACTGTATGAAGGATTGTCACAGATTCAAATTGCTTACCATTAAATCGCTAGCAAGATGTAATTTATTTTAATTTATTGATTTTCTTTAGTAAATTATTTTTTACTATTGTGAAAAAGACAGCAACAATTTCTTAATCAGACAACTTTGTAAGGTGTTGGATGGATGTTGAAAACTGTAAAAGTGTAAATAATAATAAAACATTATAGAAAAATCCCTTAAATGTATTTATTTATAAAAAAAAAGTAAAACATCGGAATGTATGTAAATACTTAAAATTGTACTACTCGAGAATATATCAGATTAATATAAGATATAGTAAGGCACGATTTACATATTAAACCTATTTTTATTTAATTAGTTTCTGTTTTGTTACAGTTGATGTAATTGCCAATATTGTATTTAAATTGTTTTTAAATAATTATATATATACATAACATTTTATTGCTTTTCTTTAATATATTCAATTAGAAAGGAAAGTAAAATAATAAAATGGTTGCCTGTAAAGTGGGTTTTACGGGCGAAAATTTTACGTGACAACGTCTTTTTCTCGGTAGAATATTTATTGATATGATTAATAATTATAATATAAATTGCACAAATTTTAACTATAGAAAATATATTTTGTTTACTAAAACATTGTACATGTGTCCAGTGGCGCGGCGGACCGATCATAGTTCGGTGACAGTTGACACATCGTTACGTTACCTTTTTCATATGTGACTCCGAGCCGCAACCTAATTTAAGACGTTATCACGTCAAAAAAATTAAATATAAATAAAATATTAGAAATAAGATTCTATAGAAAGTTCCAAAATAAGTACCCGCATAGTAGGTTCTGTTCGCCAACATTACTGTATATATCAAGCGTGAAGGCCAAAAAAATAAAAAATATAATATTTATTATAAGTTTTTATTGTCAATAAAAATATATCAATTGAAATATTAACATTGTCTTGATATAGATATTATTTATTTGACGTCCTCGTGGCGCAATTGCAACGCTCTTAACTCATATGAGTGTCATAAGTTCAAATTAAGAATTTATGACTGCATTTTCTTCAGACAAAACAAGTGAAAAATCTCTCTTTTTCTCCGTTTTTCGGCCGATTTTAAAAGATAGCCTATATAAAGGCAAATATAAATATGAAAAATTATAAATTCAAATTATTAAAATAATCATAAGCACATCTAATATACAATTGCGTAAACTATACTTATTCGGTATAAAGCATTATGGAAAGCAATTAGCTTATTGAATAGATATCCGTAAGCAATTTCTTGATAACGTCGATGCATTTAAGCAATTATAGGAAAGTATCGTTGTGACTTACATGGTGTGAAGTAATAACTTTTTAATAAACGTTTTTCTAAATAAAGGTGTTTTTAATAGCTGTGTTATAAAAATACATTTCAATCAACGTAAAAAAACACTCAAACGTCATATTATAATGACGTATTTACGCGTACTATGGTTTCCCATAGATCTGACGACAACGGTGTTAAATTTTATTAATGTAAAATATTTGAAAATTGTTTTAATTACTATAAAAAATAAAATTATAATTCACTATACTTTCTACTATACGAAAGTTACATTTTTAGCTTGTTTTTTTATATACATACATACATATTTTTTCATATATAAAACTATTTTAATTTTTTTAATATTTACTTAAAAATAAATTTTAGCAAATTTATTGACAAGTTTTGTATTTAAATCTGGCTTCACAAATGCTAAGTCGCTATTATAAGCAGTACTTTCCCTTATCAGAGCAAGAAAATTTAAATAATTAGTTAAGTAAGGATTCTCACCATCTCGTTTCCAGCCAGTTGCTTTACTTTCACGAAATTACTAACGTTTAAGGTTGTATAACTATACAAAATACTTTATTAAAAAAGTAGACAAACAAAAATGAACAGGATTTATTAATGCCCTTTTTTTTAGCAATAAAAATTTTAATTGAAAATCGCTATCGTAACAAAAAATATAGGTATTTATTTGAAGCTTGATAGTGCTTATAATTTAGTTCGTAATTAAATATTTAATTGACTCTCACATATAATTACCAAAGAAATATACGACACTTGACCAAAATCGTATTACAAACATGTGATTATTATCACAATATTCTCTCCTACTCACTCTTTTCTTTGTATATTTAGTGGAGGAAAACAACGCCGTGCTTTGTTTTTTTACCAGAATGGAGAAAGGATTTATTCCCGGGAATCCCCCAAACCCACTCTCGTCGCAAAAACAGTCAAACACTATAGCTAAACGCAGCTAAGGCTCTGTAGTTGTTACTTAAAAATAATGGTTGCCTGTAAAGTGGGTTTTACGGGCGAAAATTTTACGTGACAACGTCTTTTTCTCGGTAGAATATTTATTGATATGAATAATAATTCTAGTATAAATTGCACAAATTTTAACTATAGAAAATATACTTTGTTTACTAAAACATTGTACATGTGTCAAGTGATACGCGCGGCGGACCGATCATAGTTCGGTGACAGTTGACACATCGTTACGTTACCATTTTCATATTTGACTCCGAGCCGAACAACCTAATTTAAGACGTTGTCACGTCAATAAATCGTTTATTTTTTTTATGACTTGATAAATGAAGTTTATTTTTCATATTATTAGGTAATTACAACATGTATACTTTTCGTTTTTATTTTATTTATATTTTCAATACTATAGACTTTTTGCTCGTGCCTTTTTTAATTATTATAAATGGTGTTTATACGATAACGTGGATTTTTGTGTTTTTCTAATTGGACATTGACATTTTTATACTCGTTTTTTAATATAATTTGTATTGTGCTCAAAGAACTAAGTAAATATTAGTGCAAGTGCGTAAATTAATTAACATTTTATTACAACACATAAGCTTTCCTTTCTTTATAAAAAATATACTAAATTTGAATTTTCATAAAAACTTCTACTATGACGTACAATCTTCTTGGAAGACACCTATTTCATATGTATTTGCATGTGTCAAATCAATAATCTAGTGGCTGTGTAATTGACCAGTCACTCACCTTATATGTTGTATATTTTTCACGCGTCATTATTGGCAATATTGGCAGCGTGAACCGTTGAGTCCTTACTCTACATTTGGTCAATTAAGATTTATTCTGCGCTATTTGTTGAGTTCAACGTTAAAAGATATATATAGAAACATACATATTTAAGGAAATAAGTACAGAAATAAATCCCTTAGCTCAATCGCCTTGTAATGCCATACAATTACAACAAAGGGGGTGAAATGTTTCATTACACTTATAATATTCTCCACATGGTAAAAAGTAAACTTTAACCTTTAATAGAAACACGTTTAACAAATAAAAAAGGGCTTACAAATTACACGTGTCCTCATTTCTTAAAGAATACATTTTCAAAATTTCTTTTTCAGTGCTTACCCAGGCTTACCTATACGTAAAATTCAGTACAGGTAAGGTTATTTCGCGATATCTCAATAATTTTAAAATTTTATATATACATATAGATTCATCAAAGAAATATAGAGTTACAATTTAGCTCGGGCTAAACAAAAGTTCCACACTAGCAGAACTTAAAACAGTAAAGTAAGCCATTACATAAACATATCAAGAATAGATTTAATGGATTCGGAACTAATGCAATTGACCGATGTAAGACAATATGCACATTAATCTGGTTTAAGGGTAAAGGTAAGAGAGAAAGGTCAGCTGAGACTCGTCATCTAACTATTTCCGGTTGGCCATGTAATTTTTTTAAGTAATTTTATTTTTTTATGTATATTGATTTTGATTCTTTATTTTTATTTGTTATTTTTCACACAGCACGAATATTTTAAATATCACTGTGTTTTATATTCTTAAGCACGTAGGCAATTTAATCAAAAATAATACCACGAATTGATATCGATCCTGCTACCATCCACCTTTGTCGTTTGTACTACTACGAGTATATTTGGTTCGAAGTACTGCTACACGTGGACTTCAATTAGGTCTCAATTAAGGAAGTATACGAGTCTGTTCAATTTAACTTGATGGAAGTCTGTACATTGTTAATAATTTCGCTTTATATATATTTTAATGTTGATATATTTCTTTTTAGTAATTTAGGCATTATATTTTTTATTATAATTAATAAGTCGAAATCTTGTTAATATGTAATGTTATTATGTACATGTTCTTGGTATAAATACATAAGAGTAAAATATAGTTATAAATTTAAATGACATAAAAATAATAAACAAATACAGTATATAATGGGATAGGTATATAGTAACAATATACCATTATTAAGTTATTTATTCGTGATTCAAAACTAAAACCATTGGTTTATGGTATAAAAATAAATTATATCTTTACCACTATGAGAAAACTTGACTCACTGATGACTGAATCATGCCATGGAGTAAAATATGATGTAGTCCAATGTGAAAAATACATACAGTTCAATGATATTCTTACTTTGAGTAATAAATAAAAAATGAAATACAATTATTATTACAATCTTTTAATTTATACTATATTTTAATAGAATTTTTATAATATATATCTTAAGTAGGATTTTTCGAATATCTAAGCCCTCTTTATAACAAGGACTCGTTTAAAATCATTGGCACAATCTATTAATAAGTACTCAAAGAAATAAAGGACATTACTTGTATTAATGATTAAAATACAAGGGAAGTGAAAGACCTTTTGACAATAGCGTCAAAAATTCTAAAAAACAGGTTGGTTGAACTTTTTTGGGGGTGCCCTAAAATGGATTGGTTAGACGACCTCTCTAGAGTCTCTCAGGGCACTCCTATTCGTTTGTCAAAAATATGCTGAGAGATTGTAAAGAAATTTATTGTTGATTTGTCGATTTCCAAAAATATTTTAACTATTTATATTGTATGTCGATGCCCTTTCTGTAACGTTTTATTATTATTAAGAAAAGAAAATAAATACGTAATTTAATACATTTAATCTGTGTCTCATTTAAAATAAGAAATATTAAGAAAATGATGGCCGCTACATATACCTATTTGTTATTAAAATATCATCTTTGCTTACTCTTTTAAATAGCTGTTTTCTTTGGTACAATTTAGTTGCCTAAAGTCTAAAGGACCAAGGTATTTATTAATTATGTTACAAGAAATTTCATTTATTAACAATTTCTCATTCAATTTAATAGAAGTTCACGTTCATACAACGAGTTCTATCTAAAAGGATTTACAAGTTATTTTACAAGTATATGGAAGAAATGTTGTATTTTTATATATCACAGTTAAAATGACATGTTTAACTGAAACATAATAAGATTTCTATTTCGTTTAAGACTTACCTAAGTTCACCATACGTAAGTAAGCTTAAAGCTCAGCTCAGCTCAGCTTCAGGCTCAAACCGAGACAAGACATTTGGGCTGTTTACTTGTTTACAATTTTTAGGCGGATTTAGTAGATTCAATAGGTTTCTCTTATTAGTTTGACTATAAGAGTTTCTTTATATCTGCGCATAGTTATTTCGAATAAGTAAATTAAAATTGTTACATTGATTTTAATTTATTTTTATAAATCTTAAAAAGCACTTCTAACGGTTTCATCCCTAGATTTGCTAGTCAAGTAAAATCAAACATGATTTTCTTAAAAATGAATACATTTTATTCTTATTTACACATTTTATCGCATGCACCTGGGACAAAATTAAATACCGCACGATTTTGACCCAAGTGCAAAAAACATCAATGCGCGGGTAATACCCGGTATTGTACTAAAGATGACTTAAGGTAATTAAAATTATACTAGCGGAGAGCTTTTACTACTTTTATTGTAAAGAGACATAATCAGGTATATACTAATCGGGGTAATACCCATTAAGGTTCAAAAAAAAGAATGGGGCAATAAACTAAAAAATAGTTTTACAAATTACTAAGAAAAACGTTATCTCAAATAAGATTATAATTATAATATTGAATTTGAAAGTTTTTCGTTGTCATTTTACAAACAATGCTTGGCGGTAGCCCAAAGTTAAAGGCAAAGTAATCTGGTGTATACCTATTGTTTATATTAATGTACCTCTGTATGGAAAAGGAATTCGCGAATTCGAATACTATAACATAATCTACTACTCATTCTGTACAGTAATGAAAAAAAATTAAGATTAAAATAAATTATATTTTAAAATTTAAAAAAAACTATATGTTGCTTCAAGATAGTTATAATTATATTGTATGTAACTAAATTACTATTGTACGAAGTTATGTAACATAACATATTTTTATCTAAATAAACCATAATATCTATATGTACACGATATGTTTTGACAAAAATATTTAGTATTTCATCATATCATATGTACTTTAGAGCGTTCAAACATTGAGATGAATCATATAAACGTGAACTGATAGTGGTAGACACGTATTTTATCATATTTAAGTACTCACTCAGATCCCCAAGCAACGAGAAAATAATTATTAAATAGCAAATTTTAATGTTATTATATAAGTATTTTGTTTTTCAATTTAGACGTATACGTTCAATAATTATTACCCAAGAGTAAATACTAGATATGATTGAGTTGATAATAAAGACACGTTAAAAATGATAAAAAATAGGTGACTGGTGATAAGATTTCAATGAATTTTAAAAATTCCAAGGTGATGCCATTAGATACATATACATTATCTTTAAAAAATATTCAAATTTAATTTATGAAATTGAAAAAGAATGCGATGTAAAAAGCCCAAAATTGAACGAAAAATTATTCTATAATGGTCGAAATGTGAAAATATTTCTTATTTTATCTTCAATGACGGTCCTGGACGCCCGAATATAATTTGAGTTACAATATAATATTGTGTAGCATTCAAATTTGTGTACATCTAGCTCAATTCATCAATTAACTTGTTTATTTAAATATTTACAATTTTCATTGTTACTGTCAATATATTGGGAAAAAATGCTGAAAAAATTGTATACCCATTTCAGACGTGACATTACATTATATACTAGTACAGGGCCTCTTGTGAAGTCATTCCATTCTGGAATTTTAGCCTATTTTACAAATATTGTGTCTTAAAAGCGAAACACTACGCCGTGCTTCGGCCACCAGAGTAGCGAATGATATAATTTTAAAGTAAGTAAATATGATGACTTAGTGTATGAGGTCGCTAAGGCAGATTTTCACAGTTAAGAGTCCATTTTTTGTTATAAAATAAAAAAGTAATATAAACTGGTTTATTCTCTTGCGATAGATAGTACAGAAGAGATGAATTTTACGTAACTCAGTCCTTTTTCTCTAATTAACTGCTGACATTTCTGTTCCATATTCGAAAATAATATCACAAAGAACTTTACATTACAAATAGGGTTTACTGATTTCAATAATTGAACATTAATTTCAATACTGAATATTTTCGTAACAAAAAACCATAAAGTGTATTGACCTCTGCTTACTATATAGTAAGTAACATATATATATACGGGATAATGTGAGGCTATTTTTATATAAATATTATATTCAAAAAATAAATCAATCATGTCCACTGTTTATAAATTATGTGAGCGTCATGAATTACAATAATACCTACATTTTCATATTACTTGGCAAGTACAACTAAGGATGAGATTTCGAAAGAATAAGTTTGAAAGAAATACCTCGTAATACGTCTAAAAATACTTCCACAAAAGAGCTGTGATGAATAATGACGTTTTGAAATGGATGTTGCTCATTTAAATAGAGCTATTTCTAATACTATTGTTACTCTAATTTTAATGCGTTGGCCAAAATTGTTGCGCTGTTGGAACGAGTCTCGTGGTTTTGGTTGTAGATTTATATACCGCATCAGAGCGAGTAACACCTCCATATTTTATAGGGGACTTCACACAACTCAATCGTTCTAGATAGATTAAACATATCAAGTATTAAAAGTAGATACTAATTTCTTTAACTATCTTTTATAGTGTATTTCATATACCAAAGTATGAGATGAAAGGATTTAAATAATTTAAGACATTAGTGATATAGGCATCTTTTTTAATTACTAATCTGTTTTAAGAAATGGTTAACTCTACGTTTTATTTTTATGCTTCTGTACTCAGACTTATTTTATAAAAATATATATCAATCTGTTAAATTTCTAAGACATAATAATTCTAAATAAGGCAAAACGTGTAAAATAATTAAAAAACGTTTTGTGTTCAACCTGCTATTCAGGTGGCAACAAAAATGTTTAATAAATATTTAAAATATAGAACTATCAGTGCCTGCTTCTGTATATAATGTATATCTCTTCGTACTAAGTAGCCATATCAATCGCACGTGACAATAGGCCTGTTTTATTAATAACAATAAATGTCTAGACGATAAAGTTGATACGTACACTCTAATCGAACTGTAGAAACGGGGAATTCTTGCTTCTGTACGAACTCTGACATATATTGATATATAATAAACTTACATAAACATATTAAATTCTATTTATATC